>CM030184.1:8427871-8533087 GCA_017639675.1 Aplochiton taeniatus
CTTAGAGCTACCCTGATTTACTTGTATTTACCCTGAACCTCGTGCATTAGCTACCTCCCTTCTGGGGGTTGGGCAAAAGAGTTTATTCCAAACCATGGTTGCTCTCTAAACACTTAGCTTAGACATAAACAGTGTGGTTGTTCAGATCAAACAATCAACTGTCTGACCTGTAGCATGGAACAGCTTCGTAAGCACTGACATAAATCAGCCAAAAGGATTATTAAATATTGAACTATTTGTAATAAAACACGGCATGAAAACAGCAGGGTATGAAATCAACATAACTTATGTCCTGGACATAATTTAAGTAAACCACTAAAAAGCGTTAGTTCACATCCAACACATACCATTTCCCCTGAGGCTTGAAAGATCTTGACCAACGACGAACCATCAATTTTGAAAATGTAAACCTGGTGATGAAAGAGGAGGCAGTGTAAGGCAATTTCAACATGTTTAGAAGGAAATATCACAAAATGATTGAATCCCTGTAAATAAAACGAATCCAAACGTTTCCTACTTTGCCCGCTCCACTGTGCTGAGGTGCCCCTGCTGCCACGTCTATGACATTGTGTGAGGAGAAGTGGCCAGCGGTCACCGCATAGCCTTAAAACATGAGCACAACAGTGGTTCGAGAGATCATCTAAAACAGCCTTTTCTTGAAATAACAAAACGTAAGAGATAACTACTAATGTGTCAGAGCGTTACCCAGGTAGCTATATCTGTGCGAGTCCACCTCTTCTCTGTTGGGGTTGTAGAGGGTGCCAGAAGTAAGGTTGTACACCTTGACTGTCCCAGTCCAGTAGTATGACCCCGGTGCCCCCATGATAACCAGCTCCTAAACACAGCATAGACACGGTTAGGCTCAGTAGAACTCCTTCACTGTTATCCGGCCTCATGCTAGCATCTATGTATGTGGTATTCTACTTTTTATATGTACCTGTAGATAACACAACCAACCATAATCATATAACACACTCTCCAATGCTTGCTCACGTAACAGTCTGCAGTGTGGTAGGACAGTGGAAGCTCAGGAGAAAAGTGTGTCACTGGGTGAAGCCCTGGTTAACCGACAGCCCACAGACTGTGAGTTATTATCTGATGCTAACCACACCACCAGATCAAATGCCAGCTGCAATAGCCTCCTTTGATGCTCTGGGGAATCCAGGCCTCTCGCAAAATGAATAGCTTTACAATGAGTTGCTCACAGCCTCTTGGGAGAGTAGCCTGTTCAACTTAACCAGCGACCATTTTCTTGTTGTCCCTCAACAAAACAGGGCTCTTCCTTATTACGGTATTTACAGGTCTTAAAAGGTCCTATAGCTGATTCAAATGCTACCCCAATATAAAAACGAATTTCTCGTTCACACAGACCATGACACTCCAAGCTCCCTGGCACCTGAATACTGAGCATTAGTATCCAGTTTGCAACAAAACAACTGAAACATCTGGTTCACACTGGTCAGTCCCTGCGTCCTGGTGTCACACATGTGTGAGGTACTGATCCCCTGAGCGTTAGTTCAGTCAGGGGTAAGGACTAACAGCTGTCCATCGCCCTTTACTCTTTGCATTCTTCACATTCAGACAGTGTTTGACCAAGACCCTTTGGAAGCTCCTTGAAGTATTTCCTAGATTGTACATTTTAATATTTAATAACTATGCTTTATTTTGTTCTGATAATATTAATAGTTGAATCCAACTCTGGTCTGGTTTGATCTATGTATTAAAGAGATTTTGGACTCCATTTCTGTGAAGTGCCTTCACCAGCCCCGGATCCAAACACGTTGCTTTGGGATTGGAGACAGCACTCCAACATCTGATAACACATTAATACCCTGGCGCAACTTAAAAGGGGTCATTGACATGGTCTCACAACACTTCACAGACTGTGTGGTGACATGTTCAATAAGTATCCAAAGTATTTGAAATCACGGCATGCAATTATCGGAAGAAAACCCTTGTGTCCAAGGAGTTCAAACCGTGGAAAAGTCCTGGAAGGTTACAGAGTAAGTCTGCCTGATGGCTGTGTATCTACTGCAAAGGCAAAGGAAAACTTTACTTCCTATAGGACTATCTCTTTGAGGATGTAACAGGAGTATATCTGTAGGGTCAAGTGAGGTTATTGCTGCCCCCAAACAAAAAAACTCAGGGCACAGGCACCACAGATTCTTAGCAGCTTACTGGTATTTAATTTTGATTCAAACAGTGCAGAATAGACACTTATTTATTAGTTAAGTCACATCAACTCAAGGTCTGTGTAATTTAAACTTAGTGTCATAAGTGATTATAGCCTATACAAAGCTAACTGTAATAACAGCAAAAAAACAAATAAAATGTTAATGCTTCTTTCAAGGCATTATAGGCTCCTGTATATTAAACATCCTTCATGCATTATGTGAATGATTAATTCTCTCTTTTTATGGCAAAACCATATCTAGCTGAGACTGATGAGAACAGAGAACAGCCGAAAAAAAAACGACTTTTGACAAAGTGCAGACTACTGAAAGTATGAAAGCGCTAACAAACAGAGGATCACAGCGATTAGAAAGACGAACATGCACTGCCACTGACCTCTGTAAAAACGCCTGCAATCCCCGCTTGGCACGAGCCATGCTCTTCTCCATACTTCTGCTTATAGTCTGCAAGAAAAAACAAACCACAAATTATTTAGCTGTGTGCCTGAGCCAGCATCTACTGGAGTTCTTCCTGCATTCCATATGGAGCTAGTCAAAGTGGCAGCCCCATCTAAAAGGATTCTAGGGGCAGAAAACAGATTTAGGGAGAAGGGGAGCAATGCCACATTCAACAAAAACTCACACTTGGGGGAGACACATTGTTCTCATGTTACGGAAAATATTGAGCTTAGATCCTGGCAACACGCACTCTACTCATGGCCCCATGCAAGGCCTGTCTGGTCTACAGAGGATGGGAGGCCATAAGAGAAACGGAAGGAAATAAAAGATCTGACCTGGGAGCCAAATGAAGGCATTAAGCTGCCTGAAAAAAGATGTACTTGCCCAAATGAAAACATATCAGGTAAAAATCATGCTTGAGTGAGACAGCTACATAAATATGTTGGATATACATGGATATACATATTGTTATTCTATTGAAATGTGATTTGAAGAATTGCAAAAGCAAATCTATTACCAAGGGCAATATAAGCCTGTTTGTAAATCAATTTAAATAGTACCACTAATGGACTCAAATTGTAATAAAAATAACCTCAAAAGCTAAAAAAGGGTGGTCGATCCCAACTCACCTTGCCACATAATGTGAGTGTCTGATTCTAAAAAACAACTCAAATCAGCCACACACAGAGAAGGCATAGGCCAAAAGTCTGTTTTTCTACAGAATTTCCACTGTTACTATCCACTCGTAATCCAAATGTTTTGCTAAGCATAGAGTTTCAAACGAAATAAAACATCTCCATCTTCCTTGCCTAGATGCTCAATGAGTCAAGCGTTTACCCTTGCATAACAAAGTGTGTCCTTGAAAATCCCAGGTGCTGGGTCTTACAAAAGTGCCTGTATTTTTCAGTTTTTAGTATGAGAGAACAGACTTGAAGGTTCTCCTGGTGCCAGTCTGTGGTGCCAGAACACCAGCCAGAAATCTGGACTAGGAGCTGTGCCCCATAACTCACAGCTTGAGTTGCAGAGCTGATGTGCCATGACACATCCCCTACTCTGGGAGAATTAACGAGCCCTTCCCTCTTCAAGTAGACTCTGTGTATTTGTTCCTGTCTCCTCGCCTGTCTACTGTGATCCCTTGGAGCACGTTTGACCGACTCACCAACAGCGTTCTGCCCCTGTGCCATCGCACCGTACCTTCATAACATGGGATGAGCGGTCGAGTCCTGCCCTGAAGAGATGGGGGGACGATGGAGCAGTATCCATGGGGAAGGATATGCTCTGTATCATAGTAGACATTCTTCCAACGGTGAGCACAAGCCTAAAAGAGACACGCGAAAAAATCAAATTAATAATCGAGCTAATTCGAAACACACATTATAGCGCTCTCTCATACACTGATCCTTTAACCTAATCCAGAAGAGAGGAGACAAAAAAAGCACTACTTTTCTATCTGAGCTGGAGTCAGTGTCTTCCTGACTGCCAAACTGGCGTCTGTGGGAGGGGAATCAAAGCCAGCCAATCCTGACCATAACCATGGTCTGTGGTGTAAATATCTGAGCGCAGCAGCTAAAGAGCATCCTTAGTTCCAAAACAGACTTTTATATGCAACGTGACGACTAGAACCCCTTAACTCATAGCATGTTAGGAGTTCTTCAAAGCTTCTTCAACAGCCAGTGAACCTTGAACTTGGTCAGAGTGCAATGAAACCTTTCTTGTAGCTCTAAATTAATTAGCAAATTTTATCTTACAGAATCTTATTCTGTTGTCTGAGTGTGTCAAAACGGGTTTACTTAGCTGGCACTTTGCATTACGTAATCACATCTTCTTAAACAAACCGTGAACAACAGAGAAGTCACCAAACTTGGCACAAACGAGGTCACATAAACAATAAATGGGGTCATCATCACTTGAGGACCATGCGGCTCTAGGGCTAGTGATTGATGCTTCTTTCCAAGTAAAGTACAGATAATTTCTCTTCACTTCAGACAGACAATCTAAAGGAATATGAGAGTACCACATACAGTGGGCACAGAAAAAGCATCAGATGACTATTCATCAGAGAGTGTTTCTGTTGAGAAACACACGTGTTTTTCGAAGGACATCTTGGCCCACAGCGCTAACACTCGTTCCAGCACACTCAAGGACCCAGCCTATTTTTCTCCGACCTGCTTCTACTTTTTCATGCATTTGAAGCAAAAATAAAACAGCAGATCAAGCAAAAGTTACACAAACATGATTTGCAGAGAGGTGTGCTAAAACCTTGCATCCAGCGCCAAGTCTAAACAAGCCATAAAGCAGCACAGTATTTCGTTTCTCAGAAAGGAGCAGACCAAGTATGGAATTGTGCAGTTGTCAGGCACCTTTACAGTCTAGGGAGCTGATTGACGGAGGAGAAGGCTCTCAGAGAAAGCATGGATGACATCACTACAGTTAACATCTGCAAGGCAGCCATTTGACTACACTAGCCGAGGAACGTGAGAACATGCAGATGAGATAAAAACAAGCACAAGCACACTCTGAAGAGACTTGTAAACAGGTGGATGCCGTCATCCGCTGCCGTTTCTATGCGATAGTCCTATGTGAGGGATTCACACTCTTAGTAGTATCCAGGCTTAAGATAACATTGGAACTCTATTCAAATAAAGTCCACAGGAAAAAGAGGTATCCCAGCTTAGACATGTTTAGTGTGAAATCTATGTTTCCCAAAGTGGTTTGAAAATTCTGCCAGAACAATCCACATGACTGGAAGCCACAGGTATGCATTCCAAATAAGGCAAGAGTATAAAAAGCAGAGCTGGGCCCTCCTCAGTAAAATTCTCACAATTCCTCCAACTCCCCGAGGAGGAAGTCAATCAACAAGAAGGATCCCACCACATTCACACCTGTCATAAGTGTTTGCGATCACTCTTTCTCCACGTGGCTGAGAGGGACTAACAATGTCCTTCAGACCACCGTAGGTTCAGAGGGACGCCTCCAGACTGCCCTGCCAGGCTACTGGGGTCTCCTTTTAGGCCCAGAGAGAGGCCTGAGTCCGTCACCACCCACTGCAAGAGACTTGGGTTAACTTTTAATAAAAGGCTGCCCTTGAGTGGGACCACCACGGAGGACTGAAGCCTAAACAAACCCTGCCAGCTGTCCTATGATCTTTGAGCAAACATCCACACCAGCACCTCCAGGATTAAGACCAATATTAAGGCGGCTGAGGAGTGTGAGACCAATCTTCTGTTTTAACTAATGTCTATTAATTGCCCTTTTTTATTAATCAGACCAGTAACTGACACTATTCTAATACAGACACTATACTCTTAGTCTCTATCGACATATCTTGCTACTGCAAATAAACTGCTGAAATAACAGTTTTTGACACTTTATTGTAGCAAAGAGAAAAGTCTGTATTACATTATACTGCATATAGGCTTTAACATATACAGTATGAGTTTGAGAAATGAAAATTGAGCATAAACAACTTTTCTTTTGTCATTTAATGCTGACAGCAGATTGAAAGGGACAACACAGGCAGCCATGGCACTGCACTGTTGTTGGAAACAGCTGTGGATTAACAATGTGGTCAAGTCCCTCTGTAACAATGATGGCTGTTTTTTTTAACAAGTGTGCATGTTTGGAGTTAAAGTATTTCTGACATTAAACTAGCTTTTTGTCCTTGTTTTCTTGAAGTTCATGAACTCACCAGTATTTTGCCGTTGGGTTTGTCCTGCCGGGCAAGACTGACCCCCATCCACTCATCGTCCCTGTCTCCCTGACATGTCTTCCCACACGACTCTCTGAGCTTGTTTCCTGAAGGACAAAAATATGTCTTGTAACAATGAACGAATCCATTACAAACGTTGACTCATTGGACAAGAGCATGCCTAAGATGAAGTGTATGTCAATGTTGTCAAGAGCTTTTGTTTCAGGTTTGGTCTTCGTTCATTTAATGTACAGATTACCAATGTCAAATATCATATCAGTAAGTAAATTATCTGCCAGTAAATAATGTGACCATTATATTTATTGACTGCTTTCTTCAGGGTAAACAGTTACAAATGGTAATTTCATCCTGAAATGCCATGTCGGTAAAATCTGGTAAATCCATTCATCTCTGCGACTTTAAAAATAATACTCAATGCAATCATGAGAAAAGTAACACATACAGCTACGAGAAGTGTACAAGATTAGGTACAAACTCATTCAGTTCAATTTAACAGAAATTAACTTCAGCAGGGAAACTGCAGTCACTCAACCCCAAATTAAACTCAGTACCATGACAGGTATAATTGCTACCCTCTATTTGGCTTGGACAATTGACAAGAAGATCAAAGATTATGACAATATTTTGGAAGATATATATCTGCTATCACTTTTATATAGGAATATGACAGGGTGTTGTAGCCAAATAAGCACAGCTCCAGGTCTGCATCGATGCTCTATCTGATAATGCAACGTATGTTTTGTCAATGACACATTGACAGAGTGTGGGTTAATATTAACTGCACACGCCCTCTGTTTTTTTTTTTACCACAAGAAGGGAATTGGGATAATCTACAACTCAAGGTTTTGGCTCAACTCTTCGGAAAATGTTAGCTAAAGCATTAATCAAATTTATCTAAATATTTCAGAACTTCAGCACCAAGAAGCCTTTCTTTTTACATGTCTATATTTGTTTCAATAATAAAAGAACAATTGTCTCACTGTTAAGACTGTATATGTAGGGCTGAATTATTTGGATAAAACAAAACAGATGCTTGACTATTACCCACCAGCCCAGAATGAAAGACGCCATGCATGAAAGCCCATGGGATTTTTCTCTACAAGTCAACTGTACTCTTGTTATTCTAGCCTTGGAAGTTCTGTCAGTCCACAACTGATGTTTAGCAGTCAAAATGTAGATACACTAGGTCCTAATAGGATGTTTGGGAGCGGCTTAAGTTGCAATTAACAATTAACAACAATTAACAACATGCCATGCTGTGTCTGGACAATGGCCCTCAACAATAACTTTGGACTATGAAGTGTGGAAACTGACCTCTTCCAAGGTCCATCTCTGTGCAGCGACGCTCTGGGTTGCTGTGAACTCGGCACTTGAATACAGCTCCAGGGGTGTGCACTGAGCCACTGTAAATAGAGCTTGCCTTAGGAGCCCCTACCAGTACCCTGCAGACACGTTGTCATTATAAAGCATTGCATGTCATAATATTGATATGTTCGATAGTATAGTTCTTGATATGAAAATGATAATAATGTATACGTTTTGCTTTAACACAATTGCTTTCACAATTTTGAGGAGACTACGGTAAGCTTACACATGTCGTATTACTATCAATTACAGTATGCAGGTATTTTAAACTGTCAAGACCAGAAAAATAACCGGTTCCCAGTGACAGCTTTCGGTTACCAACATCTAAACCACATGCGGTCATATCAGAATCACTAAGGTATTTTCAAAAGTACTTTATTACTTTAAATAAATTAGATCGAGAATGACGCACTATAGACCTTAATCATTTGGCGCTTGGTTACATTTAATAGGACCTTCAAACTCACCAGCGTGTGTTGTCATGAAAATGCTCCAGAACTGAATATCCAAAAAAACTAGAATTGGGACCACGGAACACTAAATGATGTTCTAAGTCGATGTTATAGGAATAAACTACAGCAGCAGATAAAAAAACATAAAAAATATCCAATACAACAGTCGTTTGTTTCAATTGATAAGCCATCCCTTTCAGCATCATTGGCAATATTGATCTAAATCGAAAGCTGGAACTGCTTGCTGTTCTATCAGTGCTCCAAAAGTTGCGAAAACGACTCCTCTAATTTGTTTTAGAAGGCTTCCACACCATGTAAAGAACATGGGTAAGTAAATGTTGTGAACTAACGGTCCTGCGCGCTACTTCTCATACTGTTGAAGTGGCGCTGGCGGTTTCTCCAACTTGTCGATAAGTGCGGTCATAGCAAGACCTGAATGGTTTGAAGCGCAAGCATCACATTTCATGAGTTTACCAAATAACTCCCATCGTTGTGCGTGCACTGCTGCCCTCTAACGTACAATGAGTTTAAAGAGGGAGGTATAGCCCTTCAAATGAGCAGTACTCAAAGTGCTTCCCTCAATAGGAACTCACACGGCCATGAAAATAGTACAGTAAATATGATTTTATTAGCAGTCTGAAAACGTGAAATAGCAACAGTCAAATAGTGCCCTATAATACAGTTAATTTCCTTATATACAATTTACATTTATTTGTAGTTTTTTTATCAGTCCAACAAAATATAAAGTAGAAAAGCTGTGGTAAACAAACAAGGTAGTATAAGCAGGTGTCAAAACATGGTGCAAATGCACAGGTAAAGGTCTACAGTCTGAATGACTGAAACTGTTACACACTGACAACAACTATCTATAAAATCAACTCCGCAAAATAATCAGGACATGATATATTTTATTGCACAAGCCACCCATTAAAATGACTAAATAAAAAGGAAGCCATTGATAGAGGTCTAAAAACATAATTCATAAATTAATAATTATTTTATAATAAAACCACATGTATTTAATGTATTCATTCAGATTTCATTTCTGATCTTGGCTTTTTGCTAGTTCCCTCAAACCATGCTCATACATACCATGTGTATATATATATATACATACACACACACACACACAATATATATATATATATATATATATATATATATATATATATATATATATATATATATATATATATATATATATATATATATATATATATATATATATATATACACACACACACACACATATATATATATAGCACACATTCACCCTTGCATACACATATTCAAACCCAACGAAGTGCAGATAGGAGAAGGGATTGACCATGTTCATGGTAGTCTTGACCCTCAGCAGCAGTAAAATTTCACCCTAAAGCACCAGACGTATTCAGAGAGTTCCTCGTAACCAAGGCTGTAGAAACAGATGAGAAACGTAAATACATTTCAAATAGGCAGTAGCACTTCAACATCGTGCAACGTTATGTAATAGAAGCATTCTGAATCTCTGCAAAGACTTGCAGTAGTACTGCCTTGAAACTGGCCAATCTCATCATCTCCATTGCATGGCTGTCTGTCAAGCTGAAGAACCCTTCTCTACTAATCTAAATGATCAATGATCTAAAGATGAACATTCATGAGCTTAACACATTCTCCCTCAGTAGAGGAACATATTCTTACAGTTGCTTTTGAGTCCTCCTTGTCCAGAACTGTTTGAGCTTGGTCTGGGGGAAACTTGAGTATGGAGGTTATCACTTTGGCCATCGTCTGTGGGAAAACAAAGAAACAAAACAAAATACATCTAAGTCACAGACATCACCAATTAGAAACTCCATTAGAAAACATTTCCAGTGGAAAGTTGATCTCATTACAACTGTTAATTTGAATGTTGACACCAATCCCATCTGAACAGAACACAATTGCATTATAAAACCATGATCCCATCACCAATCAACCAATTAAAAGAAACCTGCTGCATTGAGAACAATTAAAACGCAACAAGACAAAAGGCCCAATTAGCTACGTAATAAACTTTAGGTCCTTCTGCCAGGGTGCATGCTTTCCCCCATAAATAGAGATAATCAGAAACAGAGCTGCTGTTTAGGGGACCTAACCGCTGAACTACTGCTAAACAAGGCCGTGAAGTCTTAAAATGGCAGGCGTACATCATGTGAAATACATGTGCCGCTGGGCATCCTGCAGGATATTCTCCCACACACAGAGGACTGCCGTGATGTCATAAAGGCTAACTGTTTACTGAGGACCGGCGGGGGCAAAACAGCTGATTTAGAGCCGTGACGGACAGCATCGTTACTTACGCTGTGCAACGTGCGAACAAACAGGGCTTTTGTATGGATTTCTAACTGGGCAATTTTGTGTTTGAATTGCAATGTTAATTGTCCTCTACCCTCGGGCATGCACCCTACGAGTCCTTGTGTTACATCTATATGGAAAATGCTTCATATACAATGCTAATTTGGATTTTTCATGAATTACAACAACACTGCTTATACATGTGTGACCTTGTGGAGTGTTACCTGAGGGTTACAATAGTTTGTCATTTTCAAAGTTAAACTAGACAGGCCTTGAAGACGCATTACCTTTGTTTCACGGCCCATCATGTACTCAAACAACACCTTCCTCAGGTACTCAAACTCGGTGGGTTCCGATAAAGCATCAGCACTGTGGTATGCAAGGTCTGTGAGAAAAGTGAAAATGCAACTTATTAAAATACACATCTGACAGAGATAGTGGACAGCTTGTGACAAATTATTTCAACACATACTACATAGAAGTCATTAGAATGTTTACCAATCCTTTACCAATTACAACAGAAGGATAATTAGCTCTAGGATGCCTACCTCCAAATGCAATTTTAAATCCCTCATTTACTTCAACTGCCAAAATGACAACAATCCTAACATTTAGCAAACACCCCAACAATCCAGCCCAATTGAGGCAGTTGTTTTGTTTGCTCGGCATAATGTTTCCATTAGCAACCGTATACTGAAACAATTAGAGCACACAGGCATGGGTTCAAATTAAGTGGCAACTAGAAAAACTAGAAAGGATGGTGCATGGCTCAGCATGAGCATTTCGATACTGGAAGAGCCCAACAAAAGTTTAATACCGCCCTTGCAGCTGTATTGTATCGTAAACCCCAAAATAATGAATGGGAAACTGCGTAAAACTACTGAGTAGCCTTGGGATAGGAGGACCAATGTGGCAAAGATTTAAACACTCAGCAATTTTCATAGAGCATAAATGAGTAAAACCCCCCAGAAGCATCTTTGCTACAGTATCTCTCACTCTGGAATAGCCATTAAGAGGATGACACCAAATGCCCCTGGTCGTGCCAGAATAGACAGCTCCATGTGGAAGTAAAAAGCTGGAGGTGATGGTGGGGTCCATCCAGGGCTTTCATCTGCCGGCGTGGAGAAATGGCCTCCTAATAAATCCCTGCCCTTTGCCCGCCCGACCTGGGGCTCAGCATAAACCAAACATCAACCCAGAAGGGGGTTAAGGACCTGACACCAGATACAGACAGCTTTCTAATCATTTGTCTGTAAAATAGAGTACTCCAAAAAAAGTGTCAGAAGAAAAATATTAAAGATTGAAGTTGATGAACTCATCACCATTAACAGGGAAGATATCTTGGCAAAGGCTTTGGACCTCATAATAAAGAAAGATAGGCCTAAATGGATGTCATGGAGTGAAGAGATAAATTACAGAGCCTTCCTGTGGTTTTATCAGAACAACGGCAGATTGCAGAAAATGGACATGTCCCATGCCACAGATCTGAGCGTCTGAAACTGAGTAGTGTGGAATCAGAGGAGACAGCAAACAGTGTGTGTTGGGGGTTTGCGTGGGAAACCTAAGTCCACAACCTGCAAAAGCCATTCAATTCAAAGGATGAGTTTTCACCGCCCCCCCCCCTTCTTTCACCCTCCTTCTCCTTATTACAGCAGCAGGGAAGGTACATGTGGAGGCTACAATTGAGTCGACCTCCCCCCCCCGCCCCCCAATCCTATCCTCTGTCCTAACCCGCCTCTGTCTAGTCTTCCATTTCTGCATCTTGTCCCATATTTTTGATCCATGTTCAGTGGTGCGTGTGTGTAGGAGACTAAACAAATTGATGGCAGTGTATTAGTACATCATTCTCCCACAGTCTGCAAAGCAGCTGGGCTATGGGACCTACAAGTCAAGCCGTGGCTCACATCCAGCAAAGATTTACAGTCAGTACAATGTGCCAGCTCTGGCCTCAAGACACTGTAATGCCTCTCGAAATGACAGTGACTAGTTGGTTAGTTGACCTACACATACAAATCGGTATAATGGATGGTGAAATGATTTGGGTGGGAGGCTGAGCTATCACAGGTGGTTACTTTACCATGTGGTAAGGAAAGGAAAATGACAAAATAAAAAATACAACATGGCTTACAGTACCTTTGATTGGGCTCCCGAGATGAGTCACGACCGGGTTTTTACGGACACACTTAATCTTGTCCTCAAGCGAATGGATCTGCCATAGGGTAGAAAAAAACCCCACACAAACGCAATGGAGTGAGTTAATTGTGTACACCCACATCGTTCAGGAGGATTTGTTTTGTCATGACATGTCTGTGCCCGCTCTGTGGGAGGTGCACAGCGTATATCACTGGACATTCATGGCCGATCTTTAGGAGAACGACGATGTGAGTGTGTGTGTGAGAGAAAAACAGTGGGAAGAGGCACTGTAATTGTTTATAGGGTTAAGGCAAATGTAAACAGATGTGCTGCGTAATGATGTTAATCCGAGGAGGAGAGCAGCCGCTCCAGTGGCTGTAGGGCAGCAGAGTCCTGGGAAGACAGTGGGGAGGATGTACTGTACTTCTCACCCGGTCAATAAACTCCTGCTCCCTGAGCCGGGCCTCACTCAGCAGGGTCGTCTTCTCCGCTAACTGGGCCTGAGGGCGGAGGAGAGAATGAGGTGCGGATGGCAACAGGGAGACCCTTTGTGAAAGGGTCGAATCATTAAAGTGACTGCCGGAGATAAGCGATGCGTGACAGGGAGTTTAAGGGACAGTTTAAGTTTAAGAGTGGCCCCATTGATAAGTCAATCACGATAACTACCCTCTTGATTACAGCCGCACACAGAAAGTGCAATAAATGTAATGGCATGGACTAAAATGTAATGTGGCAGAAGCCAGGGTTTTAAAAACCTCACCTGTAATTCTTCAGGGCTCATCTGCAAAAAATAAGAGAAACGATAATGAATGAAAGTGCACGGAAAAATCACAGTAGACTCAGGCTTTTATAAACAATAAGGTTAGCGCAGACGTTTTTATGAAATCCCACGTTATATGCAGTTTGTCAAGCTACCTCTTGCGGGTGCAGACAAGTACTCTGGAGAACTCGGTGAGGGTTTCGAGGCAGTTTAAAACTGGGAGACAGAGGAACCTGACAGCTACAGCACATGAAGAGGCCGGTGAGGCTGGTGAGGCCCGGAGTGAGGCACTGCAAGGCCGTTCTGAGCTCAACCCCAGACAATCCCCCCAATGGTTATGACATCAACCAGCAAAAATGCACAGAGGAGAAAAAGAATAGTGGAGCTAATATATTTCTGTGTGCATGCCTGACTGTATCTGTGTCTGCGCGCCTGCGGATGTGTCTCACGCCACCACAACACATGGGTAGACTTCCCCCCTCCCGACTTGGCTCACCGCTCTGGCTCCACTCTCAGTGTGCAGGCCTTGCCTGAGAGCTGCTCTCCCCACAGTATAAATCTGGAGCCCAGGAAGAGCTCGGAGGGGGTTAATTGGGAACAGGGGTAGTGGAGAGATTTTGGGGGGCTGTGTGCTGCTGCCGCGTCAAAAACCTCGTCTTCCTTCCAGGGAGAACATTCCTGACTGATTCAGGAGATCCTCAAAGCATCCGCTGTACTTTGGAGAGCAGCCACCTCACTGAAGTCAGAGGCTGATCAGTTCTTTTTTTTTTTTTTTTTAAAGCAAGCAAGGTCTCTGAGCACTTAGACATAAGTCACAGTTTGAAATAGAACAAATCAGAAGACAACTGATACTGTTAAGCCTATTGAACTCGGTTTGAACTTTAAAGTAATAAAGATAGACCTTGGGGGTATAGAGAAGGTCCATGTCTGGTTTAGGTCGGCTTTCTAAATCACTAATGCTTCCATCAGACTAGCACGTTTCAAATAATAGCCCCTCGAGAAAACTGTCGATTTATTTTTATTTCTCACTCCGTGGTAACGGCGGAGATGATGCTTATGACTTGAACAGTCTCTTGCTCTAACTGCCATTTGTGACCACACCTGTATTAGCCATAGGAATGTTTTTCCACATCTGCTATGTGGAAAACCTGTGTATGTGTATGAAAAAACTAAACTGATATGGCAACCCCCTCGAGTATATCGATACCTGCAGACCTAACTTAGTAAGGCTGTGGAGACACTGTACCTGGCTATTACTGTTGGCTCTCCTCTGTAGGTCCTCCAGTTCTTTCTGGACCTGCCATACCCGGTCTCCCATCTCCTCCTCTCGACTCTAAGGAAAGAAACAGAAGCTGAGTCATTTCCTGTGTTTCAACGCTGTGTGGTCTGCATCGCAGCCCAACTAGTTCAGTCAAATTTCCACTGCCCGCTCCCTAACTTGAATTCATTATATCAAAGGGAAAAATTGGAGAACGCTTTAGTAACCCAACGCGGTTAATTCTTGTCATTTATTTGGTCCTGTTTTAAAAGTAAATCAATCAACAAGCAGGCACAAGGTACACGACATTCAGCTGGGCTCCCTAGAGAATGGTTGGAGGTAACTGCCCTGTCAGTAAGGGCTTCCTGTTGAAGGGTGGAGTGCATATCCTTTCAGAGGAAAAAGCTTGGAAAAATATAAGGGGGGACCAAGAGTTAGACACTAGACAGTAACTGTATTTTATCAACTAATCCACAAAGCACTTAATCTAGCTCACGTTAAAATGTCATTCATCAATTGCTCAGGTTTTTGTACCATGTCCCTAACGTACCTGCAAAACCTCTTCGTATTTCTTAACTGTCCTCTGTAAGTCATCTTCCTTCTCTGCGATCAGCTTCTTTAGCTGATTGGCTTCGGCTCTATGGTTTTCCATGAGCTCCGCCTCCACGCTCTGGGCCTTTGCTGGACAGAGCGGAAAAAAACAGAGTGAAAAACACATGGCAGGTCTACATTCATATTCCAAACCACTCACTCATCCGTTTTGGAAAACACCACAGAATGAACCACGGTGAAGACATATGGCAAACTACAGAGTGTTTCCTCATTGAATGGTCCTAAAACGCTTTGCCTATCATTTGATTTTGCAGGCTATATACATTTCTAAAATCACACGCATGCGTCAGAATTACATGACACGTATTCCACTTTTTGTCTAGTTTAGTAGTTATTTTGGGTCACATCTTCTGGTGTTCATTGCCCTCACCAATGGTCTCTTTCACTGCTGTCTCCAGCTCCTTCTCCTTAAGAGCCATCTGTGAGTTGACCTCCCTCATCAATTGCTTCAGGGCAGAGTGGTGCTTCATTTCCATATCCTCCAACTCAAGTCTATGGGGAGAGACAGTAACAGGATATTACAATAATAACCATTTTTGCAGTGGCTGCAATGTATTTGAAAACTAAAAAAACAAACAAAAAACGTACTTGAGCCTTTTCTCGCTTTCCTCCGCCAGCTCTTTCTTCAAGTAATCTAGTTCCTGCTCATGCTCTTTCCTCAGTGATCGGAGGTCTTTCTGCAACCTGGTGAAGTCCTTCTGGATCTTATGTTTATCGTTCTTGGCCTCAACCAACTTAGTTTTCAGCATCTCTGTGTCTACATCCTCTTGCGTCAGAGAATGGTTTCCCATCTCCATTGCTGTGTTACTGTTGGTCTGCTCTGCACTGCACACTTCCGCCTGGACTGCATTCTCCTTCTCTAACCGCTTCTGATCCGGCTTAGCAAAGGAAGCGATGGTTGCCTGATGCTGCTCAAGGAGCCCAGACTTTTCAAGCAGTTCTTCTTTGAGATTGGCGATTTCCGCACGGAGGTTAACATTCAGATCCTCTGCTGCTTTCAGCTCCTTCCCAATCTCTTCGAGCATTGAGAGAGTTTTGACGGTTTCGTCATGGCTGGTGTCTGTTTGAAGCGATGACAGCTTTTCTTCATACAGGTTTTTCAAATCCTCTAAAGACGTCTCTCTTTCTTGTCTCTCATCACTCTGAACTTGTTCCAGGTGTTTCTCGTGCTCCTCTTTTAGCTTGGCTATGGATTCTTCCAGTGTCTTGGCTTTTTCCTCCAACGAGTCTATGTGCTGTCGTTTTGCTGCTGCCTCCTGTGTCCTCTCCCCCAGGTTTGTGCGAAGGCTACTGATGGTCTGGTCCTTCTCCTCCATTTGAGAGGTCAGCTGTTTTCTTATCTGACCAATTTTCTGCTCTGCTTTCTTCTTGAGTTCTGCCACTTTCCCTGCATTCTCTGCAGATAACCTCTCCTCAGTTGCCTTTAAACTCTCCTCCTTGCTTCTGATAAGTTCATTTTTCATCTTGTCATATACTTCCCTTTGATGCTCCAGTTCTTTTTTACAGGTTTGGTTTTCCTTCTCCAGAGACTGTAGTTTTTCTTCAGACGCCTGGACAAGATCTCCATTCTGAGTGAACTGCTCCTGAGTCTGCTGCAATTGCTCGGTGAGTTCTCTCTTTTCATTCTCTCTGATACTATGCTGCTGCTTCAAGTCGGCGATAAGCTGTGCACATTCTTTTGACTTTAAGGTCAGCTGCTCTTCAAGCTCACTGAGTCTACAGTTGCAGCTCTCCACCTCTAAGGCAAGGGCCCTGACCTTCTGCTCCTTTTCACTCAAGGCCTGGTCCATCTCCGACTTGCTGACGGAGTGATTGTCGACGTCGTGCATCAGACTCTGCAGGGCTTCGTTCTTCTGCGCCATCTCTCGCTCCATGTCCTCTAGCCTTGCCTGCAGAGACTTAACAGTGTTGTGGTTCAGAGTAAATTTCGACTCTGCCTTCCTCTTAAACTCGGACAGATTGCTCCTAAGAGTGTCGACTTGCTCTACGGCAGCTGACTTCTCTTGTTCTAGTCTCTTAATGGTCTCCTCCATTTGGCAAACAAGCCTTTGTCTCTCCTCCTTATGCTTCTGGTCCAGCAGTGATATGGCTTCTTTCTTTCCTCCTCGGCTACTTGCTAACTGAGTTTTCAAGTCATTTATGATGCTTTCCAAGTTGCTGATATGCACAGCATTTGTCTTAACGCTATCTGAGATAGTTCCGTTTTCCTCACTGAGCTGTTCGATTTTAAGGACCTTTTCAGAGAGGGACTGAGAGTGATCCGTAGCCTCTTTTTGTAGACACTCCTTCTCACGTGTTAAGGCTTTGATTTGGTCTGTATGAACATGAAGCTGAGCTGTCATTTGCTCCAGTGAACTGCATAGATTACGATTCTCCTCTGTTTGTTGCTGGAGTTGCTTCTCTAAAGTGCAAATTCTGTCTACTTTACTAAGGATAAGGTTTTTAAGGTGTGCTACCCTTTTCTGATTATATAAAACTCTTTCTTTCAGCTCTTTTACTCTTCCATCCACTCTTTCACAGAGCTCATTAGTACCAACTTCCATCTTGGCTTGGATCTCCTGACAGAAATGATCCAGTTGGCGACTGACTGCCACAAACTGCTTCTGAAACTCTGTCTCTTTAGCCTGACACTGAAGGGCACTCTCCTCGAGTTTCCTCTGCAGGTCATCGCCTTCCTTACACCTGGAGGCTTCCAGATCTTCAAGTTTCTCCCTAGCGTCCCGTAGCTGTTCAGACAAGGCAGTTAGCTTCCCTCTGCTCGTTTCCGCAGACTTACTCAACTCATCCTGGAGGGAGTTTCTCTCATTCAGAGCCTGGTTCAAGTTCCTCTCCATTACCTCCACCTGCTCCTTCAGCAGCACCTCACCCTGAGACAAACTATCGAGGTTAACCGCAGCTTTCTTAAGCTCTGCTTGGAGTTTCTGCACAGTGGTCTCTCTAATAACTAGCTCCTCCTTTAAGTCCCTTAGCTCCTGCCGTACCTGTTCACTTTCCTCGCTGCTACTGCTCAGCTTTAGGGCTACCTCCTCCATTTCTTGGACCTTCTCCTGCTGAATGGAAGTGTATTTCTCCAGCATTTCCTCTTCCTGGTGTCTTAGCTTTTCTTGCCAATGGCGTTCCAGGTCCTCAAACTCCTGCTTGTGGACACAACGCAACTTCTGCACTTCTTCTTTGTGATTGGCCTCCAGCTCTGACATGGCACTGGTCATGCCCTCAGAGCTTTTCTGTGCCACCTCCAGGATCTTTTCTTTAACCTGTTGTTCTTTCTGCTGTAGCTCCGTCTCCTTCTTTGCAAGTTCCATCTTCATGGAGTCTTCCTTTTCCTGAAGTTTTTTCTTAAATTTCTCCTGCATTTCTTTGGTCTTCTGTTTGAATTTGTCGAATTTAGTCTCGTGTGCCTTAATCCTCCCTTCCGTTTCTTTTTTATGGTTTTCAAACTTTTTCTCATGGCTAGCCTTCTGATCCTCCAACTGTTTCTTTAAGTGTTTTTCTTCTTTCTCCTTAGAATTTGCCACTTCCTGGAAAGAGTTCTCCTGGTCAACAAGGTTCTTCTTTGTCTGGAGCAGCTGGTTCTCTAGTTCGTGCAACTCCTTTAACTTTTGCTGAAGTGACGTCTCTTTCTCCTTGCAATCAGTCTGTGTTACCACAAGTTTATGCTCTAAATTGTTTAACTCTACCTTGCACTGAGCCATTTCTTCACAAATCTTACTAAACTTTGCATTAGTATCCTCCAAGTCCTTCTTTTCTGACCGAGCCAGGATTAAAGTCTCACGCAGTTCCTCCACATCTTTAACCTTTACATTCCTTTCTCTTAAGAGATTCTCTGATTCCTCCTTCAAGGTTTTCTCCATGAGGATATGCTCCTGTAGCTCCCTCTCTTTGTCCTGCACGACCATCTTCAACGTATTCAGTTCTTCTTTCAGAGTTTTCTCTATTCCGCCCAGTGACTGCTCATGCTGTTGCTTGATGGTCTCAATCTCTGCATTGTGCTTTGCCACTTCCTCTTGCAGTCTCTGCTCCAGTGCCTGCGAGGAAGAACTACAAGTGTGCTCCGCCGCTGCCAACTTCTCCTCAAGACGTTGTTTCTGTTCTAGCACCTCGGCGACTTCAGAAGAAAGAGACTCCAGTTCCGCCTGCTTGGTGTCCAGTTTCTCCAATGTTTTCTGGTTAATGTCTTCCACGTGAGCATGGAACTGCAGCTCTTTGTCTTTAAGGATGTTTGCCACCTCTTCTGCATGTTTCTCCTTAAGTTCCTGAAGAGCATCATGATGCTGTCGGGCTAGCGTACCTTGCTCCTGCTTGAACTTATCCAGCTGCTCCATGTGCCTCTCCTCCAGTGCAGTTACTTCCTCAGCGTGTGTCTTCAGCTCTTCCATCTGACTAGAGAGCTCATCATTCTGCACTAATCCACCTTGGGGTATTTTTTCCATTGAACTTTCCAACTCTAGTATTTTCTGCAAAGAGAAATGTGTTGGCATTTATTGTCCAGTAATGGGACTCGATGCTCAGTGAAATAACAATGTCACCACCATTTCACGAGCACTCACAGTTCTTGCAGCCTCCAGCTCCAGGCGTATTTCCTTCACCTTGGCCTCTGCTTCCGTCTCCATGGCCGCTTTCTGTAGCTCCACATCCTCTAGGGCAAGGGCAGTCTGCTGTTCCCTCTCTCTGGCGGTCTGATCAAATTCCTCTTTGCATTGCTCCTGAAATGAATTCACACTTGTGTTTAGTTTCTCTCTTTCTTCCAAAAAATAGGCAGAAAATTAGAAGGATTAGAACCCACCACCGCTTGGCTGATTCGGGCCAGAAGTTCTCGTTCCTTAGCAGCCAGTGCTTCACTGTGGAGCTTTTCCAACTCAGACACTTTCTCCTCTGAAGACTTCTACAACATACATTTGCATAAACTGGGTCATGACCAGTTAAATTACTACTTGCAATCCGCTAAATCTGAAAGGAAACCATTTGACTGGCAACTAGAAACCATAATTAATTTGTGGAAATTCAACCTGTAAGTGTTCTTTTGTTGATTTATTGCTATTGGAACGGATATGAATCATACCAGTATTCAGAGGATGAATATAAATGTACTTGGATTTATGACTCATACAGGGGGACTACCGAGAAACTGAAAAAGCAATCTTATTTTGAAAGAGGGCCAGCGGAATGAGAGCCTTTGGGGATACAAAAGCTGAGTGAGAGTTCAGGGTGTCTCACTGCCTACAAATTAAGAGTCCAGGGGAAAACTACAATTGCACATTACTGTACGCACAGTATCATGGGAGTATATTGAGTTTAATAGGAAGGAAATTCAACTGGGAGGGTAAACTCAACATCTGTATTTACCTTTCTGGGGGCTGTCACTAAAATAAACCCTATAAAAACAAAAACCTAAAATAGCCAACTAACTGTAAACGTAGGCTTTAGGGAAGAAGAAGACGGCAATCTAGGATAATACAGTGAGAGAAACAATTGGAAAGTTTATAAATTAAGTGGAAAAAAAGATGCCTGGTTCCAAACAGTAGAAAGTGGGCAGTAATTAATTTGATGCTATTAGAATCTTACCTTCATGATGGTAACAACCTCCTGCTTCACCCGAGTAAGCTCCAGCTGCAGACTCTTCCTCTCCTCTTCACTGGCCCTCTCCACTTCCTTCACCTGCTCCTCCAGCTGAGCCTGCAGCTGCTTTCGGGCCTCCTCCGCCTTCTGGGCCACCCCTAATACCCGCTCCAGCTCCTCAAAAGCTATAGGGGGGTGAAACACAAAGCAAGTCTCACACCCACATTTTTCAACACCCTGCATGAAGGAGGTGCAGACTGTAGAGCATGTTTCCTACCAGATTTGTCAGACTTCTCCTTTTGCTCCTGCAGCTCTTCTTTCTGGGCGGCAGCCTGCTGGAGCCTGGAGCGGAGCTGGGCTACCTCCTCCTCCTTCAGCTCCAGGGTCTCATGCATCTGGCGCTTCGTCTCAGCAATGACCATGCCCTGAAAACCAGTCGCCGGGATAAAACAAAGGTTAACCACAGGGCTGTATTTTATGTAGTCATTCTGAAGCCTTTGATTTACTGATGGACTTTTCTAGAGTTTTGTCTAACTTAATATCACGCTCTCTGTCTCTAAATGCTGTTGACAGTTCTTGGTGCTTTCCACATTCCTCAAAGTGACCTTACAATCCCAGGGCTCATCATGCAGTGTCTGGGTCAAAGTTTAAGATCAACAACCTGGGATTCAAAGCACCCTGGCCCAGTTTGCTCAGTGACATGGCAAACACATTTCAGACACTAGCGGTTCCAAAGGGCGTCCGCTCAAAGTGTGACGGAAACCTCAGACCCCCTAATCTCTTACCTTGTCCTGCTCCAGTTGTTCGATGAGGTTCTTAGCATCCCGCAGCTGGGTGATAAGCTTGGTCTTCTCTGTAGTGTGCAGTTCCTGTGAACATAGAAAATGGGACAACTTGAAAACTGGATTCGTTTCAACTTCTTACAGGCTCTCCATGTTGGTCCCTACTCTCTACCATGGCGGATCAAAGTCAAGAGGTGACCATCCACATACCCAGAAAGCCCAGCTAAACAACATGCCAACTTAAAATCACAGCCTGGTCTTGCAGCAGTTGCCTTATGCACATGTGTGTCTGCAGAGCTGTGGGGAACAACAATGTGAGAGGAAGTTCTAAGCTCATTCCATGCAGCATTAACTCCTAAAGAGGCCCAGTCTCCAGCACATGCGGACAAGATCGTCTTCATGATAGCACGGGGACTGATTTGTTGAAGGCATTCCGATATGTTGCAGAATTACAAGACTGGTTTTGCGAAGAGGGGCTCTCCTAGAGCTCGGATTCCATTTCTCAGATCATCATAAATATTGATTACTTGCGGTGTGTGTTAACATTACGAAAACGTCAAATACTCAAATTAGGTTACAGGGTACACCATCAATAAAACAGCTGGGCTGAGATATGCACACGCTTGAGTGATTTCCAAATCAACGAGGTGAAAAGCCTAGCGTGGTTTGCAGAGACACAAGCAGACAGGGTGTTTGTGTGAAGTCAATCTGCAGCGGATGAGCAGGCCCAGCCTCACAGCTCTGCTCCGTAATGCTGGAGAGGGTGGGAGCCCATGTTGACCTCTGACCTTCCTGTCACAGGAAAGGCCTCTGTTCCCAGAGAGTGCCCAGGTACCACCCACACGTACATACAAACTCGATGATTACAGGGCCGTTTGGACACACAGCGTCACTCTGCAGTTGCTTCAAAACAATATGACAACGACTGCCAAGCTAAACCATCGAGTCAAACCAGTGAAAACAAAATGTGTTGGAATGAAAGGAAAATTAGTTCCAGTTCTGTGAAATTGACATGACTTGACCCGAGCCCCAGCTACTGGAGGGAAGCCAGATAATGGAGAGCCTGGGAGAGCTGCAGTGTTCCACTGAGTTACATTAACACTGGATCCAGAGGCTCTGTCCGATGAGTTAGAACTTCACTAAAACTAATCGTCCAACACTCAGGACCCTCAGCCAAGCAAACCTCTTCATAATCATAGCTGACCAAGCACTCCAACATAGGCAATTGGTTGTTTTATAAATCCTTCAGAGTTCAGTTTAACCTTTTTGAAACATTTTATGGGTAGTGTGTAAACAGGTAAAGGATTTTGAAATGATGGTTTAGTTAGCTATTAATTAAGTCAATACTCCATTAGTTGGTTAACATGGCTACCTTCATCTTCTCCAGCTCCTGCAGCCTCTCCTGCAGCTGCTGCTGCAGAGTTTCATTCTCGCTGCCCAGCTGGGAGCTGCGCTCCTTGTGGACACGCAGCATGTCCTTGCACTTCTGCAACAGGTTCTCCTGTCGCGTCACTCTTTTCTGCAGCGCCTCCATAACTTTTCCTGGATCACTGCTGCCCTCGCCTGATCAGGGAAGGAAATGCAGCACAATAAGGAAACTGTCTAGAAATTCTATTTTCACCCACTGGAGTAAAGCTCAAAAACAAACGTGAATGCACGGTACTGCAAAGGGACCATGAGTTTATGTTCGTCTCTTACTTATGCATCCAAACTCACACTCTTTCCCTAGGTGTGACATCATTATTTTAAAACCTTTGCCTCCTATATCCACCAGAAAATCCTATTATCAAATATTACAAACGACAACCTAATATAATCCCCTGGTTGTGCTATATTACCTGACTGAAAGGGAACCTGATCAAAAGGAGATTGGCATACCGTCGTTGAGTGCAGGGTCCTTGGTGGGGCTCTGTGGAGTGGAGGTGGAGTCCACAGCATCCTCTGACTGAGAGACTTCCCCCTCAGGTGGCATCAAACCCCCTGGCATTGCCTTCAACCGCTTCTTCATCAGGGTGTTCTATAGGGGAACACCTCTTAAGTCAGCCTCATCAACATGGGCCGATATGGTGACACGCATGCACGCCGACACAAACCCACCTGGGTCTTGAGGACTGTGATCATCTGATCTTTCTCCTCCAGAGCAGCGTCAAAATCCTCCTGGAGGTGTTTCTTTGCCTGCTGGTCCATCTGCAGTTCCTGGTGAGCAAGGCACATCATAATTTATATTCCCTGAGATTCAAGTCAAGACTGAGAAGGGGACAAAAAGAGAGAAAGCTGGATAAAAAGACAGAGTTGGGTGTACCTCTCGGAGTTCCCCTATCCTGCGTAGCGCTTTATCTTGGCTCTGACTGAGAATGGCCTGAGAAGAACCAATAGTACTCAAGGTTTGTTCAAGCAAAGCAGGCCAGGAGTTTGTGGAGCAGGAACTACTGGACAACTTCATCAAACATGAGGCTTACTAAACCTGAAATGTAAGTGGACATTAGCTTTTAAAGCTTACCTGAGTCTTTTCTTTATCTCTTTGCACTGTTCTGTATGTTGTAACCAGCTGTGTGACAAAATGAGAGAGTCAGATAAAGGATTGCGTAGGAACGACATCCTATAAACCAATAATAAGGAACTCAAAGACAAATACTGTGTATGTTCTAGCCTCACTTCTGAGTATTTCCCTCTGTAGTTGGCCAGGCTCTTCTCCACCCTGTGTAGCCGCTGCAGCATCTGCTCCTTGGTCAGGGCCTCAGCATTACCTGGTGACTCCTCTGCCTCACTCTCGATGTCTGAGGGGGGGTCGTAGGCGGGGCTGGCCTGGGGGTCGTTCTCTCCCAGGGGGGTGAGGGAGTCTCGGGAGGAGCTGCGGACCAGGCTCTCCTTGGAGGGGGAGCGGAACAGGCTTTCGGCCCGGCTGGCCCCGCGGAGCAGAGACTCCACCGAGGGCACCCTCAGCTGCAGCTTCTGAGCAAACGACTGGGGCTCCTCTCTCTGAGAAAGTGTGATGCATTAGGTTATCGTATTAGAGGAAGGTAGTTAGATAGGCAAGTTGTGTGTCTGAGAGAGGGTTGAGTGGAGATGGAAGGCTTTACCTGAGGAGAGGCAGCCCCATCTCCATTGATGCTCCCTCTGGGAGAGCGTGCCATGCCTTTGGAGCCACTCTGTAAAATATCAAGGTGGAGGAAATGAGAAAGCCTGCAGCAGCGTGTCTGTCTTGGACCAGTTAGTCCCACACACCCAGCGTGCCACTCCCTGATTACTCTGGCCGGGAGCAATATTAGTATTGCTTGGAGCAATGCAGGGGCAACGGGTACCCTCATGCAACTTGGAAAAAACAGAGGGGTTAAATACACAACAGAAGGCATCTCTACGGTAGACATAACAGAACACGGGGTTAAGAACTATGCCTGCTACTTAACAGCCATGAGGTCACAACCAACAGTTCAACTCAATTAGAAGAGAAAGCAAGTAAGGTGAAAGCGCTTGGCAGTACTTTGTGTTTCAGGGTTACTTGAGCCAAAGTAGTATAACCATTGGGAAGCCTGGTTGGTTTAGTTTAGTTTAGTTGTTTCAACACATGAATACAGTTTACACATCTCCCTCCTTGTTCATCTGCACACACCTCCCTCATCTGAGTTATTTTGATTGTGATATACAGTATATTAATAGACAAATAGGCTAATAGACAAAGCCACATTTTTACATTTCAACTAGACAGGTAATCTTATCATCAATTTACCGCGAGGGACAGTTCAAAAGCTTTGGCTACGTTGACTAATCTTTAGACCGCTCAAGAGTTTAGGTCAATCGCATTATTCTGACTCATAAGTGTCTAGCAAAGTGGAACGTGATTAGACTTGACCTGAATGAATAAACGGGGCCGTCAGGGTCTGCATTGCACAGACAATGACACCCATCACTCACACATCCCCCGTATCCAAAAATCTTTCAAAGTCTTATTACAATGGATGTGAGCAGGCCAAACCTCTACCATGGCCTGTTTGGCATTTAGAAAGAACAGAAATAGCCTACGCAGAAGGGACAGCATAGACAGGAGATGAATCAAATATCTAAAAATAGCATTTTGTAGTTAGTTAATAGTTGGCAACAGCTACTAAAAAAAGGCAATCTAGGTTAAAAAGCTAGGTCTACCCTCCCAGATGGGCAGATTGTACCCTGAGGCAGGAAAAGTCTGCCCTTTAGTAGAAATGGAAAGTGATGATTAATGGTAACACACTGTAACAGTACTCCTGAGGTTAGTATGACATTATTAGTATGCTAAACTGGTAAACATTACGATGGAACAAATAGGCCAAAAAGAAAATTACTTCTAAAAGACTTTTCCCCTCAAATTCTGTAAACAGACATTTGACATACTTCCGATGACATTTTAATTAGGCCAATGGTTACTGTTCAATGAATAGGGTAGCTACACCTATGATAACTAGTTAGGTGAAAAGCCCACTGGAAAAAAGAGGCCAATCACAGCAGATGCTGGAGAGTGGAGACTTATTTCTAAAAAAACATTGAAGGCAAGCCTGGTCTTTGATTTCTTCAGAGCAGGCTAAACTAGGTAGCGCATTAATACGAGCAGCTAAGCCATTCAGTGAAACTAGATGTAACATTGATGGGGAACTAAATCCAGGGGCCCTTGCCAAACCTTTGATAAGACTACTTACATAATACCGCTCATTACCACAGCTTATTGAGGCACTGTTTGTTTGACAGCTTGGGCATGTAGAAGAGCAGTATCACTCAGATAACAGCAAAGCTTATAAAACTACAGCAAATGGAGGTATCAAAAACACCAAATAAAGATACTTGGGAGGAGGGAACAAAGACTACAACTCAACGTAATAGACATGGGCTTGGGAGCTTTAACGGGTCAAGCAACTATAAAGGGATACCTAAAGACAAGGGGGGTAACATCCATCTTTGTCAAAGACTAGAAACAATAATTCAAGGGCAGGAAAACAAATTGGCATACTGCAGAAAGCACACAAGCTTCTAACCCACATTAATTACCATCAGTCCCAGGGATTAGATGCAAGGTTAAAAGGTAAGATGCCTTCAAGTTACTAAACAACCCAAGGAAATGGAAAGAGAGAGCAGGGTGCAAGCAGTCCTCACTAGTATGCAGGCCTCAGTCCTCTACCTAGTCCCCAATGCCATCGAGGAGCACGGGAAGAACAGGGCAGGAGGAGGAGGAGGAGGAGGAAGAGGCAGGGAGTGAGGGCCAACTCACCGCACTGGCTACCTGAGCCGATTTGGGTCGTTTTGAATGGTCCAGAGCAAAGATAGTATATTCAGAGAGAAAAGCAGGTTCTGCTATCATCCCGGCCAGCATCTGACCCCGTCAGAGCAGTAACGGGACCAGAGGTAGGGAGAGGAGAGGGAGACAGAGAGCAATGAGAAAAACAACACCATGAGTGTGAAACAGCACTGAAGGGGGTTGTCTGGCCAGGCTGTCTGGAGATAACAAGGTTCCAGAGAGACTGGTCAGAAAGACTGAGAAAGATGGGGGGGGGGGGGGTGAGTGTGTGTGTGTGTGTGTGTGTGTGTGTGTGTGTGTGTGTGTGTGTGTGTGTGTGTGTGTGTTTGTGTGTGTGTGTGTGTGTGCGTGTGGGAGGGGGGGTATTTGTGTGTGAGATAGTTAGAAAAACGAGAGAGGGGAGAAGTGGAACACCCAATTAACATTTGGGCTGTGCAAAATCATTTGACGTCTCTGTGTGCTCTACTTAGAATATTGAGAAAACAGGCACCAGCATTTTGTTTTTGCGCTTTTGTCTATTTTAATGACAATGCTACTAGAGCCAGAAACAGTGACGTCAAAGGGTTGAGTGGTGGAAAAGACAAATCGAATGCTGAGAAGAGAATCTAGTCTATGAATGGCGTAGAGATTGGGGCAGTCAGAGGAGATGACCAGTGTGAAGGGAAAGGCCCAATTCTGTTTTAAAACAATTCACAGAGTAGTAGTGGCAAACAATCTTTTTATGAAAATGAATTTGAGACATGGTAAATGTTGGGAAATATGGTAAAGCATGATCCTATCTTTGTATTTGAATCTGGACAGACTCTTTAGGCTTGTGGACCAGCAAGTTATATGTCCTTGGATCATTGAAGTTGAAACATGTATTTACACTAATTCCCATCAGACTAATAAATTGCTGTTGACAAATAGTTGCTTCATCTGTCTTAGATGGTATAGGGATGGTATCCACTTTATCCTGTCTCCTTCGGTATAACAGGTCCAAGAGGGTTTTCGATGCAGATAAACTTGACTTGGCTAGGACAAGCATTAAATAAATAAGACAATTTAGCAACAAACAATTGTCCAACCCTCAAGAACAAAATAAACACACTTCACATAACTCATAAGATGGATACAACATTTTCTAGACGTGATCGTATCTGATAAACGTAACATAACAGCTTGTGTTATGGACAGGTATATTCAGCTACAGAATTACTAAGCCGATATTTTGGGGCCTCGCTCAGATATACACAGTTTTTTTTCACATCTGACAGGTTCAAACCTTCCTCACGGTGAGTGAAAAACCAATGCATCACTGGAAGAATAACATCTGCAATGTACTGACCAGAGCATTACAGAGAATTACTTACACAAATAGGAATTTCATGATTAGGTCGGCAAACATAACATTATACTTTTAAGGCACACTAGTATCTGCATTTACAGCACTGCAAAATAGATTAGTCACAGATAATGCTAGTTGGTAGCATGTCCAGTCAAGGAAGTAGCATTCACTTTGAAACTCGCACTTTCAAATGCACACAAAACACATTATAATAATGGCACACATAAATAATTAATGCAGGGAATGTTAAAGCGACATAGTAACTGAATGTACTCCTGGACATACAGTACGCATCACATCACCTGTCTAGAACTTAAAACACAAAAATAATCCTCATTATTGAAGCTGAAACTAGGGGCAGCAAAGACTGTTTCTCCTGTGCAGGCAGTGACAGTGGAAACACAAGCATCTCAAAAAAGCAATGAGATGGGCAACCTCAACGGCTTACCTCTCTGTCACTTGGAGAGGCTGGGTTGTCATGATGTAAAGAAGGGGTGTGGCTGCTGTGCCTCTCTCCAGGGCCCACCTGTAGGAAAGGTCAGCAAAACATTATGAACAGCAGAGAATATAGTAGTACCTAGCTGCGAACAACTGGCACGTATTTATGTCAACATTGACAGATCATTCCACGTACACCGTTTCGCAGACTTAGAATGCAAATGTTGTATGACGATGGCGACGTTTCCAATACATCAGTTTGGTCAGCAAATTCTCATACAGAATATAACAAAATTAAGATGAAATGACTATCAGAGAAATTCATCTTATTCTTTAATAAATCCTATAGCACTATACGTCATATAACAGATCAATCGGTAAAGAATGGCCAGCTTTATGCTTATCTAAAAACAAAATCACATTTTAACATACTTTTTCTGCAACTTTGACATTTTCAAGACCGTGGACACTGGCTTTATTTTAATATATGTTCACTTTAACTAGTAGAGCCTCAATTTAAATACGCTACGGTTAACTAGCAAAAAAACGTATAACCTTCTGTCAATCCATAATTTATGACTACACTGGACACAAGCATTCTGCTAACGTTTAAGTGAGCCTTCATTGGATAGATTGGATTGGATAGATTAGATAAAACAGTGACGTTAGCTAATTTAACTAGATCCAAAAATAAGAAAAACTTGAGCACACTGCAAGAGTATTTCGCGTTAGATTAGTGAATAGCATTTAAGCCTTAGCTCGTCAGCATCATCATCGATTTGATGCACTATTCTTTTTTGTACAACCTTACTTATTCGTAGAAAACACATCTTGTAGTTTCTACCAACGGAGTTGCAATGGTTGAAAACAATACTTTATGAGCATAGCTGCAGCTCTAGCTGTACAGCAAGCTAACTTGCTAAAACAGCTGACGCTAACCAGACAGATCAACCAACCTGGGCCTGTTGTGGTGACTGCGCATTCCTCTGTGGGGACTGCTCCTCGTTTATCTTTTGTTTGAGTTTTTTAAACATGTTTCACGCTGATGTGGCGTGATTTAGCCAGACAGCTACCTACTCCGCCGCAGAAATATGTTTGTTTAATACAATCCCTGACATTTAGTCGCCAATGCTATACTTCCCTATTTGCCTCTCTTTCAGATTTACTGAACTACAGCAGGTGAAATGGACTACTGCGCCTGTGCAGCCTAGCAGACGACGTGGAGGAAAATCTGTAATTGAGCCTACTACGGCAAGTACGGAGGGTCTAAAATGAGCAAGACCGACTTCTATTAAATTGCGTTCTTCTTTGACCTATCAAGGTTAGAACGATATCAGGCTAGCCTATGTGGTGATAGAGAGGGAGGGAGAAATAGAGTGAGAGAGAGAGAGAGAGAGAGAGAGAGAGAGAGAGAGAGAGAGAGAGAGAGAGAGAGAGAGAGAGAGAGAGAGAGAGAGAGAGAGAGAGAGAGAGAGAGAGAGAGAGAGAGAGAGAGAGAGAGAGAGAGAGAGAGAGAGAGCGAGAGAAGCGAATTTTGTGTGTATGCGTGCGTCTGTTTAGACCGTACAAGTGTTTAAACTTCAAGTTCAGAGAAAAATTGGACAGGATGTATGTACACTACAGCATGAACAGAAGAGGGCACTGTGATGTAGGGGTAGGCCTTTTGTAGTGTGTGGTTCAAAGCAGGCACAAAATGTAAAAAAAAAAAATCAAATTAAAGGTAGACTACTGTGGTTTTATATACCATACCATAACAAAAGAAAATACTGGGTTCATTTCCCGAAGTACACAAATTGGATACAGACATCTGACCCTTGTCGAAAACCATATTTATCTAGAAGCTTCTAACATTTGTATTTTACTCTTGCTCTGACAGACAAAGCAGAGAGGTGTTGTGGAAGTGCGAATATTAGTTAGCGGATAAGGTTCAGGCATTATGGAATTTCTCAATGAAGCACTAGTTGTTTAACATCCAGTAGGAGACGTCCTGGCCAAGACCACTCAAATCAAATTCCGCTCCTCTATAAGGCGAAGGAAGAGCAATGATCCCTGTAGACACTGCTTCACTTTTGTAAATCATGCTTCTGCTCACCTTATCCCCAGACTACCATGCACTATTATTGGACTTTTGGTATTGTTTTGTTAACTTTGGTTGTCGGTAATATAGAACAGGTAACATCGACAGGCACTGTACTTTTTAAGATGTCATATCCTTATCACATTCCTTCTATTGTTATTCTAAGTCGCAGGACAACAAATAGCAACTTTGAACTCTAACGCATGTGCATACGTTGCACAGCCTTGAGCCTTTACTAATCATGGTGTAGTAGAAACATAGAATATCCTGGAAATTTGACACAAATGATATGAATCTAAAATGTTATCAGCGCGGGGTTTTATCCCAGATCGCAGAGCACAAAATTGAGTTCAACAATGCAGCATCCATAGAACACTGGATTGTAATCCTATCAAACATTTATTTATCCCCTTGAGATAACTACTGACTCTGCTCAAAGTGGTTAAGCCCCCTTTGATTCCCAGCAGTGCCCTCATAAATGGGCAAACTTGTCAGTCAGGCGGGACTTCAAGAAAGAGGTATGACGTACATTACAGGCGGAGAAGCTTACTCTAAATTCTTCGTCAGTATTCGTTGTTGTTCTTGTCTGCTGCCAATGGTAATAAATATGCCAGCATGCATCAGTTCCTAGAAACACAGCACTGTTGTATTGTGTGATCACAGGTCCTGAGAAAAAATCCTTGTAATATGTACAGTACCTTCCAACTCAAAATACATGGGATAATATAATATATGGTGCCAGGTTAAATAACAGTCTCAGTTTTTATAAAATACAATAATAATAATAACAACCATCATCATTATCATCATCATAAAAAAGAATTGATTGAAATAGAACTTTTATGAGCAAGTTACAAATGACTTCTTTGTACATACATACATACCATATGTAAAATGTACATCAGCCTTTAATACTCCAGACGTAGTTCACATCGTTCTCATCATAACATCCAGGAATAGGTGCGGACTCAGTCAGTGTTAGCAGCTGTTCTGTATTAATGTTACACTTTTAGAAGAGGGAAGATGAAGAACACTGAAGGACAGACACTGGGTGTATTGTACGTCACTCCTTATAGAAAGGTGGTCTAAATGATACTGTCTCATACGCCCCCAACTAATACCCACATTTTAGCTTTTCAAGGTCTGTGGAAAGTAAACGTTGAACTATAATTTACATCTCCCCTTTATTCTGCCTCTAATGCTCAGGACTCAGCTGGGCTCTTTGCCTGTGTTGATGTGCTTGGGCCCGGGGTGGATATGAGCGATGGGTGGTTAACGGCACAGTGATGGAGTTCCCCTTTACCCTGCGGCAGTTTGCCTCACCCTGAGTCATACTCTGGAGTGGATGGGCTCGAGAAGCCTGCCACATATTTGTCACTGCCTTTTTTTTATTGTAAGCTCCTGGCAAACTGTAATAGTCCATGGATAAACTAAGCCCTTCTGAAAAGCAGGTGCTGCTCCAATGTTTTGAACAAGCTTTGACTGCATTGATGTTGCATTATTAACAAAAGTGGGGACAGTTCTTTTCTATACTATATATTCTGAACATGCTAGATTTTATCCAATGGCTGCCAAATGTCCTTTAATACTCTTTTCATTTATAATACTCCTTTTTCAACGATCTGCTTAGCTGCCTGTTTTCATTAGCTACCTGCCAATATACGATTGGTTGAAAGATGCTATAAGCAAGACAAAACTGATTGCAATGTCAATATGTGAAGGACGGGTGATTGATTTAGAGCGGAAATAACTGAACCAAAGTAATACTCCAAACACCTTAAAATTGCAAATGAGACGGACACTATTGGATTCTAAAAAGTACATTTAACATGCAATATGCAACAGAGAATGTTTTTGCATTATTTTTTATATATTACAGGAGCAAAGTGTAATATGGAGAGTGAAAAGAGTAGCAGATGGAAGGAAACAATGAATAATGGGCAGACACGTTTAGAGGAAATCATTGCACTCATTCTTCTTGTGTTTTGTCACTGCCAGTGAAAGCGCAGCTTACATAATAAATTAAATTATAAAATCAATTTTAACAGCGTGTGCCAGAACTTGTAGATGCACAGGTTGGTACACTGTCAACCATTTTAGGACCAGTTGTGGTTGTTAAATAGCAAATTGAATTGAGCTTGTTCAGATGACGTGATGGAGTTACAATAGAGCACCAGATCAACTTTTTAACATCCTGATTATCCAAGCACATTGCAGTTATATTTCTTGTCCCCTTAAATGTCTTTAACGTAGACTAAATCCACTCTGAACGTATGATTTTATCTTTTAGTTAAAACAGTCTAACATATAATGAGAGTGCCATGTAAGGGGCACAATGGGTCCCTTAATAGAGTAAAAGTGTATTTGGGCATGCAATGTTTGGTCTCAGAGAGGGGAGAAGACTTGTAGCAATGCCTCTGGAGGTGGGAATTATTGATAGATGTGTCATGACTGATAGAACCAACTCTTACTGATGGCAAGGGTCGACCCATCACACCGACTCTGATGACAGACTCCACTCCCCACCTCCGAGACCTTGCCGTCGTTTCAGAAAGCACTTTCTGCTAAATTCAGCACTTTTGCTGCTTCTCATTATTGTTTATTCTGTGTACCAGACGCACCTCATAGTCTTCAAGGTGATCTGTATGGAAATGTGTTTATTTTCAGCCACTCCGGACACACAGACAAATTGGATAGGGATTTTCTTCGGTTTTTCCACAGGATAACGTACTGTTGAGAGGGTCCTAAACTTACATTCGCAATAGTGTTACCAGGGTGTAAATTAAGAAAATAGCTTTCAGTGTAAGGTGTGTTAGGAAATAATTATTGACATTTCCCCTATTGTAAGGTGTGGCTTGACTAGGCTGTGTTGTATCTACTGCTGGATAGTCACGCTAATCTTTAGTTCTCTACTCAAGACCCACTGTCAGAGGAGATTAGGCAGCATTTCACTCCAAAACAGCACTAACAGAAGGGAAGAATGTTGAAATACTGTGACATGTTACCCACAATTTTGAGGTTTACGTCGTCCAATGGTATACCATCAATGTGCGCATGTTTCAAAGAATATAATGCACCCATTTGCAGGAACTCATTTACGCAAATTCTAACAAACAATTGACTTAGGGAGATTATAATATCCATCCTATTATTTCAATACACCTTGGGCCCTCCTGTCCTTCCCTGTGTTTGTCTTTCAGTGTGCAAATCATCTCTTTATCTCCCTGTGTTATTGTGTATGGTCTAACTGTGTTTCACAGGCCCACATTTATGACTCATCATGGTCATTATGCTGGGTGGATGGTGGGGTGGGATGCCAGGCTGTGTCCCAAGAGACACAGCTTTGTTTATTCTACAGTTTATTTATTGCTTTCATTAGGCTCTCTGTTTATTTCTCAGTCTATCTTATTTGTGCTCCACTGCAACGCATGTGTGAGGCATGTCCGCCCTTTCATTTAATTAGTGCTATTTCTTCCGGTTTATACTGCAATATTTGAAGGGTTATTGTTTAAGTTGCTTATCTGCTGATGCAATATTGTTGTGGTTACAATCACAGAATTTTGATCCGAGTGAGTGACATTATGATTAAATTATAAATTAAAAGTTATTCTCGAACAATTCCCTTGGTTTTGCTTCTTAAATTAATTAGGAACACTTAGTTAGAAGTATTATTGTACATACTGGCAAAAAGGCCAATTTTAATATGTCTATGAATATTGCATATAATGTTTTTTTGTAATTTCTTTAAGTCTCAAAATGTTTTATCAGTTCCACTTGTATCCCTTCTCTAATTCTCCTCTTCAGCGGTTTTACCATATTCATGTCCCCTTTTGTGGTAATATTTCTCAACCTCATCCTGTTTCCTCGCTGCACTTTGTACCACTTTCACTCACTTTTTTCCCTTAACCTATCCTTCGCCTCTTTTTCTGAGCCTTAACTGGTGTCTTCCATCTTGTTACTCCAAGTGTGCAGCCTTTCCTATCCATCTCCCTGAGCCGTGGTCTCACTGGGCGTCTGACATGTCCTTGGCTCCACTGTGGCTCCTGGCATAAATGAGGTTCTCCTGCCAGAGAAGAGTCATTTAACAGTATGCTTGTTGAGTGGCTATCCTAAACTGCTCTGCTCAAACGTTAATAATAATCCCATTAACACTTACCTTCATCAACCTCAAGAAATAGAACAAGCCGTTATCATCGGGTAAAAACCTTGTGTCCAGAGAAAGACAACTCTTAGGAATAGAGCAAAATATATTGTTTTACTTCCTTTTCTCATCAACCACGTCGCACAATGTTTTCTTAGTCTGTCTTGGGGACGAACGAAACGTGTTTTCTCCTGGTGAAGTAGAAAAAGTGGGCTTGTGGTTCTGAGGTTTTAGTGTAACAACCTGCTCTTATGGATTATAGAGAGGATTAAGTATCCAAGAGTTCTTTTGAAGTTAATGGAGGTTTCACATACTCTGCTTCAAATATGCATAATCCCTATTGTGACATACAGTATGTGCCCTTTTAGGCTAGGACGTTCACACTGATAAGCTTGTTTTATCTTTTTAATCACCTAGCTCTGTGTTCTTGTGAATCTGTGATTGTGTGTATATCTGTGCAACTGTGTCTCAGTGTGATTTTTTTTACTTTCTTTTGTTAAACTAAGATATATGTTTTCAATTATGTTCCAATGGGGCTAAACAGATCATCAAGAAGATTTTAAACATCTAGAGTGTCGACAGCATTATAACTATTACTTTTTATACTTTGGTTTAACAGTTGAGGTTCCAACATTGTCATTAAAAAGAGCTTAATTGAAATATCAAATGACCAAATATGAATGACTGACTCTATAACATAGCAAAGGCTATTGGTGCAAAAAGGAAAAAAAGAAATACAGCTTGTATCTTAAACCATTTTTATGAGTGCTAATTTATTTCATGTCAATCAAATGAAAAAAAGTTGACATACTCATGTGTGTTTGATCTATGATTAGTTTAGGACCATCTTTTAGTTTGAAAGTAATTTTTTCAGAAGCTCAATTTGTCAAAATATTATCATGTTAAAGAGGTTGCCGGAACCCTCTGTTTGGCTGTCATGCATCAGAATGTTTATGTGATATGGACCCAGTTTAGTTCACCATTTCCTACTTACTGCAGAACTGGCGACAACCAGTGTGTGCATTTGGATGCTCCTTTTCCCCCTATAGAGTATATGATAAGCTGTACTGTATGTTGAATTATTTTAGAATTTCACAGTGTTTCCCTGTGTATCAACACCATGCCTACAATGATTGATAGCAAATTCTTTGGTATGTGGGAGCCAGTGGAGATGGAAATGATGAGATAGAGTTATGTTATTCACTGACAGACATTGGTTGATGCTATACTTTGTGTTTCTGGTCTAATCTCCATATTCAGTTCAAGTCGTCTTAATGGCATGCAAATTTAGTATCGCTAAATGAGACACAAGGCCTGAAAAATAAGAAAATTATATGAAACTGCCTTGAGGTGTGGGGCTGATAGGGGAAAACCCTATTCTGAGAGTAAAACAGGAAAAAGCTGTGCTGTGAAAGTCTGTGAGCTGAGTGAGTCTGTCTCTGAGTTTCTCCTGAGTCTTGGTACAGGCACTAAGCTAATTTGTTCCCTGCACCCAGTTAAGTACATCCTCCTGGATACTATCTTCAATGGCATAACTCTTTGACGTGAATAAACATACTATTCACTTGAGTCGTATGCATTCATGTAACATTCAATCAACATCTAAGTCAAAAGTCTAATACTACTGTGTTTCTGTGATGGCAGTGCAATGATGGACAAATACTAGGAGATTCATGGTATATTTGATGGAGTAATATGCAGTCATGTTGAGCTGTGACCGATCAATATAAATTACATATTTTATTACCCACAATGCAGCACACCAAGCAAAATAAATAGTCTGTCTAGTGGCAGGGAAATCAATCATAAAATAATCATACTTCTATGAGCACATAAATAATCCCCAGAAGTATATTTTACTATTTATGTTTATTGTTTCTACAACTCTGAGTTTATCACATGTGGCAACCTTAATCACAAAAACCTCTGTGAATGAAGAATTATCTGAAACATCCATGAAACCAGCAGTTCTTGACATTTTACTCCGGGCAATAATGGGGATTTCTAAATAATGTTTTGAATTAGGTGGTATGTATATGAAAAACATATTGCCAATGGAAAAGTTAAAACTTGATGTCCATTCCAGCTGTGGACCTGTTGTAAGCCAATTAGAACTGCAGTGCTTATCTAGGATTACAGATGACCCTCTCATTTATTTTGATCTGTGTCCTCCCATGGCTGCTCTCTCTCTCCTCTCTCTCTCTCTCTCTCTCTCTCTCTCTCTCTATCTCTCTCTCTCCCTCCCTCCCTCTCTCTCTCTCTCTCTCTCTCTCTCTCTCTCTCTCTCTCTCTCTCTCTCTCTCTCTCTCTCTCTCTCTCTCTCTCTCTCTTTCTTTCTACCTCTCTCCCTCTGCTTGAAAAGAATAACTAGACCAACTCCTCAGAGCACCATTTAGCCCCCCCATGGAGACCTTGATTCCATAACAGCCTCCAGGACCGTATAACACTCGTGCCCATCTGATCTTCTTTCATGCAAAGCAAATGATAGCCCTATTCCACCCATTGCAGTTCTCTGTTCGTACACGTGATAATGCCTTAAGAACACATGCACAAATAAGTCTTCACCACTAAAAAGGTTTAAAAAAGAATTAATTTCTGATATTAGAGGAGTAGAGGATGTAAAAACAAAAAGTTCAGTCACAGTAGGTTTTAACCTCTTGTATAGGTTGTATTACATTTATTAAAACCTTTTTCCTAATTTACACAAACTGTAACATTAACTATGTAACCAAATATTCAACACCACCACATTCCAAAACATCTGCCCACATACTGTATGACTTTTTGACATATGGTGGGTGGGTGAAAGAAACAATCTCATCAGAATCACTTACATTTCTATTAGCAGTACTGTAGTTGCGGAGACTATAGCAAATAAACAACAGTGGTTGATGATGTGATACAAAGCCTACATTTATTTAAGTTTAGTAGCTGGGGGAGAAAAAAGAGACAACCTAAGTGATGGCAAGGGACTGTTAAATCACAGCTAGGTTAAGTTCACATGAATATCATTCCACTGTCGGCTAGCTGTCTTTGCCCCCCCCCAAATGGAAGAGTGTTGGAACTTGAGGCACAAGTCGGCTGAGACACCTAAAAATAGGGCATGCAAATAAGTCTGATGCAACAGTTAAACATGATTGCAGGAATCCCACACAACACTTTTAATGAGTTTGAGAAATGGTGTCAACATAGGCACTGGATCATTTATTCTGAGGCGATAACAGATCATAATGTTGTGTCTCTTCACTGAACTGCCTGTTTTAGTGCAGCCTGTCTGTCCTGGATGCAATTGAATCTGAGCCAGGGGGTTAGAGCCTGATGGCCTACAAGACTCATAATATATTTATATGGCAGTTCTGGAGGACCCTCTTACTCACAGAGGCTCACCTGAATGAGGATGCTTTCCGTCAGCAGACCATGCTTTTTAAGTCAGAGAAAAGTCTAACCGCACAAAGTAGAGGCAGCAACAGGGGTACTGTGATCATTAAGAAAGGCCAAAGGGAATTGACTTCAGGTTAACTAGACTCCCTTCATAGACATGTTTGGTCAAAAGGGCAGGTGCAAGCGGGTGGGCAAGGGAAATGGATTAAAGCTGCTTTTGTTACACCGGTATTTTAACCAATCAAACTCCATTTCCCAGTTGCTCTTCTCTTATCTTTACAATTCTCCTTCTTGTTGGTGTTCTTATCATCCCCGAACCTGCACATGTGTCTGTGTGTGGATTGGTGCATTCCTCAGATGGTATGCTGACTGTGCAGGGCTCTAGAGAGGAAGAATGAAGTTCACAGCCCTCATCAAGTTCCTTGTCCTGTGAATGTGTCCACAGAGACACCAGTAACAGATCACACTTGCAGCTGTCCTGTTTTCCTACCCCCCCTGACACCCCTTTGTTTTAAGGAAGATACAAATACAAGCAGACATAGTTAACTACTATTGCAATAGGTTCCTGTCTGCACAAACACCTTCCCCTTTATCTTTCATTTAAATTGTAAATGTTGAAGAGTATTGCAGAGTAAAAGAGATACACAAAACCACATATTTTTGGGCCAGTAATTCTTCTGCCTCAAGTCGGCTCTATCTCTGCAATTGCAGTTAATCATTGTGTCCCTTTTATTCAGAAGTGGCCAATTTGACTCCACACAGATATATCCATGCAATGGTTTTGTGCTTGTTCAACTGTATTCAGCCACTGCAGCCATCTTGACATACTCTGAATATACAAAAAGTCACACATTAATGCAGTTGCTGACTTGGGAATTTAAGTGATAGTAAAATAATAACTGCAGTCAGCAGATTCTATCGTGGTTACAGTGTTACAGCAATGCCTTCTCTTCAGCAGGATAGACGAGGTTGTACAATAGCCCCAAAAAATTCTGGTATATGGCTTCCAAATATATTAGATTGCCATACAAACTGACTTATTAAATTGCCTATGCATTTCCCACTAACCTGTGACCACACAAATAGAGGAATTACATAGTATACATAATGTAATTAGAAAGACATTCTTTACCGGCAGTGCAATGTACATGTTTACTCCCTGTGTATGCAATAAACTGTACTTTGAATGATCAGACCTAGCAAGGCAGACTGTATGGCATGAATCATATTTTTGAGTCAGTGTTTGTATAAAGATTAGGAGACTCACATATAAAAGTGTGTTACACCGATAGACTTATTTTGCTAAATTGTTTGATGGTTTCAAAGTTTTACTCTAGTAGCCACTATTAACGTAAAAAAAAAAGAAAAAAGATTACATTTGCAATTTGGTGCATCTTTAAGATTAGTGTCTTCATCAGACCCTGCTGCCCTCCCTTCCTCTGTTTCTCCAAGGTAATTGAAAGACCAGACGCTAAAAGGTAATAGCATAATCAATCAAACTGCTCAACTCCCCGACAAGTGTTTCCACAGTGACTTTTGATTTCAGATACTCTTAAGCTTTCATTTAGATACACTCATAGCCTCTTCTGATCATTAAGGCATTGGAGTCTGTAGGCCTTTCTTAGAGCTACTTCACAACGTGCATTCTAAACAGTATGTGGAGACACAACAGGCTTTAGAGCACAAATGCAATCACTCAAGAAAACGGCTCAGAAATAAAAGGGTTCTCTGATCTAAAAGGATCAAGCTTAATTATCATGCTCCAGGCTAAACCATCACTTATATAGTTGAAGCAGTTGTTTTGTTGTAAAGCTTTCACAGCTGGTTTAAAGCAGCACTTTTGGATATGTTCCAACAATATACATTAGGTGTCCATGATCTCTTTTGCTGCATTAAACACTCATGTAAACATATGTAACATGTTCTTTGTTTTAACTATGTTGGGAGCTTTGCATAGTCAGTCATTTAATTCATATAATAAATACAAATGTGAGAGGGGGAAAGTCATTGTTAATGGCACAGAGTTTGGGGGGCATGGATCAACAGATTGAATCTTTAGTATAAAAAATGTATTTTAAGAGCTTACAGCATGCACAAAAAGGACCAGAGGAATAATAGCTCTATGCAGATTATGTTTGGTGAGAGGGAAAGTTATTGATAGTATTTGCATACAAATGGTTTGAATAAAATGTTGTTCTCCCATGAGCATCCTAAGCAAGAGAAGATACAGCATCTATATCTAACTATTTGAGTAGCAAATATTTCGAATATTTTTGCTAATTTTCCACACAAAGATTCAACCGAATCATGTCAATACTACAATGCTACTAGTCCACAGAATAGTCAAATCTGAATGTGAAGTGCCAAACAAATTATAGTATATTTTTGTATAGCTCTTACACTGTTCTACTATTAAAACTTTTTTAAATGATTTAAAAAAATGTACTGTTACAAGGGCAATTTAAATAAATTCTGGTTCATTAAGAAAACAAATTGTCTCATACTTTTTCCCTTTACATCCCTTGTCTTATCTGCAGTGCTTGCTGTCCCCAGGCCTTGTCTCAGCGCTGTCTGAGTCATGTTACTTTGAGCATGCTAATGTCTGTAAAAACGGTCACGGTCTCCTGCGGCTGAGTTGTCAGGGTCCTTGTTTCGACGTTCTGTCCTAAAGAGGGGCTGACTCCTCACAGTTTGCGGCCTGGATGGCTCTTGACACCCAAATGGGAATGTAAATGGCATTGGAACATATTTCCCCCGACTACTATTGTGACAATAGTGGGATATGTGTGGTATGTTTTTCATTGCTGAGAACATTGTGCTTCTCTTTACAACGTTATTATGATACACATTTGGTACTTTGCAAAAACAGAAAGACAACTGGTAACAAAAAATAAATGATCAAGAAATAGCAGTTGCCACATTATGACAAATTATGAGAGAATCAGTGGAGGCTGTGTCACCAGCAAACGATGTCAGGATCCTGTCTGTTGCACACCACCAAGACTCTGAAGAAGAGCTCCCACCTGCTGGTAGAGCTTTGGTCACAGCCCTGTCTCCTGCTGGGATACTCATACACTCTGTGTGTGTGTGTAGTAAGAAAGCTGGGCTTACTGCTATGCAGGGCAGGTGACTGCAAAACCTGACACTGGGGCTTGTTTTTTGTTTCACGTTGATTTTTTTCTCATTGGAATTGTTCAGTGTGATGGAGCTGAAGAGCATGCTGCAAATAGGCTTTGGTACATTTATTGAATTTATGATCGATGCTAGCCTCCCTGCACACCTCTGGAAAAACATTTTCCTTTCTGCAGTCCCTTTATGATGATGTTCCCTGTGGAAGCATTTTTAATATATGCAGCTTTCAAACACAATGTACCGGGATTACAGTGATTTCACTAATAAATTTGATCACAGGCCCCCTACTATGACTAACATTCTAAACCACTCATTATAAGGGTAACACACTGTTTCAAGGTCTTTCAAGCACCGTATTTTTCCAGTTTTACTCCGATGGCCTAAGTGTATTATATCGGCAACCACTGTTTAAAGCAGTTTATTGTTTAGAACATAGATTTTTTAATACTTTGTCAAGAATCCTGCAGGCAATGACTGCCTGAAGTCTGCAACCCATGGACATCACTAAATGCTGGGATTGCTCCTTTGTAATTCGTTGCCAGGCCTTTACTGCAGCTATCTTCAATTGTTGTTTGTTCACAGGTCTTTCTGCCTTAAGTTTTGTTTTCAGCAAGTGAAATGCATGCTTGATCGGGTTGAGGTCAGGTGATTGACTCAGCCATTGCAGAATATTCCACTTCTTTGCCTTAAAAAAACCCTGGGTTGCTTTTGCAGTATGTTTTGGGTCATTGTTCATCTGTACTGTGAAGCACCGTCCAATCAACTTTGCTGAATTGGGCTGAATATGAGCAGACAGTATGTCCCTACACACCTCAGAATTCACACGGCTGCTTCCGTCATCTGTCACATCATCAATCAACACGAGTGACCCAGTCCTATTGAACCCCATGCATGCCCATGCCATCACACTGCTTCCACCGTGTTTTACAGATGATGTGGTATGCTTTGGATCATGAGCCGTTCCAAGCCTTCTGCATACTTTTGTCTTCCCGTCATTCTGGTACAGGTTGATTTTAGTTTCCTCTGTCCAAAGAATGCTGTTCCAGAACTGGGCTGGCTTTTTAAAGATGTTTTTTTGGCAAAGTCTATTCTGGCCTTTCTATTTTTGAGGCTTGTGAATGGTTTGCACCTTGTGGTGAACCCACTGTATTTGCTGTCGTGAAGTCTTCTTTATGGTACACTTGGATACTGATATACCTACCTCCTGGAGAGTATTCTTCACTTGGCTGGATGTTGTGAAGGGGTCTTACTTTACCACAGAAAGAATCCTGTGATCATCCACCACTGTCTTCTTCCGTGGACGTCCAGGCCTTTTTGTTTTGCCAAGCTCACCAGTGCTTTTTTTCAGAATGTACCAAACTGTTCATATGGGCACTCCTAATGTTCCTGCTCTCTCTCTGATGGATTTTTTTTTTGCTTTTGCAGCCTAAGCCTGTTTCACTTGCATTGGGAACTCCTTGGATCGCATGTTGTGCAATCACAGCAACAACTTCCAAATGCAAATGCCGCACTTGGAATCAACTCAGACCTTTTACCTGCTTAATTGATAAATAAATAACAAAGGAATAGCCCACACTTGTCCATGAAACAGCTTTCCCTCCTATTACTTTTGATCCCTTGAAAAAGGGGGGGCTACATATTAAGGAGCTGTAATTTCTAAACCCTTCCTCCAACATGGATGTGAATACCCTCAAATTAAAGCTGAGTCTGCACTTTAAGCCCATGTTCAATATACAACTGGTGCTTGAACATGTTTTGGTAAACAGCTAAAATAACAAAAATAACCAAATTTATATGGACCTAACTGTAAGTACAACATTTCTCAGATACCCTGACCATATATATCTATGTACACTTTGTATGAAATAACACACATCAATGCCTATATCACTCCTCACTTGACAATTCTGTGGCAAGGAACCGTTCTTTGAAAACTCACACACTTCACCTAAGAGGATAAGCAGCAAAGTGCTGACTGGCTTGGTTAAATTGTTGAACCTTCCTCTGCTTCCCTTGAGTGTCATTTTTGCAGTTCAGGAGAGCTTTAGATACAGTAACTGTCACAGGTCAACCTAAAGTATGAAACCAACCATTATCTGAGCAGTGATGTTTACCTTGACCAAATTAAGTTACAGAATGTATTTGAATTTCACACTGAGTGTACCAAAGAAAAGACCGTTACATAGCACAATGATTGTTAGTTTGCACTTTGCATGAAAGACATTGTTACAATCTGAAAAATCACCAGCTCCCACAGAAGCGGCTCATTTGAAGCAGCTTAGTTAAATACACACTACAGGGAGGAATAATAACGATCAGTGATTTCAGTGAAAGAGATCTTCTGGATGAATATCATTTTAATATTACACATTTCGTTTTGTATAGGTTTTACTTTTAATTACATAACTATAAAAGTACAATCATTTGTATAAATGTGCAACTTGCAACCAGAATTAATTTGCATACATTAACTCAATGGTACACCACGATGCAGGCCACAGGAGACATAGGGACACCGAGGTCTATGGCGTTGCTGTTTGAAAAATAGGGTCAACATAAAATTGGATTACATATTTCTTTAGCAGCTATAGTTTAAGATTCAGCCTGTCTCTTGCCCCTCACTGAAATTGTGTTATTGTATTTCTAATAAAAGACCATCTGAGGCTTTCTGAATGGGATGGGCTAACCACAGCAGGGTCCATGTTCTGGGCCTTTGGAAAACAAGCGCAGGATCAATGCTAACGCTGTCACTGCTGTCAGACGGAGCAACCAGTCAAGGTAGCAACACATCCCCCTACTGTTGTTCAACCGTTAGCTGATTACTGCCTCACGCTAAATTTCTACCACTAAGTAACGCAAACAGAATTCAACTAAATAAACTCACACAAACAGTGCTAAAGGTCAGATAGTGCACCAGCTGGTGCCTTGTTGTCAAAATAAATTACATTTGTGTTATCAGGTGCGAGTACACAACAACCCTTGTCATTCTCTTCATCTTTTCTTGCTAAAATGGAAATACGTTATATTTATGTTAAAGTACCATTACGTTTTAATTTGTCTCCAAAACTGTGCAGGGTATCTTCCAGGTCTTAGTAGGAGGGTCTTGGTCAAATGTAATGGAACCAGTAACAGCCAGAGCTCTCATCTAAGGGCCTAATATGTATCTCCCTCATCCAGTGCAGCATTGTCCTTTAAGCAACAACCAGCAAGATAAGCATTTTTAAAATTGCAGATCTCATGGCTTGTTACTGGTGACTATGACTATTGTTAAACCTGGGTTTTCAAGAATACCTTCCTTGGTTGCTGAGTTTTACAGCATTTCTGGCATGTAAAATATGGCTGACTATGTACTTTAAATCTGTTCAATTTAATGCCCCTCTGATCCAAGCTTGTTATGTTCACCCTGTGATATTAGAGTAGTGTATGTACAAATAGCGCAGGCTAGACAGCATCTGCTTAATAATAAATAAATAAATAAACTGTACTGGCTTTCATTTCTGTGGATAATAACATGAGAGAACTGAATACCATTAAATTAGATCCTATTTTCTAAGGATTAGTGTTGATAATAAACAATATAGTAGGGCCTACTGCATTTCCCCAGACCTCTAGTCTCCAACCAGAGAAGACACAGAGGACATCATAACCATTAAAATCCATTGTAATCAATGGAGATAATTTTTGCTAAATGCAAAAGGATTGTAGTATACAATACACAAGATCTACACACTATAGTATTTAGGCTTTAAGTGTTATCTTTTAATATAATACGCAAGGACAAATAAGGCAATTGATTTCAAGCCATGCATGCATAATTGAGCAAGCTTTATTCTATAAAGTTTATGTAATCTTTTTTGAAAAAGCCTGATGCCTCTCAGGCTCATGGTGAACACATTTTACTAGATAATGTTTCTTATTAAACGATTTCAAGTAGGCTCACTTATTAAGGGATATATTTCAACTTAGTATTGCAATGCACAATCCATTTACATCCAATTTGACCCCCACAATTAGTCCATACGTGCTCACAAACACACACAAAGCTTCCTTTCAAAAAGAAATAATGGAAGATTTAAATGGTGGAGCTTACAGGAATGTACCGTTATTCACCCATAAAGGCAGATGCACATTATCCAAGAGGGAAATTGTACTTGCACTGAGATGTAATTTCTCTCTGGTGCTGTATTTACAGTAAGGAGAGACTACAATTAAATTTAAAGGACTTTGTCATTTGCTACATTATGCTTATAGTCCCAGCTCAAACATTGATACACTACATGTTTTACCTCAGTGTACAGGTAGCTACTCAAAATTTGACAAATGTATGTTCATTTTTTCTCATGCTGTTAACCTAGCGTAGTTAGGAGAAATAGAGGAGGTGCGTTGAACAATTTCGAGAGATAAACCAGGGAAAGCAAAATGGAACAGCAAAATACATTCATATTCAAACATCCTTTTGTACAGTTGGCACGCTAACATGCCATTTTGCCTTTTCTCAGATATTTGAAAGCTATAGAAAAATATACTTTAAAGTCCTCTGTTTTATATACAACTAGGCTATCTTGTATTATGGCTTTACCATAATGGCATGCGGGAAACTAAGACAAGCCTGAAGTTTCAACTACCTGAGTAATTTGCTCTATTCATTTTTTTAGGCTGGGGAGCAATGAAAATATTCACATCTATGCGCAAAAAATGCCTGGAAAACAACATAGGATCTAACTCTAATTTACACCTTACATCATTGCGCTTTTTAGGACGTTCCAGTGCTATTTACAGTGATGCATGTTTTTTATACACAGTGTGAGGGCTGATGAGTGTGAGGGGATAAGCAAAGAGCGCTGGAATGAGGCAGCAGGAAGGTATGGTGCAGTGTGTGTGAGTGGAATGCAGATAGGCCAGAGCCATAGGAAGGCGTGGGTGCAGTGGAGAGATAGCTCCTAACGATCGACGCTGGGGAGAGAGCACCTCATGACCGAGCTGGGCTGTGCATTTGGAGACAGCCGGGGGGGGAGGGGGGGGGCCTCTCACTCTATACCTCTGTATTCTCACAACACGCACATGCCTGCAGGAACTATGTCTCCATCTTTGACTCCCTCTGTTCCCCCCTCTCTCTATGGGATTATTTATCAAAGTCTTCTGTTCCCTGTTCAAAAGCATCCAACGCTGTCTTGCTATCTTCTAGAGCTAGCAGCAACAACAAGGTCATTGATCACCCAGGATGATGGGGTAGAACTACCCCCTCCCCTCCCCCTCTCCCTCCCCCCACAAACACCCTTCCTCAATTAAACCATGCCTACACAGGACTGAAATCAAGTGTAGGAATCACCTCTGTAGGCTGTTTTACTATGCGTGCCGCAACGATTATGCTCTTCGGCAGCAAACACTGTGCAAGACTTTACTGAAGAGAATCAATGCCAGTGAGAGAATCTTAAAACATGAAAATGTAGGAGAAACATTCCCTTCCTTTTTAAGTTTTCAATTTACTTCACTACTCCCAGTCTGCTTCATTTAATGTAATGGGCCTGCAGGAAAAACCATCTACACCTCCTGCTTCCTTTGCTTCACGTATATTATCTTCACAGATAAGAAATGAGATGTTACTGTTGTGTCAATCACTGAATACTCAGGCACTGCAAAAGAGCCTGCAACTGCAATAAGACGGAGGGTGACCCTTCTCCACTTTCTCCCCCAAAGTAAACTACCTGAGGTTACAATTGGACCACAGTCAAGAAACAAACGTGTTTTGCACACTGCATACAAATGTTAAAAAGTTTGTTCCTACATGATGGGAAAATGTAATGCATAGTTAAATATGGTATGTGCTATACTATCCAGTTGTAATTGTACTCTGTGTTGAAATCTACATTTCAACTCGCCCCACACATTCAAATAAATGTAGAAGGCTTAAAAGCAAATAATGATCACACGCAGTGCCTCCATTACAGTACATTATTTCAGAGAAAATTCATATTACTCAAATGCGGCTGACTAATTCATCTGAAGAACGCGACCAATTAGTATCAGTGCATTGTTTTTCAGAGGTCTAAAATGCAACATTTTGCGCTGCAACTGTCCCTGCTTTGATATCATCACATCCTTGCCTCAGAAGTTAAATTGCCTGCACTTGTGAGTACAAGTGGGTGCAGCTTGTGGTCTCGGCAAGCTATCTTTTATTTATCATCGATCATCATAGGCTGTTGGTTCCGGTATCTAGACATGCCATGCACATCATGCACAATGATGCGTTACAAGGGTCCATTTCAAGAAGGATCCCCCCACAGCCAGGTGATGCCCTGTTATGGCCTCAGCATATTTCCCTTTTCCTCCAGGCCACTACCTGGAGTTACTTGTCTCAGCCAGACGGTTGTTCATGATGCCCAGGGCGCCCACCCCTCCAGAGAATCCATTGTGGCGGGAGCCCCCACACACTGTCCTGGGGTATCCATTGGCCGACTCTGACAGCTGCTTCTGCATGATGGCCAGGGACACCTTGTTGGAGGCTGTGAGGTCTTTCATGGAGATCATCTCCCCGGAAAGCCTGCGACCCTCCGTGTCGCTGTCACACGGCCCGTCGGGGGCGGCTGAGCGGCCGAAGCGGCCCTTGCGGCTCCGGGAGCCGGGCCGGATGGCGTTGCGCCGGCCCAGGAAGGCCTGGGCCTTGTTGCATCGCTGGCAGCACAGGCAGCTCATCCTCTCCAGCATCCAGTTGAGCACCTGCTTGATGACGATGGAGATGACGTTGAAGAGTGAGTAGATGCAGCACACGCCCATGAGCATGAACAGGAAGTTGGCCACGCGGTACAGGCCCTGGTACTCGTAGTCTGCCCCCTGGCTGCTCACTAGGTCCCCGAAGCCGATGGTGCTGAAGGTGACGAAGCAGAAGTAGAGGGAGTCCAGGTAGGCCCAGCCCTCCACGGGCGAGTACATCGCCGAGGCGCAGCAGGAGATGGTGATGGCCGACAGGCCCAGGATCAGCATCACGTGGTAGACGGAGGGCCTCCAGCCTGTGATGGTGTAGGCGGAGAAGTCATGCTGGATGCCCGGTGGCAGCAAGCCGCTGTTCCTGATGCGCCGCTCCCGCACCGCCTTCATCACCACGGCCAGCAGGGTGATAATGCGCTCCAGGAAGAGGTTAAAGAAGAGGATGGTGGCAGCGCAGCCCAGCAGGCCGTAGAAGATCAGAAAAACCTTCCCTGCCACCGTTACAGGTGTGGTCATTCCAAATCCTGAGGACAGACAGAAATAGATATATAGAGAGAAATGGAAAGTTAGGGGGAAATAGAAAGAGAAAAAAATGGGAGTTAGATAGACACAGAGAGAAAGAGAGTGAGAGAGAGAAAGAAATAAGGGATTTTAGTCCATAGCACTTAACTGTGTAAGTGGTTCAAACACTTACGTCAAAAAACCATATGCAGTATTTGAATTTGCTATTACATTTTAAGTGGAATATTTCATCTGGAGAGGGAAAAAAAAGCCAATTCCCTCGATCAAAATAAAGAGAAAGGGTGATATTTTGGAGGGAGAATTTCACTTATAGTCTAAGCTTATTACTTATTCATCGCAACTGATCGAATACCCTGCTGTAGATGCATGCTTCGGTTACCATTGGTTTCCCTGTCAATTAGAGTAAGTGAGAGAGCAAAGAAAGCCGCAGTGTGAGGTGAGGCGAGAGGAGGATTAGACAGTGAATTCTGCATGCATGGAGAGAAACACGAGCACTATCTGGAGAGGTGTCAGAGGTGAGAGGCTTACTCCACAGCACACCTGGTGGGAGTGCAGTGCTGGCTGATGAGTCACATCAAGACACTGGGGGTTTGTACTCTAGTCTACGGGACATCCTCGCCTCACTTCTTCCTCTCCATTGCAAACATACAATTTGTCATTTACATGTGAAGGTATGTACACATGCACAAACAGCACATGAGAGCATGCGCACACGTGACCAGAAACAGTCACAAGCAACCGTGCTACACAGTACTCGCGGACCAGTATTTTCAGTTCGGTTTGAAGAATGCGTACAAGAGTATCTTTTTTACATGACACAAGGAAAGATCAAAGATTTCCTGTATGAGCCAAGCTTAATAGATTTTTCCATCATCGTCTTCCTTTGCAGCGCTAGGCTTATTCTTTTGGCAATGTTTCCATAACTAGCCCTTCATTTTCCGGTAATAAATGATACCAATATCTGGAGAATGCTTGCTTAACACAAAATGTTTTTTTTGACCTTATCTCTAAAATTGAAAATTGCTCTCATGGGTGCTTTTTTGTTGGCATGCTGGGCTCAGATGATTATTATAGATTGTTATAGCCAGAGTGGGGGCACACACACTGACCGATTGCGTCAGATATATAATGGCGCCAACAGGAGTCCACGACACAGCGAATCCGAGCCTTCTGAGGTTAAATTTGGGGACAGATAACAGGGCATCGGGAAGGTGGGAAGAGGCGCTACCCAAATAAAGTCCTTCAATGAAAGCCTGCCTTAGTATTTCATTGTTAATTAATTAGCACCATCGCCCTTCTGGCCAGGCTGGAGCTCAGAGAGACCCGATTAAATCGTCTGTCTGTTCAGAGAGATGTTTCTCCGTACCGTCTCTCATTACAAACTAAATTACCTGCGAGAGGAAAGGGCGCCGAGCATCGATTCAGTGTGGCGTTACAGAACCATTACTCCAGACCACTGTGTCAGGATGCATTAGGAGCAAACAGGCCAGCAATGAAAAGCAAAAGAGAAGCGGGTACAAATCAACAACAACTGCCTGGCGTGACCACTCTCAGACACTCACTGGGAGCCACTCAGCTCTCCTCTGAAGACTGTGTGACCCCCCAAATTATAAAGATTAAGACTTTCATCTCAAATTGTCCAAGACATCTCACCAGACAGCTGACCTCACTGAGGACAGTCTACATCTCCATCGCCTGGATGAGTCATTACTTGAGCAAAACTTGATAAGGCAGGAAATCATATCTTCACTAATTCAATTCTATAATTGCTGTAGAAGAACATTTATTCATTATTATCAAAAGCATGCTCAAGCTCTATATTAATGATATTACGCTCTAATGCATAATGATTGTTGCATGCATAATGACACCCCTGGGATTCAACAAGAAGTAAAGAAATCTGAATGGTTCAAATATTATGCATTAGAACTCTTTGGCAGATTTTAGAGTGTATATGCAGGAGGGAAAAGTACAGTGCTTTTTTATGACAAGAGAACACACCAGGGAGTAGCTAAGAAAAGGTTTCAATCAAATGATTATATTGTTAAAAATCATAGTAAATTTGCAACTGAATAAGCTTCAGGATTAAACAGGACCAAAGTGAGTTGAATGGCTGTGGCTCTAATTGTGGCCCAATCGCAAATGAGTGCAGTTCGTAGATTAGATTTACCAGACCCATACACGAGATAGTCGCCAATATTTTATTTTAAATTTTTACGAAAAGCTTGCCTCTGTAAACAACAGATTCCATTGCTGATCTCAAGTTATTTTGAGGAATGGTTATATAAATCATCACCCTTCATGCAAGTGTGTTGGGAAAATTTAGCAAATGAAAAGTGTGGAAGTTTGATAAATGCATCAATTCATTTCATCTTTCAATTGCTGTAATTTTAGTCAATTGCCAAAGGCCAAAGGGGGCATTTTCGATGGCATTCCGTATACAGTGAGTCATTATGTCAGAAAACAATAAGCCAGATCAACCTGTGCCTGAGAAAAATCCTTCCAGAAATCACAGTTAGTACAGACTACATCAGATCCATTTCCAAAGGTACACACACTTTGTTCAGCATCCCAAATGGTGAATCCTTTCACCGATAAACAGACTCTTGACCTTGTCTCTCTCTCTCTCTCTCTCTCTCTCTCTCTCTCTCTCTCTCTCTCGGCATAGTGAAATACATTGGAAATGATTATGGAAACAAGTACAGTATAACACCATTATACTAACTGTACAAACTCGGCTAATGACTACAGAGAGCACACTGTCAGACGTTAAAAGAGACTACATTTTGAAAAGAGCACTTTATTTAAATATGAGAGAAGACAAAACCACAAGATTAAATCTGTTTTAGATGACCTTTTAAAACTAAGTGTGTCCAAACAGAGTATACAAAAGCTTGCTTTTACCCTGAGTGTAGTTGGGCTGAGATGGGTTCCAAACATATGACCATAAACTAAATAACTAATACATGTGCACTGCTGCTTGCCCCCCCCCCCCCCCCCCCCCCCCCCCCCCCGCCCCCCGACACCATCATACAAGGTATTACAAACTTAGGGTGCCATCTGTTTTGTGGCTGCATATCAAACCTGGTACAAGTCACCTGCCTGCATCTCCAATAAATACTTTTCTTACAGAAATATAAAAAAAACTCTTGGAGTGGGTGGGAATGGGATCACAGTGACCTAACAAATTTGCAGCCACTGAAATCGCCATACATGGCTCTGACGACATTGTTTCTGTGACGAACAGGAAATCATTAGTCATGGGGCTGCGTCTTGGCGGGAGTGCACAGGGAGGCTACAGAACTGAGGAAGTGGCAGCATGGCCAGCCCTCAGACATCCTCCCTGCACCATCTGCTGAGAAGCCGTCAGGATTACTGGGAGACGTGATAATAATAGGCACATTCTGACCGCAAACAATGCCTTGTATTTGACAGTTTACGTAATCTTACACAGACACATATGCTGTAGGCCTCTGCCTTGCATGTTGCCAATACAGAGATTTTGCTCGGTTATATTTTCATTCACTGGGTGTTTACATTCTGTGCAAACTTCTTTCTATTCTCCTGCCCTTTTAAAAGTTATTGCAACTCAGGTCCAAGAGTGCAATCTCAACAATGAACATGAATTTCAATATTACCCTGGAGCACAGTGTTTTTTTTTATTCACCCACACATACATGTAGGCTTTATGATAATAGTATTTGTTAGGCGTGTCACTGCATCAAACATAACTGGGGTTATTCTACAAATGTAGCGCCCTGCAATCACAAAAACATAATGAACTGTGATGAGATGATTATAATGTACCATGAATCTGAAAAAAATTCCATATGCTGGTCAATTCATGCATAGATTTATGATAAAATCGCTGGTAGCAAAAAGTAATGATGTGATCCAAATCGAAGTTAATGGGTAAACAATTATTTAAGTACTCCCCTCCTTTCTTAGTGAAGAGGAACCAACAATGTGAAATATGTCCACTGATGAACACACACACATACATGCAGAATATTGTCAAATGTATTAACAGTAAAAAGCTCCCCTAACATTTAATTCCCAGCACCTGGATCCTATGCTGTCCAATGTAATCTCAGAGTCTCACATATTTATGCCAAGAGAGCCAAACTACCAATAGTAGCAATGAATATCACTGCCATCCTCCATATTGATTTATAGTCTAGGAAATATGCTGTACTGTCTTTGAATCCATACCAGCATTTTTTTTTTTCTTTTCTCATACTTCATGGTGTTAATCAATTATTTAATTCTTTTTTTTCTTCAGGAGATTAAAGTACAAAACCGTTTACTGTGTTCTAGGTGCAAAATGAGTGTTATATTCTGTTTAATACTGTAGCACACCTGACATACTTCAAACATTCAGAGTCAAATCCAATATCGCGAACAATACAAGCCTTGATCTGCAGCCCGCTGTTTACCTGCGGTTATATACAGGTGATTCGGGTGGTTCCCCTGGGAGATTCATTTGTTCACCGGCCAGTATGATAGCCATTCAAAGCTATGCCCTTACATTTTTGTTTCGCTTTGAGTGTATGCACAGCTCTTGTTTGAATAAAAGCTCTGCTCCATATCAGCCCTTCACTTCATTATTCTCCAATGCAAACACACCTGGCCAGGGAGGAGCTTGTGGGGCTTTGACGATGGGGGCTAGATCAGTATGAAACGAACAACGATCCTGCTGTGACATACTGTCTGATGACGCCCTGCAGATATGGTACAGGCCCATTCAAAGATTATGGAACCAACATGCTGGTATGTTTTGACCTACAGGTTGGGCTGGTATTACAGTCCTTCCAACAGGGAATGATAAAGTATACCCATGTCATTTTCTCAAAGAAGCCACACATTTCTCAAAGGAATTTAAAAAGATAGATCTAGACATTGTGTTTGATACGGTGTTACCAACAGCCGAAGAAATGCAACCCCCCCCCCATCCTCATGCTCAAGCAACTGATACAGGGGAATGGCCAGTGAGCAGGAACTCCATCATCAACGCGTGAACAGTCAGATACCTCCGCAATTGGAGAGAAGCAGACTCCACAGACCGCTGATTTGATGGTTGCTTGATAAACCTAATGTGTGAGCAGTGCTCCGGGCAGAGCAAACCCAACCCCCTTCAGGGCCCTTTGAGCGGCCGACAGCTCCAGTAATGATCTTAGATCTTATGCACGTAAACCATAGCCAAACGCCTTCAGAGGAATGGCTAAGCATCACTGGTCTGTCGCTTGCAATTGAATCAAGTCTTATTTTATATAAAGAGAAGCAGTCCGTCATGAGATTGCTTCTGTTAAGTAAAGGCAATTCCTCTGACTAACTATCTGGAATACCATCAGTTTTTGCTCTTCAAAATTGGTAAGCTTTGGTTTGAGGTTGTTTTATTGTATTGCCAAAGATTGGGGGGAGTAAAAATGCCTATTGACAAATGCTGAGTACCATGGGCTTTACAGCATGCTTCAGAATTATATAGTTTAAGTGCTTTGAAAAGAAATATGTTTTGTTCCTGCTGCATCTCTGTCAACCAAATATTCTATTTGAACAGTTCCCTAAAGCTGCAAGGAGGAAATATGTTGGGACCATGACTGATCTTGAATACACTTGCTTTGCGAGAAACATGCCTCTGTCTGCTGCAGGCTTTGTAGCAAAACAGTTGGACAATATAAATGATACAATTCTCTGTCAGCTCAACTTCTAATAATTTTCAAACAGGGATGAGGGACCTATAGGCCAGGAAACAGGTGCAGGGAACAGACAGTTTATCATGCCAATGGTTGTCTGTGAAGAGAGCAGGATCGGTGAAATGCTAATCGCTCCATGGCAGGGGGGAACTTTGAAAATCTGCTGTGTCCTCTAAAATGATCTTGATGTCTCCCTGTGCTTTAAATGGGAGTTATGGAGGCAACGGTCTGTCTCAGCACCTTCCCCTTGTCTCAGGTCAGATTAATGCACTCTATAGGCCTGTGTGGAGGTGTGAGTGGACTGAGCCGGGACAAGAGTACTTAACTAGGATGGGGATTTATTTACACTGTCCATAGTGCCTGCTTGCAACACACAGACGGAGAACCCACGTACTGATAAGGTCGGTTCTGTTTTAGGCCTACAGCAATTCTGCCTTGGTTTAACATGAGGTAAGAACATGCTCATGACAGGACTCGTGGCTTTTCATTGACTGTCATTCTAATCTGCAAGATTCGCCAAGGCATTAATGTGTTGAGATGATTAACTCACCCGACATTTTAAAACAAAATGTATGACTGTGTGTGTTTAACTGACGAACGTTGATCCGGCTGCATCCATGCTTTTAATAGTGTGCAGTATGGCGCAGTACTTATTTTGCCAGTCATGTGTTCACCTATGGTCTCCTCAGAGATCTGTATTCAAACTGAAGTTAGTGTCAAGTTGTTGATTGCTTGTTTCACCGCCCCACCTGGATAGTGATAATAAAAGGGTTAGCGTATTCAAGTTTTATAATTGAGTGAGTCCTAATCACACTTCTCCCTGAACACAAGTATTGTTTTTTAATGATGGAAGCCAACAGGGGTATATTATGCTGCGTGGATTCCAGCCTTAATAATGCAGCATTTGCACAGCCAGAGGCACCAGTGACTTTCTATGGCTTCTCTTGTTTCTGGGTGAGACTGATTCTCGAACTGGGTTTGACTGGGGAGGCCCCGTGCTCTGCATCACCACTGCACACAATCCAGAGGGAATTGCAGCCCTGCCGCCTTTCATGTGATAGAAGGCCCTCTGTTTTCCATTTTTAACTCTGACATTTCCTTCGAGTCTGTGATTTCACAGAGCAACTCGGGAGATCTGAAGAAGAGAATGGCGGGAGACCGATTGACTGAGACTGTAGTAAAAATGGGGTAGAGGAGGTTGGAGGCTGGTCTGAAGTGCTGGGCTGTGCAAAATTAAACATTTACCTGACAAAAGACACCAAGAGCGTTTATCATCCTGTATATCGTTGAATGCCTTAAGCAAAGAGGAACACTAATCCTAACAATTATTCCTCCATTGCAGTCGGTGTGGATACAAAGGCATTAGGTCTATAACAAGGTGGCAACCCCATGAAGTCTGGTCCAAAGCTCAGGAGAACCCTCACAGTCCAATCACAGTTGAGAGCCCTGAAAAACCACAAACCAGCTCCAGCCGACCAGGGAAGCCATGGGAGGAACAGAGGACGAGAGGCCCGATCAAGAGAGAGAGTGGGAGACTGTGGAAAGTAATAGAGAGAACGAGAGGGAGGCTGCTACCCATGGAATTGGCTGTCACAGATTCCGCAAACATTCCCCACCCAGCTCCTGCGACACACTCCCAGCGACGTAAACAACAACACAGATGGGTTGACCCGGCACAGTAGGCGTGCAGTTTTATCTAATCAAAACGCAGAGCCACGGCGAACGCACACTGTTCCCCCTAAGGAGAACAGACAGCTTGTCACGTGACCTTTCTGAATGCTTAATTCCGATCACAAGCTCTGCCAGTTGCTTGTCTTTGTCTTGCATGGCCCCAAAGCTTCTGAGCAGCAGCAGCAAGGAGAGTGGTTGAAGTCCCACTTCGGTTGCGAGCTAAAACACAAAAGGGCAAAAGGACAAAAGGGAAAGGCAGCTCCCCCAGGGCAGCTGACCTGGGAGGGCTAAAGGACACCACCACTATGTGGTACCAGGGCCCTGGTCAGACAGCCGTGTAATAGGCCGAGCCAACCCGGTGCTGACGGAGGGAGGAGAGTTCAATCTTCAAGCCCCACCGCTGTGCCACACACTCTAAGTTTACAGGACGGACCGTTCGCTTTTCCTATCGCCCCCTCTAAATGCAGCCATTTACCTCTCTTCTGGTCGAGTAAACAGGGCTGTGTGTAAATAAGCGGAGGCTATGCTGCCTGCCAGGCAATGACTGGAGAGAGTCTTTGTGACTGTGTGATGTGTGAGTGCTTGGTTAAACTGACCCTCCTCTTCTCTGCCCGCCTGGCTCGCTCAATGGAGTAGGCGGAGATGACTAAATGAGCAATGTGAACATGTAGCTTGTCAGGACAGGCTTTGTGCAAACAAACAAGGAGAGGCGGACGGCCGACAATGGCTGGGACAGCTGCTGCTGCCAGAGACTCGAGATAGGGCAAGACATTATCCCCAGGCAGAGATAACCTCCCGCTCAGGCGGGTCTGCTGCTTGCCTGCTAGACATCCTGGAGAGAGCTGCCGCTCCTCATCCTGCCGTTACAGACTGCACCACAGCGGCTCTACCGGAGCGCAGGCTCACAGCTCTGGCTCTCACCGAGAGCATGTAGGAGCTGGTGTAGCCATCTCTCAGAATATTTGCGACTGTTAAATCCTCTTCTTCTTCTCAGATCTTATCTGCTTCGCAAGGGGGGAAAAAACATACTGCCCTAAATATTTCACGTACATTCCTAAAAACACTGTAAACATAGGCTAGATTTTTTTTACAGCCAGTCTATGGAAAATCTGTCCCTAAAGCTATACAAGCAAATGTGTCATGACAGAGTACCTGCCTTGCTATCAGAAAAATTTAAGAAAATGGTTCCTGGATTATTAATTGGCTTTTAACTGGATGTTCAAAGGTACTAGTCTACCCTATATGAGACAAAGGGCCTAACCAAGTCACCAGTCACTTGGCCCCTTAGTATGATCATTATCATGGAAGATGTCATACTCTGTGACAGGTGCAAGCCCTTTCTGAATCTTCCTCACTTTACTAATAAACCACAAGCAAGGGGGGGCGTACCCTGCCATTTTACACTGCAGCGTTCTAGAGATACATGAGAGGGAAGAGCCAGTGTTGATGTATGTTAATGCCTGTGTCTTCCGCATAGAAGTCAGAACAATGAGTCTACGCCAATTCCCTTAAAAAAAGCAGCTAAATCAGCGGGACGTTTCCACGCCGATGAGGAAAGTAGTGGGGAGACGTGGAAGCCCTGTCACATTCACAGCCCTCACCCCCGTGCTGCAAGAGCCAGAGAGATGGATAGCGAGGCAGAGAGAGACTGACAGAGAGAAAGTGAGGGAGATTCCCCCATGCTGAGATGAAAGTGAAACGGATAACCTGATTTAAATCTGTGTGACCGAAGGAAAATGTAAAGCCAGAGAATCTTCATGGTGGATTCACCTCTAATTTAGCTTGATCCTGAAAAAGATACATGATGTAATCTCTTTCATATGAATGGCCGTGGCTCTGCATTAAGTAGGGTCACAGACTAAACTGCAGTGGGCCTCTGCATCATGCATGCAAAACCCACACCTCCTGTGGCTTATGTGACAGTAGGGGATACGAACTGTGTACACTGGCTTCTAAAGAGTGAGAGGATCCCAAGAGAGCACGCACTGACTTTGTGTGTGTGTGTGTGTGTGTGTGTGCATGCTTCTGAGCGTGTCTATGTGAATGGGATTGACACGGAATGAAGACAAGGAAGCAATAAAAAGTGAGGAGGGAGGAGATAGAGGCCCACAGTAGAGCTCTCATCTCTGACAGGAATAAAGGCCAAATTCTGACAAGGTCCCGTGTCGTTGTGATTTCAATTCTCCCTTTTTGCATGTCTAATCATCAATGTTTCTTATCACTCCCTTTTGCCACAGTCACACATTATTAAAGGGTGCTTGCAAGTGTCACAGAGTGTGTGTTGTGGGGAGAAAAAGAGCATGAGAAATATAATCACTCAGGTGACAGACAGAAAGATAGTGCGTAAGAGAGTGGTGGGGGTGGGGGTTACGTTGAATGCTGTGAACTCAAATAATTACTTTACGCACTGTCCTTTCAGGAAAACACACACACACACACACACACACACACACACACACACACACACACACACTACAACTACACACATCTGTCAATCTTTAGGAACAAGGTGAGTGCAGCATAATGATTATGGGGGTCCGAGGGTGTGTAGAGTCGCAGGGCTCAAGGCACGGTTCTGCTTGGATCTATCCATGGTGGCATCAGCCATGCAGTGCACCACACTTCTGGCCCTCGGGGTGTAATGGGATGGAGGGATCCATGCTCTTTTGTGACCTATCGCATGAGCAAATGTTAAATGAGGGGGAGCAGAAGGGGCTTCTCATTGACATTCTTTTTGCTAAACTTGGAAATGTGGTGAAGGGCACCCATGGGGGCTGTCCTATACTGACAGTTTTGAAAGTGCATTTGCCAAATGGCAAGCAAATCAGTTGTTGTCTAATGCCAAACTCCTCCATTCCAAAGATGTAACACATGGCTGAAAAAACTGTTAAGCGGTTATCCTGGGTAGCAGCCAATGAAAACAGAGCTGTCTGAAAGGAAATGAGAGAGCTTGAATTTAAGTCTGGTATAAACTGAATGTACTGTACGTCTGTATATATAGTGTTGAATTTGATATGAAGTTTTCTTTTGTGATGTTGTCTCTTCTGTCAGTAGGATCATTTGTAACCAACGTGTAGGTACCCAGTAAGGATAATTATTGTTGCCAAATGTGTCTACTTTAATAGCACACTCTCAAGGCTACACTACTCACCTATAGTTGATACCACAGTTCCAACAAAGTAAAAAGCACCAGTAAAATCCCATCGTGGCCTCAAAGCATCAGCTCGGATCCCAGCAGCAATGGCAGCCTCATACTCCCTCAAAAAGAAGTTTACATCCTGTAGACTGATATTAAATGTCTCGCTAAAGTTGGAGAGTGTCCTGTTCCACCGTCCATGAGCCTGCAGCTCCGAGGGCCTTTCTATGGCAGAGAATACTGCAGCACCGCAAAACAAGTAAATTATGATCAGGATGGCGAGTAGCAAAAAGCGGCCGTTGTCTTCATTTATGTGAAGGGAGCGGCAGCCTTGGAGTCGCTGGCTAGGCATCATCCAAATTTCAGCACCACTTGCGCGTCGGACAGCGACCAGCTCCTCATCGGAGAAGGCATTCACTTATTTATCCGGAAGTCTCAACGATTAATTGTCGGTGGTTGTCTGCGTGACTTCAGAAATTGTCAGTGCTTTACATGTCCTTCTTCTTGATGTTTTAGTGTATCCAAAGCAGAAAATCCGCAATAGCCCCACTTGTAGATATGCCAAGTCAACTGCTCCTTGAAAAAGAGGTGACTTTTTAGACAAGGACATAACCCGCTCAATAACACACCAGTGCAACAATCATTACCATAATATTAGAGACATATTTACCTAAACATAACTGACACGAAGTCCATAGAATATAGCCTATAATCCAGTTAACTCTGCCGTTGTCTTTCCTCTGAATCATTGCAATGCAAAAGTGGATCTAAAAAGGGCAATCCTTTAAGGGTCGCTGCACCAAATTGCCGTCCTCGAGTTTATCTCTGGTTTGGTAACTATAGATTTAAGTTATGATGACACGTTTACTTGCTCCGGGCAAATACCCGTGAAGTATCTCCTTTTCTCAACTCATCTCCTCAGTCTTACCATGACTGACTAGTGCGGTGAAAATGCGGAGCTGCACTGCTTATGTGATGATCCAGAACACTCCGGCACATCACATCGACTCTGTAGAATGGCTGGTTAGATCAGGCTTGGCTGTCCCGAACATCCCAATGTCCCATATGGCTGTATGTGAAGGCGAGAACAAACCATCGACCATCAACTCTCACGCTAAATTGCTTACATCTGGCGAAACATGTATTGCATATATTGCAATAAAGTGTAATCGTGTGACAAAGCTGACTTTTGTCTTACCCTTTTTATTTGCCTGTCGCTCTACCAGATTCCAAAGACTCATGATCCCGCGAATTTGTGCAACATCTCCTACCTCTATTTCCATCCATTTATGGCATCTCCGCAACAAAGTGTATACTTGATAAGTTATAAAAGATTCTATCAGACAGGCCCATGAGAAATGCTGCTTGGCTGGCTAGTTTGCAAATCATTTGCAAGACATAATCTGTAAGCACAGTTCTTTTTCATAGAACAACTGAAAGCAACTCCGATTAAAGCCCATTCAAAATGCAAGTAAAAGCTTAACATCGGCACTAACTTGGTATATGCTGCATCCCTGTCATTCCAGACGCACGTGGTTATCGAGATGGAGAAAGCTTTTGTGCCACAGGCGTTCCCGAATGCGCAAAAAATAAAGGATGGGGGAGAGCTGCACTATCATCCATCCCAGTGCGCATCAGAGAGAAGTCAGAGCATGTGTGATAGGCTACATCACCCGTCCTGTTTCAAACCTTTTCAAGAGAATTCATCAGGCTGTTGTTATTTGTTATCTATCTGCATATATAGCTCATTGTATTGAACAAGAGCTAAACTATTGGGTGCAACTTAGCAGTAGCATAGTGTCAATAATGTAAACTATGAACTATTGTAACCGATCTGGAAATTGGCCTCAAGGAGTGGCAGAAAATGAGATCAATAAATACCATACAATGCGATTCACTTAAAGATATTACTTCCTTCAGTATAAAGGGCATATGACCAGTTGTGTTCAGTGCACATTTAATTTATTGAACTTTGTCACAAAATCAATAAGGACCTGGAGTCATTGGCCCATGAAAATATACATACTAACACGACTCTGTGCACAAGATGTAATGTAAGGTTAACATAGTTTATTGATACCACCACACATGCAAGTACACACTCACACAAGCAAAAAGTCCTTTACAACTGGACAAATATTGTTACACCTTTTATGTGGCCATGTAATGGACGGCTAGGACAGCTTTTACACATTTTTGGCAATGGTGTTCAATAAGACTCAATAAGAGTCTTTGACATCAGCTGTTAATCAGCCTATAGTGTTAAATCCAAAAGCAGAAAACTATACATTTACCATAACCTCTTTTAAGATACACATGCCTCTGGCCAACGGTAGCCTATTTCTCCACAAGAAGCCAATTACTGCTGAGCAGGGCAGCATTATACGATAATAATGATACTATCTAATCCAATTAGGTTATAAATACTAAGACAGACTGCGGAACAAAGGCACACTTAGAGCAATTACCATCCTGTGGTTTGGTCTGTGCGATTCAGTTCAGAGGGAGCCTTACTGATTCCACCCAAGTAAGACATCGTACACAGGGAGAGGAATATGGAAAGCGATAGAGAAAACAGTGAGCAGCACAGAGAAGTAGAACATCAACAACCAAACAGCCCTCAGCCTCACAGTCCATTGGGATTCATCTGTAAATAGCCATCCAGTGGTAGGGGTCTGGGGGTCAGCCTCTCCACCAGCCAAAGAGGCCGAGTAGCCTACTTTCTTTAAAGCTTCCGATGATAAAAAATTATGTGCGCACTGAACTATTAAATAGTAATGAGATTAACAGCGTGTCCCTTACCTTACTGTACATGTTGAAGTCGAAACATGAGAAATTCGAATTTTGGTATCCTTCACATATACTGTACCTCAGATTCATTGATCAGTAACAGAGCACCATAATGAAAGAGAGAATGAAGGCAATGAAAAGGATGATGGTGAATGAGAAGGACACTCCAATGGGATGCTGATGAGCAAGGGTCAACGCTTGGGGCTGAAGTGTTGCTGCAGTCATTAGGATAAGTGCAAGGTGTTAAGAGGTGAGTGCACGAATTCTGGCTCACAGGATCCGGCCAGGCCCAAGGGAAGCCGAGGGCAAGCTGAGGGAGGACACCGGCACACAGGACACCAAGGAGAGGCAATGCTCCGGCGCGTGGTAAGACGGGACCTCCCATGAATAAATATGAGGATAAGGCCACAGAGGACACACATGTGCTTGCAGTGAGATAAGGAGCGGTAGGTAGGCAGGGAGTTTTGTTGTGCCGATAGTGTTTTCCCCCTTGGTGACCCTTGGCTGATTATGCAATTTGAGAGCCTACAGGGAAATCAATCACCATGTCACTTGTCACTTTGAACATTTTGTTTGAAGGGTCTCTCGCCCTGTGAAGCTTGGGTGAGTGGGGCAGGTTAAAATGTTTTTTGAAGCCTGTGAGCGCAGACAGTACAGGGCGTATGGCAGGGATTTAGAGCTGCATTACAAACGCCAATGCAACAGAACAAGTCCCTATAGATATTCTAGATGAATGTCCCCTTCCCACTCTAGAGATTGGATAGCAAAATATCAACATGAAAATAAAAGCAAAAAAGAATATATGCACTCGAATGGCTGTAAATAAAAATGTGTATGGTGCAAAATCAATCATGTAAATGAGCTGTGTTTTCCCACTTTATCCCCCACCTCTTCTATGTCAATAGCCGATTCTGATCAACACCCAATGAATATGTCAGTGTGTTTGATGTTACATTAAATAATTCACAAGCCTTGGAATTGCGCAACACACTGTCGCTGTCCATGGTGGTGAAATCATCCGGCGCCAAATTATGAGAACTTGCACAGTTCATGGTTTGTGAACTTTATCAACTGTGCACCTTTATCAACTTGTTTCTCTTCGACTGTCTGTAAAGGTATTGGCTCACCAATAAGATAGGCAGATTAAATCCACTGAAAATAAGGTCCAGAGAGAATTTGGGAAAACACAAGAACCTTTGGTTGTTGATTATTCAAATACAACTTCTTGCCTCTTTGAAACATGTAGAAAAGAACACCTCTAAAACTCATATGCCTAAAAAATGTCCTAAGTAATTAAAAAATGGATCAGAATACCCATGCTTTCCTTTCTCTACACACTGTGTGAATAGTGTGTCATCATGAACTTGCCTTCATAATGGACTCATATCTCCATAATCACGTTTAGACGTTTTGGGGTTAGGTCTGCCCTCAATGCCTTGTGCAAAGCGTTGCATACTCTGAGCTAATTTACTGCTGTTCCTGCATATCACTGAGACTGCCCGTTTATAAGATGGCGGTGTTCCAAGCTTAGAGCTTTCCGAGGTCAGCCCTTACTTTTTTCGACCACAGCCTCCCACACAAACCCCACCTTTGAGATCCATTCTCCAAGTCAAGAGCCTGCAGCTCCCCAAGAGAGAGCAAGAAGAATGGAATAGTAAACAAGCACAGCGGTGCGTTTTGACAAGCTGAATGGTATTGAAAGTACAAACCAGACGTTGAGTGTCTCTGGGGAATTAACGCTGACAGAGGGGTTGGTTCTTTACAAAAAATGAAAAGAAAAAGAAAAAAAAGAACACACAGAACTGCTACTGCCAGTATGCACTCTCTGCTTTCCAAGCCTGCATTTAAGCATGATATATGAAAAACAAATGGCCAGTGGGGTAAAGAGGTTTTCACAGTCATGTCTTTCTCCAGCAGTGTTGAACGCAAACCTAACTAATGTTTTGTAATGTGCGTTCGCAATTGATGCCATATTTTATATGTATGTTATGTACAATACATCTTAAGTAAAGCTACAAATGTGAGATCACATCTGCCAAAATTAGGAGCCTTATTTTGCCATGGTATTCATTTACAGTTGCAAACAAACTTATGCAACCCCCATTGCAAATTAGGCTTATTTGCAAAATTTACAAACTTTCAGCTGTTTGCAAAAAAAACATCAAACAAGAACAATTTAAATAGCTCAACACAACTAATATAACAAGTGGTTTCTCCAAATTCCTAATGATTACTGCAGTCTCAGAATTATTCAACCCCCTGGATAGAATCCCTCATAAGAGCACACATTTGCAAATCAGGTGTTTTCTCAAGGCCTTCATCAGTTGCATCAGGTGTGCTTGAGATAAAACACATCAAATACCTGGACTGGCAAGGGCTATGTTGACTGTGAAGTTTGATTGCATGTTCTAAATATGGCAAGAGTCAAGAGAGTGGTCCAAAAGGTTAAGAAAAGAGATTATTGCCTTGCACAAACAAGGAAAAGAATACAAAAAGATAACAAAGGCACTGAATATTCGTAGAAATACAGTTAGCATAGTTCGCAAGTTCAAAGTTAAAGGAACCCTGGCTACACTACCTGGATGTGGCAGAAAGAAGAAGCTATCAACGGCTGCCACTGGATTCCTGAGGAGACAGGTGGTCAAAAACCCTTGAGTGACTGCAAAAGTCCTGCAGCAAGATTTGGTGACAGCAGGCACTGAGGTTTCAGTTTGCACACTAAGGCGAATACTAAACGCTGAAGGTCTCCATGCCCGAACTCCAAGACGCACACCTATGCTGACCCAAAAGCAAAAGTCGTCTCCAATATGCTCAAAGCCATATAAATAAGCCACAGAAGTTTTGGGATTCTGTACTGTGGAGCGATGAAGCAAAACTGGAACTTTTCGGCCCTATGGATCAGCGGTATATCTGGAGGAGGAAAAATTAAGCATATGCTGAAAACAACACCCTGCCTACAGTGAAGCATGGCGGTGGCTCGGTAATGCTCTGGGAGCTGCTTCCTCTGGCACCTGCAGCATGTGGAGGGCAAGATGGATTCACTCAAGTGTCAGGGAATCCTAGGAGAAAACGTCATGCCTTCTCTGAGAAAGCTGAAGCTTCGGCGTCAATTGGACCTTCCAACAGGACAATGATCCCAAGCATACCTCCACCAAGGCTTGGTTTCAGGGGGAGTCTTGGAAGATTCCGCAGTGGCCGTCACAGTCGCCTGACTGAACCCCATAGAAAATCTTTGGTGGGATTTGAAGAGGGCGGTTGCAGCACGCAAACCCAAGAATATTATTGAACTGGAGGCCATTGCCCATGAGGAATGGGCAAAGATTCCTCAGGAACGCTGCCAGAAGCTGGTGTCTGGCTGTGCATCACGTCTGCAGCAGATCATAACAGCAAAAGGGTGCTCTACTAAGTACTGAAGACGTTTGTCATGAAGGGGTTGAATATTTCTGAGATTGCAGTAGCCATTTAAAGTGGCATTTTGTGTTGAATTTGGAGAAACCCCTTGTTATATTAGTGGTATTGAGCTATTTAAATAGTTCTTGTTTGATTGTTTTTTTGCAAACAGCTGCACGTTTGTAAATGTTGCTAATAAACCTAATTTGCAAAGGGGGTTCAATATTTTTGATTGCAACTGTAAGTTCAATTCAATGAGTTACTTCAAATACATCCACCAATAGGCATAAAATAAATAGTCGCTCAGTACATAGCAGCTTGATGCCTATTAAACAAAGACCGATGATTTGACGTAAAAAATAAAGAGGTGAAAGTAGGGGGAAATTACATAAAGCTAAAGAATGGTGAAGGCCTTCGATAATTAAGAGGAGGAATGGCTGACTGAACAGTCTCGCCTATTCCAGGCTAAAGCCCCTGGTATTAGGAGTCTCTTGAAACAGCAAATTTCATGGTTCGGTGGTGCTATCGTAAAAGCACCCATACTAGACTGGGCCAACAGCTAAGTAAAGTCTCAATGCACTTAAGGATGTTTACGTATCTGCCAATGTCAAGTCTCAATTACTCCAACAGAAACATATGAATGAAACAGTTGGTATTAAGGTCAGCATTTTATATATAATTGATAACTGGTTATCCATATTTTTCCTAGTCGGTCTTTGATAAAGTGAGATCTTCCATATGAAGGGTTTCTCTTGCATTGCTATACAAAATTTAAACAGACAGGATTCACACCTTTAAACTGGTACTCTTGTGTTCTGCAGCCCAATCTTTACTGGGTAGTACCAGACTAACCAGGCGGAGTGGCTACTTCAACAAAATGGATGGTAGTCTGAGTTAGCCCTCATTTTGTCAATATCCTCCTAGGGTTTTTCCCCTGCTGCTCTTCACTTTCCCTGGCGGCTCTCATCCAGCACCAACTCAATTCAGATTGGAGCTAAAGATACTGTCGCAATGCCCAGTTCAAATCAGAGTACACAAAGGCCTACCATACTTCACTACAAGTACACAGACATGCAATCCTGTCTGAAGTCCAATACTCTCTCTCACACACACACACACACACACACACACACACACACACACACACACACACACACACACACACACACACACACACACACACACACGGACACACACGTGGACACAGAGCAGAAACTTACATTGTGTGGTCCCCAATGTCAGAGGTGAGTTTACAACACAGTATGACCAATAAATAACTATAAAATAATGTCTGAAGCTCTGGCTAGTGTCTGGCGCACTATCTAGTTTTAATTGTTTTTCTATTACAGTTGATGACATTTATTTGAGTTTCACAGTCAGGGTTCTGGACAGGTGTTGTGCCAGCGAGGCGGGAGTTCTTTGCTCTGCTGATAAATATTGGGGAGGGTTGGCAAGTGTGACCAACAATGTCTATCATTAAGTGAGTGGTGCTGGTCTCTAATAACAGGATTCATTCTGAGCAGGTTTCACTGGCTCAGTTCCAGTCATTGCCCTACCAAGCAAATGGAGAATATGGACACTTTAAGCTGACTTAATCCCTCAAACAAATAGCAAAATGCATGACACTGCAAATCTACACGCAAACCTGCCATCCAGTGAATATCAAAGTAACAGAGAATGGCAGTACAGAATGACAAAACCTTCACTAAACTAAACTTCAAGTATGAATTTTAACAGCTTGAATTGTCCAATGAGATCCTGTGTGGTAATCCTTGCTTCTTCTGATCATTTCAACATGCAAAATGCAGCCATTCTGACATCCAGCACCAAACTTAAAGCACGATGACAGCTCAGAGCTCGGGGGATTGAAGGACTTAGCAAACAAAGGTGGTAGACTCACAGAAGGAGGATTGGGAGTGCGTTTGGTTTGTGTGAGGTGTTCTGCGGTACATCCTCTGAAAAAGAGAAAGAATACATGTTAAGTTGCATTGTTTTGTTAAGCATTGTCCAAACGCTATAGTCAAGAGAAAAATAGCCTGATATTACATGGATGTGTGCATTCATCTTTTGTGTCCTGTCATTATGTAAATGCAATCGAGTGGAGAGCTAAAGGTTAAGATAGATACAGGATTTGAGATTGAACCATTTCCGACACTCCCATACATTCCTGTAATTGCTTGTGTTTCTCTCCCAGAAGGCAAAACAAATGGAATGGAAGGAGCAAGTCAGTCACAGAACGGCAACATTTCTTCTTTAGCGTTATTGACCCTAGGTTACTAATCTCAAATGGTGTAACTGTTGATTACCTGTGGGTTCCCCAAGCTATCGGCGGCAAGTGTCCTGGTGTGACGTGCTGATAGAGTGCACGTGCAAAGGGTTTCACAGATCACAGCCAGCGGCATAGAATCAACACCACCTACTGTGAGAAACACAATGGGTAAAAAGTGAGGGATGAGACGCCTTTTGATAGATTGTGCATTGGCAGCCTGTTAGTTTACCACATTTGTATTCAATTCTGGAGATAGTTAAGGCTCTTTGGAAAGGTATCGGTAAATACAACAACATAAGACAGTAAATGAAACTTGGCACAACAAGTCTTATTGCCAGACTGTGTGACATGCAGAACATTGATTCTAATTTCTCAAAATGAAGACAACATTGATGGTGTTTTACAAGCTGCCCAGTAGCTTATGGTGTATAATGAATGAGTGTTGATCCGGAACACCTGTCATCCATGTGCACCTGCTCACCCTCTTTAATCGTAACTAATGATTGTGTTCTTACAGTCACTTATCTAGGAAAACACCTGCACACACAGCCACATTTTAGCAGCTTATGGTCAACATTAACATTTTGAACTGGAGGTATTATGAATACACAAGACACACCCAAAAATGGTCACATTGACACACACACACACACACACACACACACACACACACACACACACACACACACACACACACACAAACACCCCCTATTGTGTAGTGTGAATCACGTCCCAGACTCAACTGTAGTTGATTCTTCTTCTTCTTCTTCTTCTTCCTCTTCTTCTTCCTCTTCTTCTTGTTCTTCTTGTTCTTCTTCTGATGAGCTCGTCCTGGACACAGGAGGCTGCTTGAAGCACTTAAACGGTGTTGGTCTAATTGCATAGGCAGGGCGCTTGAGCTGACAGACGAGCGTCTAACTCCTAGGACAGATGCTTCGGAGCCTGTTTTCATGAAACCATGCGGGGAAGGATCCAAAGTGGGTCTAATTAGACATCTATTCATATCAGTGGAGAGACTAATTGGAGGACACTTGAAGGGATTTGTCGAGATAAGAGACAAGACCGCTGCATCTGCCCACCAATGTTTGTGTGATCCCGTTTCCCCCAGTGGAGGAACACAATCAAATTCTCAGTTTAATAAGAATGTAGAGGTGGCATGTATTTACATCTTGTAAATGCACGATTTAGTAGTGTTGTGGTTAAATCCATGCAACTGAGCAATGACAAATGATATTACACACAAGATACTTTTATCTGGAACCGTGACATAATATTGAAACCGTCTCAATATTTGCAATATCCTAACACTGCCGTTTCCTTGGAGACATCTGCAATTTAAAGGATAATGTTATGAGCTTGTCTGTGACCAACATGCTGTACCAGGGTCCCAATGAGCTGCCACGGGCAGATTGCTCGGTCGCAGCCGAGACAGATGGAGATCCAGCTGCCTATACAGGCGCTGTGTCAAGATAGCCTCCACAGATTCCATAATGGAAGGCCCTGTGGAAAAATGACCCCTGTCACCCAAGACACGTTCACCCAAGCGAACCAACCCCCCCAGTGCTGCTGAACAGCCAGAGCCATGGTCATGAAGCCCAGCACTCCCATTTTCTGAAACGGCAAATAAAACCAGCTCAAACCAGACAAGTAAATCATGGCCAATATGCATTTGAAAGAAAGCCAGAGCAGTTTTTTTTTTGCTTTTTTTTTCTTGCTTTAGCTACCTTGCCTCAATTGCCTCATGTCATTTCTCCATTTGTATAAGGGTATGGATTGCACTATGCTTCCCATGAGGGTTGAGGGAAATGGAAGCATCAAACACACAAAGGGGAATGGAGGAAGTAGAAACAGACGTCAGCATATTTCCTTGGTTTTAAGTGAATTGAGGGTAATGTCTTTTAACAGGCTCAATGCTTGGGGGTTAAATGCCGCCTAATTGCCTTTTTCATTGGCCGTTCAGAATGCCAGCCATTCACACTGGCTAGATTGACCTCACCTACACTACAAAGATGTGGTGTTTGCAGTCAGTATGTTAGATGTTTGCCCATCTTCTGAGGCTATAGGTGAATTTGGGTCAGCCTTCACATTAATATAAATAACCTCTAACTTACTTTTAGGAGGAACATTCAGGCAACCTGATGTGGTAAGGCACACTGGTATAACATACGTATAGAGATGGTAGGCTTGTTTTACTCCTTGTCATGGCAGTTGCTAGACCCGTTTTACTGGGGTACGTCCCCTGTATTGATCTGCTGTGCCCCAGTAAAATCTCACGTTAGAGTTTTAACAAGCTCCTGTATTTGGCAGTGCATTGATTTAGATTGACAGTAACAGGAAAATTATGGATTTCCTTCTAATCCACAATGTCAAAGCAATGCAGTTTATCCCAAAATACAAGCTGAGGCTCGCACCTTGCGGGCTGGGTCCGGCGTGCACGATGCTGCCTGAGCACCTATGTGGGGGGCCTGTGCCCCAGGCGACCTTTATGTCCAGCAACGTCCATGCTCCTTGTGAGTGAATCAGAAAACACCTGAGGATTTCATATCATAAAGCCACAGACCCAAAACACATGCACTCTCACACCTACATAGGCCCCAATTCCCCTGTTGTCCTGCCAAGCAAGGAAATGTCTGTTTTTGTATTGCTTATGGATTTTGGATTAGCCCAGTTCCAACCACTGCACCAGAACTTGCTAAGTTGGCAACTCCTTCCCGCTGATGTCCTCGACTTCTTATTGCTGAGCAAGCCTTCACCTTCCCCCTGATTCACATAGCAGAGCAAAGTCAATGCTGCCCACAGTCAATAAAAAAAAAGCTCCATAAAAAGTGGGCAAACAATAAGCCAACCGTGTATTAGACTGTGTCAGAGGAGCTGACCCAATCCTTTATTACTGTGCCATGCTGAGATCCATGCCAAACTGGGATAGAGCGCAGGTGCCCTGGACTCACATTTAAGACCAGCTCTTTGGACTGGCACAGCCTCGCTACAACAGGGGGCCTGGGCAGGAATTGTGGGCAGACGATAGCGCCGTGGGAGATGGAAAGGGCAGGAGCTTCCGTGTAGTTACCAGCGCTCTCAGTATCCTCTGGTTATCCAACACTTTTCAAATGAGAGAGACTCTAATTGCGGCAGACGTGATGCTAGCCAGAACGTCACCTTTGTCTCACAGTGCCAAAGAATTGAAAGAGCACTGACCCACACCAAAAGCCTTTTTAAAGCCTGGAATATATTGTTAAAGAAAAACCTGGATCCTTGAACTGACATTGAAGATGGCAGTCTTCCTCTGCTTATCAGACTGTGCTGCCTCCTTCTGTTTAAAGCCAGACACATGTGCATGCACACACAAACCCACACTCACTCACTCACTCACAAACACACACACACACACACACACACACACACACACACACACACACACACACACACACACACACACACACACACACACACAGAGAGAGAGAGAGGGAGAGAGAGAGAGAGAGAGAGAGAGAGAGAGAGAGAGAGAGAGAGAGAGAGAGAGAGAGAGAGAGAGAGAGAGAGAGAGAGAGAGAGAGAGAGAGAGAGAGAGAGAGAGAGAGAGTGAGAGAGAGAGAGAATGAGAATACCTGTTAGTGCAGAGAGGGTTGTGTTCTGGTCTGGTGGATTTATTGTGTAGCCTAATGGCTGCAGTGCAAATTAGAGGCAGGGGCAGGTAATCCATATGTCCAGGTCAGCTGTCCAAAGCTGGCAGGTAAATGGTGGGTGGAATTAATCATATTAACATGGTCTGAACTGGAGGGACAGTCCCCACCCCATGACACAACACCGTCACGGGTCTACATACTGCTGTTGTCACAGCTTGCTGAGTTATAGTGGAGGGGACAGGCCTGTTGCTGGGAGGAAGTGATCACCAGAAGACATCCTTCTGTCATTTGGAGTGGCAGCGCAGCAGATGTGGCAGGGACTATGGCCAACGGGCGTGATGGAGTGAGACGTCTCAAACCAACATCTTCAATCCCATTTTCCTTTTCATTGACATTCATTAGCATTTTTGAGTGATGGAGCTGCGCTCCTTCGGTTCCTGTCCACCCTTTTGGGAGGCCTCATTAGCCTATAGTGATGAGGGTAGTGACAAACATTGAGCAGGATGTCAGGGCTGAGTGTGTCCGTCGAGTTAGGAAGAGCTGAGGCAACAGGGCAGGTGCGTTGGAGAGACATCGAGCAGGGACAAGTGAGGACTGTAATAAAACAGCAGGGGCTTCAAAGAGCACTCTTATATTGGCTAAGCGCCCCAGGCAACGCTCGACTGTATTGATTTCTCTTCTCCGGGAGACACTTGCAGTCAGGACTTAACACTTTGACCTCTCTATCTTACCAAACAGGTCAGAATTCATAGTATCCAACATCTCCATCTCTTTCATTCTCTCTCCTTCTGCCTTTCTTTCACTCCACAGGCTTTCTCTGTCTCTCCGTATGCTCCATCATACCTGTGGTGAGAGAGTAATACATCCTTTCAGGGTGGGTGACAAAATGGCAGGTAGGGATGAGGTTAGTATTCATAACAATGGCATTTTGTTAAATACCAAATGCTATTATCCTCAATACATCCCATGATATTCCGTGCTGAACCTAAGTATTTGGACAGTGACTCATTTTGATGTGGCTGGTTGATGTGGCTTTGTACTCCAGCACATTTGGTTTGAAGACAAAATGTACAATTGGATTTAAGGTGACTAGGTTAAAGTTGACTAGGTATTCCCATAGTGAACAGGTGAACACCACCTTAAGACAGGTAAGTTAAAAACATTGAATAATGTACAAATTGAATAACAGTTCAATTCCATATTTTGGAGCTCACTGTTTGATATTTGCCTTGACCTTGACTTGGCCCTGTGGAATATTCCAATATAAAAAAAGTTCACCTGCATGGTCATGTACACTGTAAGCCAAATGAAATCCAGGTAAATGTGTAAGATGGACAGAACGGTGGGCTGATGGTTTAATGACCTACATAGCTCTAGTTTAAGCACATGAATTAAAAAGTAACGACTTCTGCAACATAACCTCAAACGCTTTTTTCCCTTTCATTACCCTTGCTCCAGTCATTCTTCTGATAAGTGAGAATGGAGAGGAGGAAAGTGTATAAGTGAAAGGTTATTGTTTGCTGAGTTTCTAATGGTGACATATTGTGAGTGTCTGTGCGTGTGTGTGTGTGTGTGTGGTAATGGCGCCATGTCTCTGTGATCATCTCTTATCTGGTTAGTCATATACCACATGGTATGGCATGTTGGTCAGTTCTGGCAGCGGCTCTGTCTCATGTGTAGAGCTGCCATTGAAAGAGGAAGGGCTTTCCTTTCCAGCATCCCAGACTCTCCTTGGGTCTCATCGCATGTGGACGGCCATCAGTCATTCGAAATGGACGAACATCAATACTTTAGACAGAATAATTTATAACCTCATTAAACAGCAGGCCTGCAATGCGACCTAGGAGTTGCCCGTGAAAATATCCATATAAACGCAATTAACAAAGACCACAGAGGCATAAACTCATACAGGCATAAATATGTCCACACACAAACAATATAATAGAAGCACACACACCCAAACCCATACTCTTTTAATAGTTCCTGGCCCTAGAAGCAAATTCACAACGTCTGTCTTGTAGAGTTATAAGTATTCATGAAGTTCTTTGAGCATCAGGGATTCTCAAGAATGCACAAGGTAGTCCACTTCCACATTACAGTCTGTCAACAGATGTGTTGTGCAGCCCCACAGAAAAAATGACCAGATCCATAGAAACCAAGGCTCATTAGTTTTGTGTGCTTAGACAAGCTATCAATATATTAAAACCAGCAGATATTTAACCTGCCTTACAATCAGGAGGGACTCTAAACCAACATAGATACAGTTCCCAGGAAGTGTAGTCGCTCAAGAATAAACTGCAGTCCTGATCGACTGGTTCTAAGTTCACATTAACAGTCCTTGTAAATTCTTAACCATGTTATGGGGACTTGAAAATGCAATTACCCTGCAAGTATAACACATATAATCTATGAAACAGCAAGAGTGCGATCACTAACCAGGCTCCCACGAAATGGTAAACTAACAACATCTGACCAGCCAATTCATAAATTGATACCTGATGTAAGTGGAACCACACCTAAATACTACACTCACACTTTCCTTCATCCCAACCACACCTCAGCAACCGTGCCTTCCTTTACCTTTCTCTCTTTGCCCAAACAGCATCTACATTCTTACAAGAGCTTGGATCCTTTCTCTGACATTGTGTAAAAGGAATAACAGATGTTCATGTCTCCTGACTAATCAAAGATGTACCATCAGCTTGCAACATCAGTGCAAACAACATAAAACAAACACATTTTCTCATTAGATTGATATGGCAAAATGTGTCTTCTCATTACTTTCTTTCCTATGTTTGAGGACAAGTCACTATCCAAATGTAGACTAGGCCAATTTCTCATTGAACTTGCTTCCAATCTATTTTTTATTATCACTGTTTATACATTTTACACACAAGAGTAGACACTACCATGGAGAACAGTGTATTAATTAGCACAAAGTGTTCAAACATAAATACACACTATTAAAAGATAGGAGGGTTTTGAAAGTGCAGCGAAATTATGCATACAAATATAAAAGCCCCACAGAACGAGTCAAACTAAAGCCTTATTTTAGTCTAAGTACTTCCTTAGGAAAGGATGGTAACAATTTAAAACCCATCTTTGTTCAATAATTAAACAACCCAGCCCTCCGATTTTAAGCCAGCAGAGTGTTAAACAAATGTTGAAAACTGTCCTAACACATTGAAAAGCAAGTTCAGTCAGGCCTGAATATATTTCGTACACTAACAGAGAGTGACTGTCAAACTCTAATTAGGCAGCTCTCCTGCCTTCCACCAAGCATTGTTAGGGCCAGTAGGTGAGGGCCCTGTCAGTGGCAAAGCCTCAGGGTGGAGGGGGGTCACTGGGGGATTTGAAGAGTACTGTCTGTGGACAAAGGATCGATAAGGTGGTGGAGTTGTACTCTTTTAATAGTGGATTCCTTCCCGCTCATTACTGTCACTAACCAATTGTCTTCCCCACCTGCAGTCATCCCACAATAAATCTGCAGACTATGTGTGTCCATTAAAATAAAAAGGGGTAGACTGTACTTGAATAAATATTGTATATAATGGCTATAATTCTAGGGTAGTCATACACTAAACAACAACCTTCTATAAGAAAGCCAAAGATAACAACTTAAAATAAAAGAATGCCGACATGCTAGCTATTTCCATTGCCAATATTACTACTATTCATAATAACACTAATACTTTGTGAGTGCAAAAGAAGACGAACAGCACAACATAAATCAATTATGATTATATAGGTTAAGAAAATAAGACACAGGAGAATGAAGCTGACATACATGAAAATGAGACAATGTTTTTTTGAATTATTCTGTTATGAAGATTTGATCTCTTGCAAATTAGGGTAATTTGTTGGACTAGGAATGAAATGTAACTTAGAATGCAAATTAAATCAACATATAGGTTAAATTATTCACGATTGAACTTGAAAGGATCTTATATTAGTGCCATGATGCATGCTTGTATCTCTTCCTCCTTTCCCTTTTTATTTAATTCAAAATGGTTAGCAAAAAAAGTTGACAAAGTTTTGGCTTTTGCTTTTTGTGTTTAGTGTGTGATGTCGTACTACCACTACTTTGTGGATTGGGTTTTGGGAAGGTAAGGTGGTACTTATTACAGGTGGCACGGTATATTTCGTAATCATTTTGCTCTCAATCACTCTAGCTCATTGTGTGTATGTACCCATGCATCCTTTCCTACTCTCACAATTGCTCACACACATACTAGAGCCAAACACACACACACACACACACACACACACACACACACACACACACACACATTCATACACACATGCAGTAAAGTGCTGATGTATCATTCAAGCAACTGAACTTGGGTTGCCTTAGTAATTTGCACAAAAAAAACGGTGGGAAAATCCCAAGTCAGCAGGAATAGGCTTTTTAGGGGAAATATGTATTCTGACTTTACCGTTCTTTGTATGTAATTCCCTGAGCTTGCCGGGGTAAGTTCAGTCAGGGACAGCTCTATTAATTGCTGTGGGTTGAACCAGATATCGAGGGCATGGCTAGTGAGGAAAACAACAATGGTGAGAAGGGAGAGTGAGGTGCTGAGGCATACAGAGAAAGAGGGGCGTTGAGAGCCACCAGGCACTCCATCCCTGAAAGTCCTCCTTTAGGGGACCTAGGGACGCCTGATCCCCCTTGTTTCCTCCCTCTTTCCCTCCTGCGTTCTGAAAGACACATGCCCAAGTAATTGCTTTGGGCCAAATAGCTTTTAAGAAGACGGGGTCAGACCGATGTACTTAAGCTTTGAACACATCATGTAACGGCATCATGCTGCCACAACAGTTTGGAGACTCACAGTGTAATTATAATTGTACAAGACACCCTGTCACTCAAGGCGGTCTCAGTGCTCAACAAAGCCACATGTCCCCATCATCAATAAAAACTCTGCCTGGCAAAATCTTCCCAACTGGGAAACCGCTGTAGGCTTCAGGCTTTCAAGATTCAGCTGGAAAGAAAATGGACCTTTATTAACTGAGTGCCATTCCAAGATAGACACCTACTCAATAGTTTGCAATACATCTTTGCTGGCCACGCCACTTCCCCAGAGAGAGTGAGAACGACAAGAATCAAACGTGAACAGCAACACTACGGAAAACGGTTTCAGGTTGTCCTCAATTAGCTTCTCAATGTTACCCTATTGATTTAACTCCAAGCAGCTCCTACCCCCAACACGCAACCAGCAGCAGACAGCTAGCTATCTCCAAATTCCTACATACAGAAAACTACTTCTAATCTAACTGCATAAACATTTTGTTTATTCTGAAAAAACTTTATAAAAAAGTTCAATTCAGATTGTTTGTGTAGTAACTAGCCTCCGTAAAACAATTTGGGTTTATTGTAGGCAGATTAAACACTTCACACAATGGCCTTCATTTGACTTGAGGAGATTGTATGTTGGCAGCCGAGATGTGTGAGCATCTAAAGAGGAGCCTATTCTGATGTAACACTTACAGACAGAGCAACGGAGCATAATGATGCGCCGCCTGTAAAACTGCCACCAAAGGCAGTGTGGGATTTCCAAGACAGAAAAATGAGATAACGACAGGCAGCATTTTTGTAGCAGATATCAGGGAATAAAACATGTTCTCCAGGAAGACCCCCTGTGACAATGCTATCAGCCAGCACTGAAAGATAAGCAGTAATGGGATGACAATCATCAATCTTCGACTCCCTTCAGTGTTAGCATAAAGCTGCATTGACTGGCTGCTGATTTACACAGACACGCACAATTGCCAATCGGTGTGACACAGCCTACAGGCCTACCACACCGCCCTGTGTATACCAGCAACCTGAGTATACTGCTCATTATTCAGACTCAGGTCACTTAGTATTGGAGACATTGTTACATAGGCCTAATGTGATTTGATGTAACTAAGCCTCATATACATTCAATACATGATATGTTCTACACTGCAGAAAACACAACCACAGTTTTATGTTCTGTTTTATGAACATGGCCTGAAATCTACCAGCCGCCACCAATTTACTGGCATGTCCTCTGAATGACATTAACTGATCAGGACATTTGGACACAGCTTCAAGACCACTTGATCAGAGTATTCCCTTGAGGGAATGCTTCTATTGACTGGTTACAAGGTCACAGCCCATTTATAGGATGACATAAGAAAATCTCCACCACTGGGCCACGACCCCTGATGCTGAAAGTGAGGGCAGAAGGAACCAAAGATTGCCAACGGCAATAATAAATCCAGCAGGCTCACAGCTGCTTCTTTGACAGAAAGCTTACGTTCCAGAATTCACACCCAAATCTTCCCAGGGACAAATCCGTGAGCTTCGCTGTTTCTTCTTGGGTATGACAGCAGTATGTATAGTCAGGCAGATTCATTTAAATAAAGGCCTTTACCCACCAAGACTTTTACACAATGTTCAAACACATTTCCAATCACAAAGGTATATGTTATATACTTTATACTATCTGGCTTTATACTATTTACTGTTATATATAATATATATATATATATATATATATATATATATATATATATATTATAATTATTACAGACCACATACTAATGTGTTATACTTTATGACACAGATATGCTCAAATTCAAATGTATGTAGTTGTCACAAATGAGACATAGTCAAACATTTTCTGATGCAATGTTGCAAATGGCAAAGAGGAAAGAAGCCTCCGGATGGAGACGGCATGAAAATGGACTTAATTCCACCAACCTCTACATGCTGGAGAAATATCTGAATCGAACCACCCCTTCAATGAGATGCTGGTGGCAGCTTAAATCTGAGCTGTTTGATACAGTGCTGTTCTACAAGGTGGGCAAGTTCTACGAACTTTACCACATGGATGCTGTGATTTGAGTGAACGAGCTGGGCTTAACCTTTATGAAGGGAACCTGGGTCCACGGCTTCCTGAAGAAAGACTTTAGACGTTGCATAGAGGAGCTGGTGCAGAACAAAAAGGTGGCTCGTGTGGAGCAGACTGAGACCCCTGAGATCATGGAGGGAGGATCACTGTATGACCATGCATTATTAGTTTTGTATGTAGAAAGAGTAAAAGAGAGGGAACTTCAATATGCTTTGTATACACATATTGCATATATTCTCTGGTTAAACTAACTACCGTCAACATCAAATGTTCTTTGTTGTTTGAGAAAACAGAATCAACATGGATGGCACGTGACGTGACACAATTCTTGTTTTAGTTGTGTTCATTCAGGTGCTGCAGTCATGAGTCAACATGCCTTTATTTCAGGCCCCTCCAGATAAAACCAAAGTGTGACGAGCTAATACTAACTGCAGGGATGTAATTGGATCAAAACAATTAGTTACTTCACTATCCAGGTTATTAAGTGTAATTGGGTTCTATTAGCTTAGAGAACCATTTGTTCAGATTTCTCTTTCCCTCTGGCACACATTGACATTTTGAATGATGGTGTGCATGATTACGGCCTGAGCTCTCCCATCAATTATAGTGTAGTCACCATATGGGATTGGTCAATTTAACTAGCTGGAATATTCTTCATAAAGTTTTAACAGGAGGGCATGCAGCCAATGTAAGACTGTCACTGTCATTTAAATGCCGGTAACTTTTACCATATGACATTATACTGTTATACTGAGAACGTATGATGATTAATTACAACTCTACACACTTTTAAACTATACATCCTAGCCCAAGTCTATAGTGTCCTGTGAATCAGTAATACTACTGCTCTCTGCTGGTGACACGTAGCTTGCACATCAAGCTAAATTAGGGATCAAGTTTAACTTCAAAGGTCAATACATTATTAGATAAACACTATTGATTATAAGCATGTCATTATAGGTTGGAATATAATAGCTGAATTACTATTACGAACAAGTGTTTGTTTTGGTTCTACATACAATCGCGGAAGAATTCATGACCGATCATTGGTCGAATTTAAGTTCCACGCCCAGAAGTACACGTGACTCAGCCTATCCACTTTCCCGCGAACTGTGTCACCACATGCAAGGACCAGTTGGGACAATCAAACTGGTTTGAACGTATAGGATAGATTGTCAACTAAATAAATCGCAATATTTAACAACAGTACTGCAAGATTTTTCCAAAACGCCAAAATGGCCAAGCAAAGCTCCATTTTTAATTTTTTCAATAAATCGCCACCACCGGTTGCTAAACCGAAGCCCAGTTCTTCGGTCCCAGCTGAGGCAGACTTGCCATCTTCTGTTCGCAAGTCCAACTCCTCTCCAAAAGAGCAAGCTAAACATGTTACTGGTCAACAAACCTCCAAGAATACCTCGTCGAAAAAGAATGCAAAGATTGCCAAAGGAGGCTTCAGTAAGCTATTTGGGGATAAAACAACTAAAAATGAGAGGTATGGCAAATGATAAGCGACTGTGTGCAGCACCGATTTTTAGATTTGCAAACGATGTGCAACGACCTGACGCTATATATCCTAGCTGGCTTGCTAACGCCAACGTTAGCTGTTTCCCGTTAACCTTAGCTAGTAGCTAACTACACACCGCTTCCAGTTTTAGCAACTGTAGCAGCTGATAAAGGCCTACTAAAATTATTTAGCCATGGCCTTAGCTCCTTATCTGTCACAATGACGCTTGCCACTTCCGTTCTTTAACTTAGTTGAAAGTCGGCTTGTCTATTCAAGCCGGCTAATGCCCCTATTAAAGTAAGTCATAGGTGTCCCGCCAACTTCAGTTTATTGGGCAACATGTTAGATATCCACTGCTGCACGTATGGTTATTTTCATAAGTCAACAAACACTCCGTGATTCTCGATGGAGTCTTTATGTGGAATGTAATAAATATCAATTTTGGTTACATTTTGATTGATTTGCTTATTAAGATCTTTCTATTGTAACATTTTACTATGTTATTTATATTAAATTTGATTTAAACTGGACTCTCTCTTCTCTCCTAAGCCAACCATCCCTTTTTAAGGCGGGTGCTTTGGTGTGGGCTAAATTGGAGGGGCACCCTTGGTGGCCATGCATGGTTGTACCCCAGCCTCTCAGTGGTCTGCAAATGAGGGGTCGTGGACGAGACCAACGTCTGCATGTCCACTTCTTTGATGAGCCAGCTACAAGGGGCTGGGTCAGCACCAAGTATATCCAAGAGTATCAGGGTAAGCATGCAATTAATCCCTCTACACAGCGTTATTTACACCTACAGAATGAATGTCATGCTTCTTGGCAGAGGATTCTGCAATTACTTGTTGCATAGAATCTGTGCGTATAATGTTCTCTATTGCAGGCTCCGAAAGCAGTAATGCTAAAACAGGAGGGCGGTTCTTTAGTGGCAAGCCCGTGATTCGCAGGGCAATGGAGCTTGCTGATAATGTTATGTCTGAAAGTGTGGAAACTAGACTGAAAAGGCCTCAATGCACAGATCCATCAGATAATGAGGAAGATGATGAAGACGATATGGAGGTAATTCTGCTTGATCATTAAGATTTGGAAAATATATTAGTTCTAATTTGGCTGTCACAGAGGCAGAGCAATACAATTATTCATATATAATGCTCTGACTGTTTTTTTTAAACTTCATATTCACTCTCAACAGCTTGAGGGGTCAACGCTGACTGATCAGGAGCTCAGCGAAGAGGAAGAGCCAGAAATAGAGGGAGCTGAGTCCAAACCCACTCGCCGTGTTTCTCGTGCCACAACTGAGAAAGGAAACAAGCCCAAGCGGCGTCGCATCACCGTAGCCTCCGACAGCGACGACTCTGGCGATGAGTTCAAGCCAGACCAGGCAGCGGCCAGCACCGATGATGAAGAGGAGGAAGAGGTGGCGAGCAGTGCTAATGAGGAGGAGGGGAGGGGGGAGAGTGAAGAAGAGTCTGAGCTAGACAGTCCGGTCAAGCCTGTGAAACGCAAACGCACCGTAGAGAAGCCCAAACCAAAAACCATGGCTCCTGCAACACCCACCGAGGCCCCCAAGAGAGCCCCCTCTGCAGTCACAGCTGACACCAAGTCCCGACTGTCAGCTTTTTCTGCCCCGGATAGTTTTGAGAGCCAGACCGCTGGCCCGGGCACCAGCGGAGCCACAGTGTGGGACCATGAGAAGCTGGATTGGTTGCACGAAGACAAGAGAAAAGACGCTGGCAAACGTAGACAGACAGATGAGGACTACGACCCGACCAGCCTCTATGTGCCAGGAGACTTTCTGAATCGAACCACCCCTGGAATGAGACGCTGGTGGCAGCTTAAATCCGATCTGTTTGATACAGTGCTGTTCTACAAGGTGGGCAAGTTCTACGAACTTTACCACATGGACGCCGTGATTGGAGTGAACGAGCTAGGCTTAACCTTTATGAAAGGGACCTGGGCCCACTCTGGCTTTCCAGAAATTGGCTTTGGACGTTTCTCAGACGTGCTGGTCCAGAAAGGCTACAAGGTGGCACGTGTGGAGCAGACGGAGACCCCTGAGATGATGGAGGCTCGCTGTAAGACCATTCTTCGTCCCACTAAGTTTGACCGGGTGGTGAGGCGCGAGGTGTGCAGGGTGATTACCAAAGGGACCCAGACCTACAGTGTTTTAGACGGTGCCCCTTCGGAGACGCAGAGCAAGTACCTGCTTAGCCTGAAGGAGAAGGCCGAGGAGGAGAGCTCGGGCCGCGGCCGATCCTATGGGGTCAGCTTTGTGGACACCTCAGTCGGCCATTTCCACATCGGCCAGTTCCAAGATGACCGCCACTGCTCTCGACTGCGCACCCTGGTGGCACACTTTCCACCTGCCCAAGTCCTCTTTGAAAAGGGAAACCCATCTGTTGAAACGCGTAAAATCTTGAAGGCCTCTTTATCTTCTTCCATGCAAGAGGGGCTCAGCGCAGGTAAACAAACTAAATACTTTATTTATTTATTTATTTATTTTTTAAACCAGAATGCTATTAAACTTGTATAATTCTCCCTTTTTTTTTTTTTCTTTGTTTCTGTTGTCAGGTAGCCAGTTTTGGGATGCTCAGAAGACCCTCAAGGCTCTGGCAGAGGAAGATTACTTCAAGGAGAGTGTTGAGAAAGATAATGAAACTGGAGGGGTTTTTCTTCCTACGGTCCTCAAGTCCATGACCTCAGAAAGTGACACACTATGCCTCACCCCTAAGGAGGGCTTTGAGTTGGCCCTCTCAGCCATGGGTGGGTGTATCTTCTACCTAAAGAAATGCCTAGTCGACCAAGAGCTTCTCTCCCTGGCCAACTTTGGAGAGTATATCCCTGTCGATGTGGAGATGGAGAAGGCAGTGGGCCCCTCCAGCTTTTTTGCTCAGACCCGCCAGCGCATGGTCCTGGACGGGGTGACGCTGGCCAACCTGGAGATCCTTCAAAATGTGTCAGCCGGCTCAGAGGGAACACTGTTGGAGCGCCTGGATACCTGCTCCACGCCTTTCGGAAAAAGGCTTCTCAAGCAGTGGCTCTGTGCCCCCCTGTGCAACCCAACCGCCATAGGAGACCGACTGGACGCCCTGGAGGACCTGATGGCCGCTCAGGCCCAGGCCACCGAAGTGTCCGAGCTGCTGAAGAAGCTTCCCGACCTGGAGCGACTCCTGAGTAAGATCCACAGCATTGGCACTCCTCTGAAGGGCCAGGACCACCCTGACGGCAGAGCCGTTCTCTACGAAGAGGTCACCTACAGCAAGCGCAAGATCGCTGACTTCCTCTCGGCGCTGGAGGGCTACAAAACCATGCAGCAGATCATCTCTGCCTTAGCCCCGCTCACGGGCGATTTTTGCTCTAAACTGCTCCGCCAGGTGGTCATGCTGAAATCTGACGGGGGGGAGGGCATGTTTCCAGACCTGTCGGCTGAACTCCAGCGCTGGGACACGGCCTTTGACCACCAGAAAGCCCGTACCACAGGCGTCATCACGCCCAAGGAGGGCTTTGACCCAGAATACGACCAGGCCCGGGCCGGAATCAAGAGCTGTGAAAGAGAACTCCAGGAGTACTTGGACCGACAAAAGAAGAGGCTGGGCGTTAAGAACATGGCCTTCTGGGGCACGGGGCGGAATCGCTTTCAAATGGAGGTGCCCGACAGTGTTTCAGAGAGGAGCATTCCAGAGGAGTACGAGGTGAAGTCCACCAAGAAGGGCTGGAAGCGCTACTGGACCCGGGAGATAGAGCGCCTGTTTGCCGAGCTGCAGGGCTTCGAGGAGAAGAGGGACGCCGCCTTGAAGGACTGCATGAGGCGGCTCTTCTATAACTTTGACAAGAACTACCGAGACTGGCAGACGGGGGTGGAGTGCATGGCTGTGCTTGGTAAATATGAGCATCACATGTTTGCTCTGTTCTAGGAGGTTAACGAACATTTCTATTAGTCTGACTGGTATTTATTACATACGCATACTGTGCATAGGAGGACATGTCAAAATGTAAATGGTTGGGATCAGATAAAATGTGTAAACTTGTGTATAGTACTGCAGGTGTTCACTGCCCTTGATACATTCCCTGAACCTGTTAAAACGGTAGAAAAATATGTCAAATTGAAATATAACATAAGACTTGCATGACTGCTTTTGATATCGCCTGCACACAAGTGTTGATTGGTGTTTCAATATTTAATATGGACTGATGTAGAATAAATAAATATTTGTTTCAGGACATTAGACCCATAATGGAATTATAATGAGAAGTGTTTATCACTACTATTACTATTACTTACTAACTGTGTTGTGAGTAATCAGTTTAACTACAGCTAATGTCTTTCTCTGCAGATGCATTACAAACGCAAAGTTTGTTTTGTTTACATACTTTGTTTGATTAACGAACACTTGGCTCCCTTGTTTTATTCTTACGAGAGCGGGAACGTCAATCCCCTTTCCAGACCTTTGCTATCTATGCTGTTAATTTGACAGGCTACAATTTGTTTCTCTGTCTCTTGTCTTCCATGCAGATGTACTACTGAGCCTGACGCGCTACAGCCTGGGGGGAGATGGACCAATGACCAGGCCACAACTGCTGCTCCCTGGGGATGACGACCAATCAGCGCCCTTCCTAGACCTCAGAGGCTCTCGCCACCCCAGTGTCACCAACACCTTCTTTGGAGATGACTTCATCCCCAACAACATCGCCATTGGCTGCTCTGGCAATGAGGAGGACGGTCAGGACGAGGGGAAAGGACAAGCCCCGTGTGTGCTCGTCACCGGACCAAACATGGGCGGGAAGTCCACCCTCATGAGACAGGTGGTTACTACACAGGGCCACAACAACACCAGTACTACTAATATTATTACACATAATAGGTCTTTATTTGTATCTTTAGAAAAGTGTGTTGTAAGGGCAAAAATAATGAAACCAAAAGCAATATAGAATCATATGATTATGACAGCATGCACATAATTGTAAGTTAGAATTTGTAACGTTTAAAAAGTAATTGAAAAGGATAAACTGTTTCCCAATCCTATGTTTTCTGCCAGACTAGGTCTTGCGGCAAGGCGTTTCATAGTGTGTATTTTAAAAAGGAGACTCAGCATTTGCCTTTAGGGCTCCTTGACTTTGACCATGATACTGTAAAGTCATGGTGGCTTTAATGGTTAAAGCTAGGTCTCCTCTGGGTTTTAAATTGGACTTTGGAACGGTTGGTAGGGCCCTGCCATAAGACCCTTTTTTTCGGTTCACACGGAGTTTAGTTCTCAACCATAAATTGGGTCAAAGCCATTGGGCTTTGAAGGTAATTGAACATGTCTTGAGGGGAACTTTTAATTATATGGGAATCCACTTCAGTTGAACAGTTCGCTCGGTTTCCACTTTCATTTATATGTACAGACAGGGTCCAAAATTAACCCTCGCCAGTCACGAATGGCAGGTCAATTTAGTCTTTGGCGAGTAAATTATGGAGACCACACGCCACTCTGGCCGGGAGAAAGAAGAATTTCCATCATGCACTGGAGACAAGCTGCTAGTTAGCTTAGCTTTCCATAAGCGCGGCTGCCGACCAAAGAGCCAACTACTCACTAAGTCCAGCCGGCTGCTTTCTAGAATGCCGAATGTATGGCCAGTCTCCGCACAAGAGGCTAAAGATGACATGTAAATAGTAATAATAACAAATCGCGATAGTATAAAGTAATTTATAGTTATTGGCTGGTAAAAAATTTTTTTTCATCTATCAGCCACCTTGGCAGTTAAGCTGAAAAGTTATTTTTGGACCCTGTGTACAGCAGAGTGTAGACTTGAGTAAATGGCTGAGCCTGCAAACATCATGGATTTATACTATAAAGTCTGTTTATCTAACCTTTGTGCTCTGTGTAGTGTGGACTTGTAGTCATCCTGGCCCAGCTGGGCTGCTATGTTCCTGCCGAGAGCCTTCGCTTCACTCCGGTGGACAGAGTCTTCACCCGACTGGGCGCCTCGGACCGCATCATGGCAGGCAAGCTCCCCAATTCCCTCGCACAGAACACATTAGGTCCCATTGCTTTCTCCCCGTGCTGATCTTCTGGCCTGTGTGTTTCAGGAGAGAGTACTTTCTTTGTGGAGCTGAGTGAGACAGCAAGCATCCTGCATCATGGGACCAAACACTCCCTTGTGCTCCTTGATGAGCTGGGTAAGTGACTGTCTGTCAGTGACTTGTTAGGTGAGCTTCTTTGTTACATAGTTTCACAGTAATTTCCTCACACAGTGCGTGCAATTAGTGGAAATTGGTTGTGTACATATCTTTTCCCTAGAGATTGTTTGACTGAGATACAGAGAGAAATCGTGTTAAGTATTCTGTATGAGCAAGCAGGAAGTGGTCTGCCTTGCACTCCACATACAAAGACTGCTTTTACCGAGTTGTTCACTGAGTGTACTGCCTCTCGCTTGTGTTTCGTGTAGTTGGTTGTAGGTTCAAAACTACACTGTAACCTTCTTTTGCAGGCAGAGGCACAGCCACGTACGACGGCACAGCTATTGCCAGCGCTGTTGTGAACGAACTTGCAGAGAAGATCTGCTGTCGCACTCTGTTCTCGACACATTACCACTCGCTAGTGGAAGACTACGCCAACAACCCTGCTGTGAGGCTGGGTCACATGGTGAGCAGAACATATTTACAGAACAGAAACACAGATGGATCGCAGTGTGCAGATTCAGGCATACCACTTGGCTTTTTGTTTTTCTTAGCAACCTGGTTCATTCCCCGAGTACTTTTTCAGTTGTCATCTGTTTTTCTAAGTAAGCCCCTCTGTTCCTTAGGCCTGCATGGTGGAGAACGAGTGTGAGGACCCGAGTCAAGAGACCATCACCTTCCTCTACAAGTTTGTTGCTGGGGCTTGTCCAAAGAGCTACGGCTTTAACGCAGCAAGGCTCGCCAACCTACCAGAATCTGTCATACAAGCTGGCCACCAAAAGGCTAAGGAGTTTGAGAAAAGCACCATCTGCCTGAGAGTCTTCAAGTATGAATTCTAATACTCATGTGATGAGCAGAGGTAGAATAAGGGGCTTACACTATACATGTGTGCATTGACCTGTTTTTTTCTTTTTTGCCTTACAGGAAGATCTGTCTCTTTGCTGAAGAACCCTCTGCAGATGGAACACACTTTGCCTCACTGGTCCAAATGATAAGCAGCCTGTGAAAAGGGTTTTGTTTGTTTTTGTACTGTTTGTACTACGTAGTCTGTTAACCCTATTTTTCACCTACAAAAACCACTACTTTAATGATCTAATAAAGTTTATTTTTTAAAAATGACCAGTTTTCTCATTGCTACGAAATTAAACCCTTTAATTCACTCTAGCATCTACATAATGGATATTGAATACTTCACAATATATTAAGTCTAGATGTTATGACACATGCATACAATTCAGGCTGTATGTGAACCCACAGTCACCAATACACATGAATGGAGGGAAAGGGGATGAAACCATATACAGCTGTATGGATACTTGTCTCAGCTTCAGTAGAGCAAAAGCCTTACTAAATAAATCTCCAGCAACATGAACCATTGAGAGCTGGAACCAATGTAGGTGCTTACACAAGATTTGTTTCTTTTTGTTTTACTATAAACCATGTTATAGTCTCATATAATGTTTATACCTGGCAAATTTTGAATTACCTTGAGTAAATTAAGTAGTCTTAAAACAGTCAAACTTCAAATAGGAAAACAGTGTCAATACTTTGCCAAAATACATAGTCCTAATGCAATCATTTGAACATTGACCTAGCTAGCACATTTGAAAGTACTGATATGTACCATCATATTGTTACACTTTTCCCAACAAATCTTGTGAATGCATACAAATTAAAGGTTCTGGCCCAGCTTTTTTTTTTTATCGTAAACATTAAATATTCATAATTGCTGGGGAGAATAGTGTTTTTTGTCTTTGTCCTCTTTCACAGAAAGAACTTTGATACTGCGACATGAATTCAATACAGCAAGTCTAGGGTGTATGTAATAACCAAAAAAATAATACATTTAATAAAATAAGACATTCAAGTACAGTAAGATTTTTGCATGAAAATACAAAACTACATGAGAAAGCATTAAAATCAAATCAACATTTTTTTCCTTAAAAAAAAAAAAAAGCAGAAGTGCTAGGTAATTTTTTCTGTACATATATACGAGCGCGAAGGTAGACCGGAGACGGAAGCATTGTGTTGTGGCCTTTGCCTTCATTTGAGGAACTCGTGCCTCTAATGACTGAACATCTCAGCCCACAACAGATCTGTACATCACTGCAGTTTCACCGGCCCACTTCAAATAGGAAGAGCCTCATGGTTCATGTCCAACTTTCCACTGCCTCTAAGCCGCCCAAACCAACTTGACCCCCCAAACCCTGAGTCAACAATTTTCTGCTCCCAGTTCTACAATGGGTCTTTATCATTGTTGATAAATCGCAGGAAAAGAAAAAGCGGCGCGTCCACAGCAGAACATATTTAAATATGTCTCCTTTCAGCATGTCTTGTCCAAGTCTTTTTTTGTTTGTACATATTCTGCGACACAGAACTTTGTCAATGTATTGTTTGCATTTTTCTTTTCATAATTGGACTTGCTGAAGAAATGGAGTCTCTTATAAATCAATGCTGAAGCCTGGGGGTCTTGGGGTCCAGTTCAGTTGTGCTGCAGTGTATTGGATTCTATAGGAGGAGCAGAGTCGTACAATGTGTCTGTGTCGTGAGTCGGCTCTCCAGCTAGCGTGCAGGGGTTTGACAATGTTCCGGCACCACAGTCACAGAAGAACCTGAGGATGAAAGGGAAAAACAAAAAGGACATGTTAGACAACAGGCACCAGATTTTGACCAGATTTTTTCTTCTTCATCCAAATGATACCGCTGGCACTACTTGGGGCTAGGTAAATGACTGACCTATCATGCCTGATGAACTCCACGTCGTGCCCTTGGTGGCACTTCTTGATGCAGTTCACACAGATGGCATTGCGGTCTGTTGTGTTACAGGTGTGACACCTGCAGAAATTAAGGGAGTGTATCAGCATCACTATCAACCAATGCGGTGAGGTCATTGGTTAGACAGCTTGATGTCAAAGATGTACAGGGAGAGTATTACCTGTAAAAATCGTGCATTGGATAGCTGGTGTAACTTGAAATCTTGTACAGGCACTGACCTCTGCTCACAGCTTTTTCAATGGCATCTTGATTGTTCATTATTTTGTTATCTGGGGGAGACAGGCGGGGCAATTGTGTTCAGGTTAGTCACAATCAGTTATCTTTGTATACAAGCAATCCATGGAGTTTTAAATATAAATATATTTAGAAAACATTACAACTTAAGACGTTCAATACCTTTCATTGTAACGTTGACACCTGATGCAAGAAACAACCCCCCAAATCGGTTGTTGAAGATTTGATTGCCCTCGAGGGTAGCTGTGGCATGATTGGTAATCTCAATACCTGGTGGGGGAATTAATTGCTTAGATTCATGGCTCACAGAGCTGAGCTTACAAAAATAGGCTACATCGACAGAACAACAAAAAAACTAAGCAATCACCTTAGTACCCAAACGACCCAAACCTAAATCTGGTGCGCTGGCACTACCCACCTGCAGCGAAACCGTCAAATATCCTGTTCTTCCGTAGGGTAGGGTGGCTGTTTGTGCTGATCAGAACTCCTGCCTGGGCATTTCTGAAAATGTCATTTTCCTCCAGCAAACCTGCAGATACATAAGGGCAGTCATGAAAGACATGTGAACAAAAAGGAGATAACAATATGGAAACCTGGAAAATGTATAAAAGTGTGTTTTCCATTAGTTAAATGGGGTCTCTGTACAGCATTATTGTTCTAACCTCTGCCTCCATTGAAGATGCAGATTCCCCCATCTCTCCCATCATGGATCTTGTTCCTCCGCAGTGTTGGGTTGCTGTCTGTCTTGATCCAGACCCCAGCCATGGCATTGTCAAAGATCTCGTTGTCCTCAATGAAGCCCAAACCTATCAGATACATGTTGACATTTTTTAGAACACAAGCATCTTACAATGATGTATGAGTTGGAAGTATGATTTAGTTAATATATGCCTCAATCAAGATGGGCCGGAGCCAAGCGCATCAAGGCAGGAGAATAATACATTGAAAACTCACCAGAGTTGTAAACCAAAATGCCACCATTTTGACCTCCCCAAATCTTGTTACGTCTAATCTTGGGGTTACTGCCAGTTCTGGTAAATAAAAATTAGGAAATAGATTAATTTGTTGTACAATGATTTCCTTATCACATTTCCAGGATTGGTTTACAAATGATACTCTGCTGCTAACCTAATTTGAACTCCAGAATACATATGGTTGTAGATGTCATTGTCTTCCAGCACCCCATGGCCATTGTCATAAAAGTAGACACCAACCTGTTGAAACATGGGGAACATTTTATTTGCTGGAGGAAAGTTGAATTTGTATTACAGCTGTACCCTGCATGTGCTGAGTGGTGCCTACCTGCTTCCCACTGTGTATCCTGTTCCTTCTCAGCACCGGCGTGCTGCCTGTGGTCACCCACACTCCCGCCAGTGTGTTACTGTATACCTCGTTCTCCTCAATCACACCTTGGCCCTTTTCATGCTACAGGAAAGGAACAGTGCAACACAGGATAAACCTAACCAAATTTGTATGTTGTAATTTGGTCGATGGGTGTTGGCTGGCACATCCGTGTCCACTCACCACATATATCCCCCCATGCTGGCCATCGTGGATTTTGTTGTGCCGGACAATAGGGCAGCTGTTTGTCCGGATCTGGATCCCCGCCAACGCGTTACCATGTATGTCATTTCCTTCGATTAGACCTCGTCCATCACCAAAGATGTAAACGCCGCCTTGGTTACCATTGAAAATGGCATTGCCCCTGAATTTGTAAAAATATATACTAACACTTGAGTGTGTATATGTATATATATATATATATATATATATATATATATATGTATATGTATGTGTATGTGTATGTGTATGTGTATGTGTATGTGTATGTGTATGTGTGTATATATATATATATATATATATATATATATATATATATATATATATATATATATATATATATATATATATATATATATATATATATATATATATATATATATATAGCACACCAGTACTAATTTGGTGTATATGTCAAATTCAGAGTATCCTTATAACATTTCTTTTGGCCTATGTAAGGAGTGGATTCACTGACCTTATTGTTGGATCACTGTTGGAGGTGATCCACACGCCAGCAAAATTGTTTGCATATATCTTGTTCTCGATAAACTGACCACGGCCCTTCTCATGCACGTAGATGCCTCCTGTTTGACCGTGATGGATCTCACAGCGAACCACAGTTGGATTGGCATATGCCTTCACCTCAAAGCCTGCTATACGATTCCTATGGATATTGCAGCTCTCAAAGTAACCCTGCACAAGCAACAAAACAATTTGCTAAGTGACGCTTATTCAACAAGGAGTAAATAAAACAATACATGGAAATAAATGTAGGTCAAAACAACAAAACGTCTATCTAATTCTTATGGCCACTCAGCTTAGCCCCTAGCATGCCAACCCTTTTTACCATAGCCTTTTCAAAGAACACAGTGGGTAGAAGGGTGACTTGGGTTTGGGCTTACCATGCCATGGTCAAAAGTAAAGACGCCCACATCTCTGCCGTGGTGAATGTGATTCCGTCTGATGATAGGGTTGCCATGGTTTTTCACCCAGATCCCAGCCAGCGCATTGTTTGAGATCTCATTGTCTTCATAGATTCCCTGGGGTAAGAGGCCAATCAAGTCAGATGGACGGAAGTCAATTGAAGATATCAGTGCCTATTCGGCAATCCTACATATCTATGAGACACTCTGCTTGTCAGAAAGCACTTGTTTGTAACATACAAGATACCATGTATTTGGCTTGTTTTATGGGAAACTGTTGTACCTGTGCATGGTCAGTAATGTAAAGGCCAACATTTTCACAGTCACTGATGTTACAATGTTTGATTGTGGGACAGGCACCCTGGCCACTCACACATACGGCTGACCCAACTGAAAGAAACAAAACATATATCATATCAATGTCTCATACATCGATCCAGAGGTCAAGCTGTTCTCATTTTAGGGCAAGCCTAGAAAGATGATATGGGGAGTGTTACCTGTGCAAGTACTGCGTATGATGCAGTGGTCAATGATGGGGCTGCAGTTGACTGTTATCTCCAAGCAGTGGTGTGCATTGTGGTGCTGGGCTGATTTGTCGTCAGGGTTAAACTGAAAGAAAAACACATCCAACATGGAACAATTCACAACAATTGCCTAGGGTTACCTTTGCCAGAATCTAGTAACAATCACTGTGATCATTTTTAATTCTGTATTTAATTGAAGCCCTAAAGGAAGCAGACAACCTGAATGCTGTTGGAGAGAGTAGCCTCAACTTTCACTTTCATTTCTAGTGTGCTTACATATGAAAAATGTGTATTGCTTACATATGAAAAAAAAATGTCAAAGATATTTAACATCATATGCTGAAAGCATGCTCTCATAATGCTAAAATAGTAGACAAGCACTGATGAAATCATTTAAAATGATGTGGAGGATATTTTACCCTAATGGTCATGTATCCAACATAGGCATCCTCTGACCCCTCCATGAAAACAAATGTAGAATCTCTGGTATTCTCTATGACCACCTTGTCAGCTACTTTTCCGGCCGCTGCGAAATGCAAATGAAATAATTAGAATCAAGAAAAAATCTATCCAGGTTAAGAAATGGAGACAAAATCTTTCAGCATACATACCAGCGCCTATCATTGTAATGGGCGACTCAATGTAGATCCATTCATCTGTATACACCCCAGTGTGGACGAATATCAGCCCATCAAAGTGGGCCTCTTGAACACCTCCAAGGGCATCTTCAATGGTGTCATAGTACTGAGGAACGATGCAACATTGAGTGAAAGTTTAATCATTAATAAAGCAACTTGGTTCCAATCAAATCAAATGTGGATCGTGTATTCAGCAACTTCTGTCAGCTGCTTGAAACATTAAAGCGGATAAACAATGAACTTACAAGCATGTTCTCCCTCCCTTTGTATCTGGCAGGATTACTATAGAAGTGTTCAGCAAAACCTGGCTTCACATGAGCTCCTTTATACTGGAAAAGAAACAAAAAGGGTTCAACTTTTTTAACCGCATATCATACTAGTATAAGGCAACAATGCACTATATTTAGTGAAAGTCTTAAATGTCTAGCATGAAACCAAGCAAGTTAAAGATTGATGACCCCCTCTCCCACCCTTCCAAAATGTTTAAAGTAGTTAGAAGGACTATGTAGGGGATGTTTTACCAATTTAAGTCCTACCAGTTGTTGAAAGCTTTCTTTCCAGGGGTTTGGTTGCTCATACTCTTCTGGATTTATCTGGAAGAACTTCCCAACCTCTGGGTGCATCATGGGACGTGTGTACTCAAACACTTCCATGTAAAGCCTCTTCCTGCGTTGCAAAACCAGACAGTTGTCTTTATGCAATAAGTAGTGATTTTTTGGAAGAGTGCTGAAAATGAGGAAAGCCTACAACTGAAAAAGATCGCACATTAAATCGACAGGAAGAGAAAATCTGAATGGAATTTCTCACCAGAGAATGGGGTCATTAGCCAACTCGCTAAAGCGCTTGCACACACATGCTGCACGGCACAAGTCCTGCTCAAGCAGGTAAGAGAAGATCTTTAGGACCACCTCATCTGGCAACTTCTCCTGTAGATACTGCTCAGCTGGGGCTGCTATAAAGAGACACCTTCATCATTATTTTTTCTGAGTTTTACATAGTTGACAGGAACACCATTTTTGCAAACCATGTTTACCCGGTTGATCTTGAGACTTTCCTGAAACTCTGGCACGTTTAGCCCTGTGGCCAAAGTTGTCTGTGTTAGAAGTGGAAGCACCCTGCAGACAGAGAGCATGAGGGTTTTGAACGATGTTTTCATTTTTCAAAGCGGCACAGAAATTACAGATCAGTCCTTATTTTACAAATGCTTTAAGTTTAGACTTAGCATTAGCTTAATGACTTTCAATGTATTACAATTGCATGCTATTTATACTTAACATAACCAACGTGATGCCAAATGTGTATGTAGTATGTCAACAAAAAACATTGAATGTTTACTTTGAGTGTGCCAACAGTTCCATGACACTATAATACTTTTACAATTCTATACATTATTGTAAACTAACAATATAAGTACGAGAAATTAAATAAAAATCAAATTTAAATATGAACCAAGCAAGAAAGAGAATAAGCCTAAATCTAGTATCCTCTTATTTAGGTATGCAAAATACAGTAATGTGCATACTTCATAAACATTATGGTGTTTTTAAGTAGGTGATTCCAAGCACAGCATGTGTCTTTCCAGATACAAATTAATAACCTTTTCCTTATGCTCACCTCCATGTTTGTCTTGGTTGGACACGCTGTTCTCTTGGGTAACAGAGACTTTCTTCGAAGTTGGTATGGACTGTTCTGAGCTCCTGGACCAGATTCTTCTGCGACCATATCTGCAGGAACGTCCTCATCTGAAATGCAGAAAAACTCAAATGTTTTAAATGCCTGCATTTGTTGTGAACAAGATAGAAATACATAAGTATTTAAAGTAGCAAAAACAACAGAAGAATTCAAGTAATAAAGTATGCAGCCAGGCAAAAAAAAAAATGTATGACATGACATCTTTAATTAAAATGCATGCCCTGTACTGAACTGAACTATTAGCTACAAAGAAACTGTACTTCATAAAATGTGATGTAAAAATTAGCTTACCTGCAAAACACAAGCTGTTTATGGACAGTAACAGGTATATAAAATAAAACACCCAACACTAGTGTTGAGATCTAATAGGATCTACAATGTCAAGAGTTAAAATACCCATCTACCCAGAGGGGAGATGCAAACGCTGTCTGTTGCTCTGGTAGCAGGTGAGGCTCCCAGGCTACTAGACCTGTAACCACTACAAACATTGTGTGCACAGCCATCTAAACGACTGCTACATCTTTAGATTGCACTTAAAATATGAGTTTTACGCGGGTATTAACCGGGCAAAGCTAGACGGTAGACCATTTCAAACCAAGTATAGGAATTCAGGGGAACAATAAGTTCATTTTCAAGTTTTTACTGATTCAAAAGCCTGTGTGAATGGAATGGATGTATATCATATTGTATATTTGTATAAATATTTATATACATTTTTCTCCACATACTTTACGTGACTTTAGAACCTTTTTGTTATAAAAGTCCACAAAAATGTGTACTTTGACGATGGATTTTAGAATAGATTGAGGCTATATTTTTAAGTTATGTGCTATGACAATGATTTGTACTATTATCAATGTACTACTAATAACCGACATGTAGGATGTGTTATGACATTGACTTGGTCTGTGGCTACTGTCTGGCAACAATGTATTGATTTTGCATACCCAGCACTATTTCTGAGACGTGCAAGGAGGTTAGGTGATAAAAGTTACACTGTACAAAAACAAAATCAATACGTTTTTCATTGTTGATTCTGGTGGCTGTGGGCTTTCACAACTAGTAAAATGATTACACATTTTCATTCAATAATACACCTATATATTTAACCTATTATTGCAATTTTCAGGATTTTTTTCTTGATTATCATTAACTAACCACAGCACCCCCTCCATTGCGAAATACAAATTAGCTAATTAGATTCCGAACACGATAGGACCCCATCCCATCAATTGCACACTACTTGATAGCTTGCTAGTTGGACGAGAATAACCCTTTCTTTGGCTTGTCATCTCCATCTCAGACGAAGTAAATTAGATCACTCAAGACATCGCTGACTTACGCAAAGTTAAAAGAAAAAAAATGAGGGGAAAAACAGCTCCTGCTAGCTAGCCAGCCAACAATATAGTTAGCTTGTAACGTTCATAAAAGTCCTCAGTAGATTTTTTAAACTAAAGGTCTTCTACTAGAAGAAGTTCTAGTGTGTAACGTTACATAACACTGTACTATTGTTGTACTGACAGCCAATTATGTTTCTGAATGAATTTAGCTCGCATTAGGAAACTAGCTGGCGCTAACAGTCAAAAATCGAGACGGCCAGTTCCTAAAAAAGACTGTTGACCTTTAAAAAATAAGCTAGATAACGCAACAACGGTGTAATATTTACAGTTATCTAGCGCGAGTAACGTTACACGTTAAGAAGTGTAACGTTACCCTTAGTACTTAACAGCTAGCTACCCAAACAACTGTAGTAAATGGGTATGACACTGCACGGGGGGTGTTTACTGATTAAGCCTACGTTAATCAATCAACCAAAACAATCAGTGCAATGAAAAGGTGGGCTAGATCAACTTAACTGATAAGCAGTTTTTCTGGACATCACAGCCAGACAATTTTGCTGGTCAGTTACCATTTTTACACTTAGCCAGTTATCAAAAATGATGGCTAGCTGAACTCGTGATCCGACCTGCCAAAAGAAAAGAGCGAGCCTGGCGCATATTCAGAATTGAGCTTAGCCAACAACATGGATACGGGCAGTGTGAATAAACATTAGCTTTGCTGGCTAGCCATGCTACTTTTGATGTAACTTAATTTGCCAGATGAATTAGCAGGCTATCTAATTGCGTAAAGTACACTACGGTCACGATATGTTAACGCAAACCAAAGAGGTAGGGCTGACTATCAGTCTGGAGACAGTGGACAAACAAAGCGCGGCCTAAAAACTGGGTACTGACAGCAAAGCCTCGGTCTTTCCTGGCTTATCGTCGAATCGATTGATACACGCTAGCTAGCTACTTTGCATACATTTAAGTACAACATTAAACAACGTCGTTATTTATACACCTCTTTCATTTTACTGAACGTGCCACGGCACCTGCTAATAGTTCAAATGTAAAGTAACCTATGCTTAGCTAACCAGCTAAAGTAGCATCTCACGTAGGGCCTACCTCTTTCCTGGTTATTCCTTTCCGGCTGCACCGGGCGCGGCCTCGACACTCGCCTGGGTCTTCTGCTACTTGCTCTGACGGAGTTCATTTGGGTGTTAATCTAGAAGAAAATGTGAACCCTTCACAGCAGTAGAGACGACGCAAAGCTCACAGATCTAAACTGTGTATTTCTTTGAACATTGCGCAATCATTCACAATTCCTGTGACTCAAGCAAATGTTTTTTTTTCTGCCGAGGTCCTGCGTCTCTAGCTCAATCCTCTTTTTGCTGTTGCAGGAGGAGCCATAACAGACAGTACTGTCGGACCACAAATACATCACATGAGGGAACCCTCCACCAATTACAGCCCCCTTTTCTGTAGTGTTGATGATAACATCACACCACAAACTGAGAACTATCTATCTGATTATATATTTTTCTCTGAGCCCTTGCCCTTGTATATATATATGGAATATTTATCCTATTTATCCTTAAACATCGATTATCATGTTGAGTAGATACCTCATTGATGCAATAAGTTTATCATTAGCTCTGTTCTAGCGTTTACATTTCTAAACAGCCTGATAATTCCTTGCATTCTGTTGTACTGTGAAGGACCCGAGAGTGATTGGCGGTGACCACCAGTGCTTGTGGAAAACACACAAAGTTTAACAGTAGCCTAATACTATCTGAACATTGTTTGCTGATGGATCTGACTGTAGTTTAATACCAATAATGCATGACTACCTTGCACTATTCTACTGTAGTTGTGATATCCTTGGCAAACAGTGTCACAGCATGCAGAAGTATACAGTGGGGTTAGTTAGGTTTCAAAATCTATTCGGATTTAAGCTTGGGCTTCGTTGATAAATATTATGACGGTTTCGCACATGCATTAGCTAAGCGTTCCTGATTTGCTTTGCAAAAGTACTAGGGGCACATGCAGAACAATGTATTTGTGGTTTAAAGATCCAGATATTGTAGTTGTAAAGTGTACCCCTGTGCAGGGTTGCAGCCAGGCTCTTGCAGATTCCCTAGACAACAGTGCCATCAACTGTCAACAAATTGAAATGTGGAATTACTCATAAAATCCTTGAAGCAATACTGTTCATGACTCCATCTGACGATGTAATTGATTGGATCTGATGATATTCACTATCACATATATGCTATTATTATTTTTATTATATAGGAGCAGCAGTTCAATGGCTCTGATAGTAACAACACTGGCAAGCGGCTTAAACAAACAGTTTAGAGTACTTAGTTAAGTTGCTGAAGTCTGACCAGTGATGTAAAAGAAAAATACTTAATCTGAATGGCCATACCAAATCCAGCAAAACGTTGAACTGGTGGACGAGGACAAAAATTCAGCATCCTGAACAGTTGACCACAAAATCTACAGAGCTAAGTCTCATAAATGTGTCAAGGTCATACTAAGCTGTTAAAATAACAAATATTGCTAGATAAGTAAACAAAATCCCCAAGGCCTATTGACATTGATCGTTAAACATTTGTTTTCCCAGCATACCTGAAGGGTACCCCCCTCCTCCTCACCAAGAATTGTTGAGAGGCCTATGCTGTTTATATCATAGGCTACACCTTACAAATGTACCGCTAATTCTTCCAGGTCCTTATTATGAATTCCCACCACTAGAGGGCGTTGCTTGCATTATATTTAACTGCACAAATCATTCCTAAGTAGGAAACAGTCAAATGACCACTACTAGCACTGAAGGGCAAATTAGGAAGGTCTCTATACATTTAAAGGAATTTTGAACTGTGATTTAAGAATTACACATTTTTTTGAATATCATATTTTTGTAAACATTAGTAGTAAGGATTACGTCCTAGAAGGCCCAACAAGCCTTGTACCTTTGTTTGTATGGTGTCAGGGAAAATACACAAAAAACGTATGGGTGTGTAACCTAAAGTGAGGGTCTCAGAACACCAGGAGAGTCTCTCTCTCTCTCTCTCCCTCTCTCTCTCTCTCTCTCTCTCTCTCTCTCTCTCTCTCTCTCTCTCTCTCTCTCTCTCTCTCTCTCTCTCTCTCTCTCTCTCTCAGCATGTGCATGCATAGGTCAACATGCAGGTATGCATTTGTGTTTGCTCAACACAAGTGCATGCCTTATTAAAAAATAAAACCACCTACGATTTAGCTAATCTTAACAGCATTATGTGTATTTCCTGGAACCAAATATCTTTGATGTCCTTTTTTCTTTATTTCTAATATGCCTCATTTAGGTTATGTATATGAGCCTTCCTCCTAATGAAGATAACACTCTTGATTTAATAGTACAATCTCAGTCTGTGGTTTCATACAGCCTACTCCCCTGTCCATGTTTTACAACATGTCCAGAGTACTCAGTGATTGGTAACCCCTGACTGCTACCATGACAACTATACAAAGTGTCATGTGTCTGGGTAAAAAAAACCTTGCTGTATGCATAACCTTACTGGCCGCAATACATTTTATTCCAAAAAATAAATGTTTCCCTTGTTCAGCAGATTAGTTCATACAAAGGCTTTATATCGTTACTTTGCATTCATAAAGACATGTTATGGGATTATCATGCAAGAATTAAAATGACAATGGTTGTCTGCTTATTTGTTGTGCTTAGTGTATTGTTTTATGAGTTGGGTGCCTCCCCTTAACCCCAAGCTGCACCAGTTGGCCCATCTGTGCCTTGTGGCTCTCTGGTTGTTAACCCATCTAAAAGTCTTACTACTGTGCTCAGCAGACTTTGACCGCAGATAAAGATACCACAGGTCACTCACAGTCAGTCATTACAAGACATCAACAATGTGTTGTATTGTTCAACATATGTTAACCACCCAAGGGTATAATTCCAAAATGCATTTGTTTTTAGCACTCTTGTTACTGTATTTGTCATCGTCCAAAGGAACCCTTTTCTGTTAATCCTTTTCTGCTTCACTGCAAATTTTCCTGCAAAACATAAAACCCTGTGAGTTTCTAACATTGAGATGTTGGTTAGACACATGTGTTGGCTTGGTAACCAATCTTGTATCCAGTGGCAACAGAGGGTCTGGGTCTAAGTACAGAGGGGCCGTGGATGGCTAATGTGTCCATCAGACTCTTGTATCACAGAGTCACTAAGCCTTCGCATCATAATGGCCATTTTCTCATTATTTTGACAAAAGAGATAAACATTTTTCAGAATGAAAGCATTAACAGTGTAAGCTATACAGAATGTTTGTGTGCATGGAAGTAGTAAGTCATATGGGGGAGAAAGAATATCAACCAGTCAGTTATAGCTTTTGATATTACGACCACTTTAGGATGGTTAACTTAATGATAGATTTGCAGGTGGACAGAACGACAGACAGACAGACACAACAGAGTAAGTCTCTTTGTCTTGTCGTCCCGCCTGTCAGAGACTGTCCCCTGCCTGCCCCTCCTTGTTTGGGTGGCTGTTACGGAGAGGGCAGATGGCTCATTACCATAAATAGGACAGAGAGAGTGAGTAAGCGGGGCCATGCACACCGACCAAGAGGACCATGCCTTCCAAACACCAAGGAAATGGGAAGCCGTTGCTAGGAGAATGAAAACAGCTCCACAGTGACACAAAGCTGACTGACTCCCCCATTCGACCTCCTCCTAGCACCCGCCCCCTCGCTGACTGCTCTGGGGACAGTGCCCGCCTCTACTGGTCAGGGACAGATGGCCGATGGGCCCCACCCGCTCTACAGCTGGACTCAGGCTGAGCCAGCACAGTTGGACCGGCCTAGATGAAATCACACCTTCTTCTCTCAAGCCTATAAGGAACAGGAACAGGAAAGATCTGAGGTCCAGGCCACCGTCTAAGAATAGATCCACACTTGTTGACTATAGAGACTGTGGGCAGATCAATATAAAGTGTTTCAAGACCGTTGCCGTTCTAAATGGCATTGCATTTTTTCCCTCAGTAATATTATTCATGATTCAGAAAGGTTTTACACGTCATCCACGATGAGATGTTTAACTTACAACTGTGACAAAATGACCATGTGCAAGATAAATACATTGTTAACATATTCGGTATAGTATATAACAAAAGGATGTTACAAAATACAAAGGACACATTGCGCTAATGTCCATCATGCCGTAATCCAAATTGAGAATCTTGGAAACCCTTATTTGGATGAGATTTGGTTTGAGAGCAGATATATTAATTATGGGTTTCCAGTAGACACTTTCCTTCCTAGATGTTTTGTTGAATTGAGCCTCAGACATTCCCCAGAAGGCTCAGCAGTGACCTTAGATGTCTCAGAGCCACTTCTGCGATAAACTAAAATTCTAACTAGTACAGGTTTTAATTGATTATTCCTGGATGTTACAAAACAGATTGTGAAGTGATTAAGATTAAAGTAGCATTATGAATAGAAAACCTGTACGTCATTAATGCAGAATAATGCAGAATAGGTGAAAATATAGCAACAATCATATGAAATACTTTGTGTTGACCCTATTTTTATTGGGGTCGAATAGAACTCTTGCACCAGGTCATAAGGACAGACATTTGAGGACTCTGTCATTATATATATAACAGTATATACACATACATAACTTATAACGACATGTTTCAAACCGTTAAGGAGAGCAGTAAACCATTTCACAAAAGAAAATAAATACAAAACAATAGCTGACTATATACTACACTACAGTTTCTCCAGCTACAGAGACTCATTATCATGATCCCAGATATCCAGTGACCAACAGGAATGGACATGGGTCCATCTTATCTGTGGAATGTCATTCAAGACATCAGTGGTCATCATCTGCCATAGTCTGTACTCCTAATTGAAAGGTTTACATTTTGTCAACCTTGCAAAGGAAAACGTAAACCAATAAGTGGAAAGTGTATTCTCTCAGTTATTCAACGGAATCTATTGCATAGTCTAAGTGGAAGAAATGTTAACACAGGAATTTGTTGTAATTTATTGAGCGTGCAACTCAAGTTCCCTCTTGATGGATTCCCCCTAATTGATCTTTGTGGTTTCAGCACTGATCAAGTTTGAGCTTGTGTTGTGAGTGTTGCAAGGGGACACAATAGGGATCAGGGCGTGGCAGGAGGTTGACTAATTGACTGTTTCATGTCGTTTTAAAGGAAGAAATGTCGCAGCGAGAAAAAAAGAATGGACGACTTACAAAAAAAGACAGTGTGTGTAGCGGCAGCTGACTGACCAGAGAGCAGTCTAGTCTCACCTCCCCATCCGTCCTGGTTGCGTAGGAACACGGGGCCCTGCCTTCCCTGCAGACACACTCCTCTCCTCTTTCCTCTGCCACGCTTCATTACCCAGTGCTCAGCCAGGCACAAAAAGGCAGTCCGCGCCTTTCCACACACTGCAACGTGTGTCCGCTCACAGCCTCACAGTAAGGCTCCCCATACACTCAGCTAGGGTCCACACTGGCCCTCAGGCAACGGGTCACACTCACAGCCTCACACACATGGCACAGAGGCCACACTATGGATCGACATGGAATATTATACCAATGGTGTTCCTCTGCTCCCAAAAAGAACAAGACCAGCAATAACTAAATTCAAACTCATTTAATACATTTACATAATGCAGGTATTCACTGGGTAAAATTATTTTAAGCTGATTACTCAAATTATGTCATGTGGCTGTATTCCGCATCTCAAGTCTTTATATAATTCCTACAAGATTAGCCTTCAATTTTGTGACTGTGGTGGTACTGTTGCTGATTGCATTTATTGTAGGATGCACCTTGACTACAGAGCATAAATATGAACACACAAAACTCCTGGAAAAAAAACATAGAAAGGCCCCACATGAGCCATTTACCATATTGGAGCTGATGGTACGACATTGCACTGCGAAGCACAACATTACAATTGTATAAAAGACAAAGTGCTCTTGTCTTCAAGGCAAACGGGTGGAGGGGATACAGCGAAAGCAATTTAAGGGGGCGAGGAAGAACAACGTATTTACTGTTGCCACATTGCTTACGTTGAAGTCAACAGGATACTCTCCATAGATCTCATGACCAGGCAGCATTGCTTCAGCAATATGACCAATCGGGATCAGCCTAAAATGTCAGAGTAAGTTGTTGGTTGTTAATACTCTTTAGCTCCCGAGTTAATTTACTTCCAGAGGTGTTCATTTTACTGCACGGGGGACTCATTACCAATGAATAACAAAATACAGCAGGGTAATATAACAGCTAAGGATCAATGGGCTAATTTAATTGCTCCTGCATGCGGTGTATTGTGTAGCAGGGCTATTTGCAGACCTTTTATAAGAGAGTCAAAACATACTTTTCCAGTGTAGCCACATAAAATAAATCCTTCCATCAAGAAAGATTGACATAGAATCATAAAAACATATTAAACCTTTATCAAAATTGCATGGATGCATGCAATGGTATGGTCCGGTGTCATACTGTTATTATGGACTTATGGTCAGAGTAAATGGCAACATACGGCAGTAAAAGGTAATGAATCAAGGTAATCACATGCCATTGAGGCTCTGTTTTTATCCCTATTTACAGACCCCAAAACCCCCACTCCATGTGTGCAGAACACCACCCCTGTACCCCACCCCACCCCTGTTGAATAGGCTTACCCTTGGGTCTATTGATTTGACCTGGGATCTCTAGCTGCACCATACAACGGCTACACTCCTTGTAACCAATGAATGGGGAAAATACTCGAATAGAGTGTTTCCCTTGTCACCCCCTGCCATACTCAACATCAGAGCTGAAGCAGTTGGCTGGACAGACTTGCCCAAGTTCCCCACTCTTTCCCCCGTTCAAATATTACATTTTTGGTTAATAATACAAATAATAATAGTAATAATTTCATACCATTTTATTTTTGTTTTTGCATAAGTATACCTGTTAATGCAAAGTAAAAGTCACTCAATGTCATAAAAACCTGTTAGACATTTCCTTTCATACAGTTCATTTTCCTTGACATCGAGTGGAATATCCTTTATTGATGTAACCTGCTTGCTTTCTATCGTTTAACAGTACAAATCGAATGCACATAAAATGTGGTGACTGTTTGCATTGTCTAACCTGTATAAATAGAAGGAATCAATAGAAGAGTTACAGGATGATTGTTTGGCTGTCTCTTGAAACTTGTTGCCCTTTTCCTGAAGGCTGAGTATTTTATTGCCTCTGCACTGAAGGAGACCTTTATTAACTCACAGATAAGAGCCAACTCAAGTCTATTGACACAATTCATAGGGCCCGTTTAGCACAATGGCATGTCAAACATAGTGCTTCTGTGGGCAAACACATTCTACAACAGTGCAGAGTATTTCTTTGGGTGAGGGAGTACAGGCCTCCGGGAATATAAACCTGAAGAACAGAGAAGTTAGTTGGGGCTGTATGTTTATAAAACCGTTGGCCACACCTTGTGGCTCAATGGGGGCTCAGGTTTGGGATACCTCTATAATAGATTCCTTTTATAAAACAAAACAAAAAAGCAACGAACTAGAAGTGATTTCTCTCCCAGAGAATACTTTTTTAAACCTCACAGAGATGTAAACTTGAAAGAAAACAGAATAAACTCTCAAAAGAAATTATATTACTGCTGTGTACATCTTCATAAACAAATGCAGCTGCCTGCTTGTGCTAAATATAAATACCCTGTGGTCCTAATTCCCCATTCATCTATGGAAATTAAGCTAAGTGTCAGAGCTTCGTTTAGAGTTTGTTTTAGAGTGGTATTCCCCTAAAACTGAAGTTAATTCTTTAGTCGTCTGAATTAACTAACCCTCACATATGTAACTCTAGTTTTTTTTCAGTCACCCTTTTCCAAGTGTGTGAATGGGTTGAGAGGCAAACATTTACATGGGAATGCACTTTGTTTTTGGGGGGGTGACTGAGAGTACCTGTTTATGTTTGTGAGTATGTGTCAATGTCAAGACCATTGGTAAACTTTAAGACTCAATCTAATAATTGTTTTCCAGCCAGTGGAGACACCACAGTTCTTGGGTAACGGTGGAACAAATACACTTGAGAATGTGTCTGTGTGCACGCTGCATAAAGATAAGTCAGGTGTAATGAGTTGAGGGGGTGGGAGCAGAAAACATGAAGACTGGTAGAATGAAGAGTAGTGAACAAACAGGAGTTGTCATTAATGGAGAATTTTATGAGCTCTGGGTTGGTTAAAAAGGACTGTGGTGCGTGTGTGCCAGCTCTTATCGGCCAACCAGCAGAGGAGGAGGCTGAGAGCCTCGACACTTGTGCTCCGTAAAAACGGCCTGATTCATTTTCCACATGAGAGGGTCTCTGTGGGGCGGCGTCGGGCCAGCCAGGCCGTACAGATTTATGGACCATTAAAGCAGCAGGGCTCCTGACCACAACGCCACCACAGCCTGCCCACTCCCCAGACACACTGCACCCTTATTCAATGTCACACACACACCTCTCCATCACAATCCACCCTCCTCCCTGCCTCCCTCTGTCCTGCTTACCTCCCTCGTCTAGGAACCTTACCCTTTACCACTAACTATAAATATTCCTCATGAAGTCCTCCTATTTACACAATGTTGTGTCAATCTTTAATTATTTATCCCAGGTCCATCCATCCTCAGTCCCATTCTTCTATTTCATTTTTCAATTTTAAGAGTTTTATGTCAAAGAGCTGACCAAAAAAGTGCCAAAATCCGCCTCTGAACACTGTTTTCTATTCTGGTCAATGGCATATGCTTAATATGGACATCCCTACCATTGATATCTGAGATATAATGTTTTAGCCTGTTGGAACAGCTTTAAAATCAGATTAGAACCATTGCAGGCACACAGACTAA
>CM030184.1:8557394-8849636 GCA_017639675.1 Aplochiton taeniatus
TGCAGAAGCATTGATTGTGGCTCCGGATGTTCAGTGGCCACCCCAGAAGTGCGGAGCAAAAAATCCAAAGAGCAACAATTGTTTAGATACGATCTAAGGGCATTTGAGACAACTGTAAGCATTGGGGCCATCTTTGGCACGTACCTGTGTGTTCGATGCATTATGGATGCTTTATTAGATCCACTCTACTCCTAAGGTAGCTAGACAAATGGACAGCTTGGGTCTCTTGTATAGATAGCAAGGGCTGCTAAGTCTTTGGAGTGGGGGAGGGATTGCTCCACTGTGCTTCCATTAGAGCAGCAATCCTGAAAGGAGTGCACCCTTGCTAGGCACTTTTACTCCCCATTCAGAGGGCTATATCCAAATGAGAGCTGTAGTCCTTGGTTGCGTGATCTTCTGGCCCTGTGTGAAGTCTTAAGGGCCTGGTGGTGAACTGTGTGCGGGATGTGGAGAGTGACTGAGGCTTTTACGAGAGGTCATCTCAGTTGAGAGCTTTAGTACAGAGAGACTTAACGGGGTGGCCACTCGCTGTCAGGTTTCTCTCTTGTCCGACCCGGCAATAAGAGGCCATTTTCACTGGTGCGTTTTACGGCTGTCTCTAAAGTCAACTGGTTGTTCCCAGGTTTGACATGTCACTTACACAGTCAAAAGAGTTGACTGGAGGTATTTTCCAGATTAAGGCTTTGTGCTGCTTAATAAAAGGTTTCTCTATTTGAAACGTTGTGTTTTTTTGTTTTTTTTACCCTACTGCAGAACAAGATAAACACTCCTTCCGTGTTGAAAATTGTTTTTTTGTTAGTCTGTCCTCATGTGGTTGCAGTGGTATTCTGCTGCGTGGTGAAGCTGTGGTATAATTATCCTGCTTAGGCTTAACCTCACAATTAACTATTCACTACAGATTGCCACTTTCTTCAGCAACAACCTGGACTTCTTTACATCGTCGACAGGCTATGGACCAAGAGGTGGAGCAGGAGCCCTCAACCCCCTGCAGGCAGAGACCATGCTGGCTAACAAGAAGAAGGCTTCGGCCTATATGCACAGCATCAGAAAGGTCCGTAGACCACTAACCAGAAGTAGAGGGTCACACCAGGACACACACAGTCTGCCTCTTATCACTCCATTTGGTGATTAACAGTAATTTAGTGATCAAGATTTCAAATTGGCTTGGCTCACTGAGACTTGAATTAACGCTTCCTAAAAGCTGGGAGACAGTTGATCCTGATTTCCTTCAACCTTTATCAGTGGCTTGTTTGTGTGTCTGTCTGGTTTGTAGCCCAGGCCAGAATCGGTTCCCTACCGAGAAGCTCTGTCCAACCGTCGCATCCTGACCAGCTCCACAGAGAGTCGTGAAGGCCTCACTCAACAGGTACTCCCCTAATTCATCTTCACAATCATACAGACCATTATATCATTTATTTGATCTCAATGGCCATGAGAATATATACAGTGAAGGAAATAATTATTTGATCCCTTGCAGATTTAGTAAGTTTGTCCACTGACAAAGAAATGAAAGGTCTATAATTTTAATGGTAGGTTTATTTTAACATTCAGAGATAGAATAAAAAAATAACTAATCCAGAAAATCACATTATATAAAATATATACATTGATTTGCATTTGATTGAGTGAAATAAGTATTTGATCCCCTAGCACAACATGACTTAGTACTTGGTGGAGAAACCCTTGTTGGCAAGCACGGAGGTCAGACGTCTCTTGTAGTTGGTTACCAGGTTTGCGCACATCTCGGGGGATTCTGGTCCACTCCTCTTTGCATATCCTCTCCAAATCCTTAAGGTTTCGAGGCTGTCATTTGGCAACTCGAAGCTTCAGCTCCCTCCATAGATTTTCTATAGGATTAAGGTCTGGAGACTGGCTAGGCTTATTTCACACGATCAAATGCAAATCAATTTCTATATTTTATATAATGTGATTTTCTGGATTTCTTTTTTTCTATTCTATCTCTGAATGTTAAAATGAACCTACCATTAAAATTAGAGACCTTTCATTTCTTTGTCAGTGGACAAACTTACAAAATCTGCAAGGGATCAAATCATTATTTCCTTCACTGTATCTGTATATATGTGTGTGTATATGTGTGTATATATATATATATATATATATATATATATATATATATATATATATATATATAAACCGTAGGTGTTTGTTTTATTCAAGATCAGACATGAAAACAGTACTCTTCCAATCTTTGAAATTGACACACATCTTATCTGTTCCAAACCTTTTATTCAGCCCCTCTCTCCCAGAGCTGATAATCTGCTCCCCTCTCTCTGTCCTCTCCTTCCCCTCAACCCCTCCACCCGTGCAGGTCCACCAGAGCCAGGAGAAGATTGCCCGTCTTGAGCAGGAGAAGGAGCACTGGCTCTTGGAGGCCCAGCTAGGGAAGGTGAGGCTGGAGAAGGAAAACCAACGCATCGCAGACCTGGAGGCCCAGCTGGTAGCGGCCAAGGGGGGCATCCCAACATCGCAAACAGGCCCAGCCCCAGCCAGCCCAGCTCTGAGTGGGCAAGAGGACGGGGAGACAGAGGAGAGAGGCGCTGGGAAGGAGGCTACTCTTAGCACCAGTCTGGTACAGTACAAGAACCACACTATGCACTTTAGCTTTCTCCTCAATATTTCCTGAAAGCGGTTAAAAGCTACCCTGTCTTTCCCATAGGGAGACTAATATGTAAAGCCCAGGAGGTCCACTTTGTCTTATTTCCGTGTTTAATACTTTTGCTAGTGAACAAATGTATGCTTATTTACGTAAGTATTCGGATCCTTTGCTATGACACTCAAAGGTGAGCTCCCTTGTGCCCAGTGTCCATCGATCATCCTTGAGATATTTCTACAACTTTACTGTGGTAAATTCAATAATTGTTCAATAAGTGCCTGTGCTTCTTTGCAAGGCACATGTTTTTATGAATACATTACTATTAGCCGTATACTTTAAAACCATCTTAAAATTAACAAAAATACAGTTAAATAATTTATGGCAATTATTTGAACGACACTTAATCACCGACTAAAATGTCATGATCGTGACAGCCCAAGTTATTAGAACAATCTTATTCCCTCTCTCCAACCACGACCATTGTCCATGTTATAGTGGTCATCATAACATTGAGTTTTCTTTTTTAATTGTGTAGAAGGAGTGTTTTTAGTCTTTTTAGCTTCCACAGGCATGTCTTTGATTGATGAAAACCCAGAGGCTCATTGTGCTGGCAAAGTGTGAGAACATGTGGCTGAATGTAACCTAGTCTCATTAGTGGGTCGGAGCTGCCCTCATACTGTGTCACCTGACTCTACTGTCATCTCCTGTAACAGCAGTTTAGCAAGCCATTCATTATCTTTTATTGACATGTTTTGCAGTTCTAGTTTGCTCCGGTATTGGTATAGCCCTGTCGTGTTTAATGGTATTTGGAGAACGAGGTGTAATTAACAACCTTGAATTGGGTATCTCACTTGTAAGGGTATCTCACTTGTAAGGGTATCTCACTTGCTTATCGTCCTCATCAGGTCGGCATGCTGACCACGACACCTACCAACGAGGATGTGAGTTGTTTTCTCTGAAATTCACTTGAAATCTGACCATTCTTTGACCTTGAAAGGGCTTAAAAAAACACCCTTAGAGAGCCAACTGAGAATGCTTTGTCTGTGTCAAACTATGTTGTGTCTGTGTGTGTAGGTGGGAGACGGCGAGTCCAGAGAACAGCTGATAAAGGCTCACTACATGGCCAGAGTGGGAGAACTAACCACCCAGCTGCAGATCTCTGACAGTAAAGCTGTGCACTTCCATGCAGAGGTGAGATCATGGATCTGCTTAGTCTATCACCAACAGGTCTGCTTAGCTTGAAGATGTGTTGCTAATTGTACCTTGTGTTACAAGGAACTTATTTGAATAGCTTAGTGTGTGTTGCTGTGTTACATTTTCTAAATAGGTTGCTAAGGCTAACGTCTTTCATAGTTTCTTCCTTCCTGTAATAATTGTCCTTTGCCCACAACTATTTGTCTTCCTCCACAGCTATTTTTGTCACATTGTGTGTTCTCATGACACTGGCCATTAAAGCACAGTTAACAGCGGACATTGTACTGTGTGTTATCCAGCCTTGTTCTTCTTTTCCTTCCTCTTCTTCCTCTTGCCGCCAAAAGCAAAATCACACGTATAGCTCACAGCTGGCTAGACTATTCACCTTGTCCAACTACAATAAATGCAAACACATATCAAACTCAGGAAGTTGGAAGCTGGGAGGTTGTTACTTTATCTGACGGCAATTACAATTTTATCATATAAACCATACTCGATAATCCTCAGTAGCACTTGGGCTGATATCCACATGCCAGTCATCTGTGCTGTGTATCATGGAGCAGGACCCTGTCCCTAGTACGCATGTGATCTTAACTCGGACAGGAAGGAGTGAGTAATAAAACCAGCTGAGGCTGCCGTACTGCCCTGGCTGACACACTCTCCTCCAGTGTGATCACATGCTTTTGGTCTCGTCTTGAGATTAAGTGAAAACTCATTTGAAAGGTAGAGCCTGTGTTTGACAAACTGTACGCTATTCCTATATTACTTAGTGGCAGAAATCGTATGTTATTTTTTTCTTCCCTTTTCAGTGCCGAGCTTTGGCGAAGCGCTTGGCCATCGCTGAGAAATCACGTGAGGCTCTTTCCGACGAGGTTAAACTGGCCAATCAGAATATCACACGCTTGCAGGTAGACTACGACAGGCCGCTTTGTTTAACTTCCAGACTGAATGATAGTGGAAAAAAAGTAACTTTGTCACAAATTCACTCCCACACTGTGACTCTAACCACAGGCTTTACCTTTCAGGACGAGCTGGCAACAACAAAAAGGAGTTACGAGGACCAGCTTAGCATGATGAGTGACCACCTATGCAGCATGAACGAGACCCTTAGCAAGCAGAGAGAGGAGATTGACACACTCAAACTGGGCAGCAAGGTACAAAGTCTGTTTCCCCTCTTAAGTTGCTCCCTTGATCTCAAGTCAAATCAGAGCTGTGTATTTGCACCTTGGCACCAATGCTGCAAGGTAAGGAGTGAGACCTGACGTTTGAGGGTTTCAGCTGTTTCTGAGGGGAGCAGGGAAGTAGGTGGCAGAGGGGGGCCTCACTGCAGGGTCTAATGGGAAAAACACCTCCCCGAACCATCTGAGAAAGTCATTAAAAGTCTGGCTCTCTGAGGTTGTGTTAAAACACAACAGGATTAAATGCTATGTGTTGGGCAGTTGGAGATTAAGTGTAGATGTTTACTCCCTTTTCTCCATCTTTAACACTACTTCCACATTAATTCACATACAAAGGAAAATACAATTGATGAAACTTGATTAATAATTGAAAAGACTGACCTTACTCATAATTATGTCTTTGTAGGGTTCTAAGTTAAACATGAATCAATGTGAATTTTTTGCCAGGTTTTAAAATTATCTTTTTTTATTTATCCTTATCCAGGGAAATGCAAAAAAGAATAAGGGGCGATAGGCCTTCCCCCTGATGCTGGCTCCAGTTGGCATTACCATGGTATCATGAGGGCAGATCTGGACTGTGGAGCCTGCATTGTTTCTTGCCTAGACAGTCTTGGAAACACCACCCACCCTAACCCACAGAACAGAGAAGCTACCAGAACTCTACTGGGTTCTCTACTCTCCGTCAGTGGATCTACTGTACAGAGGGATTTGTGGTGGGGAGAATGTCAGGCATATTGGAAGCAGACCTTTCCCAATGTTACTTTGCAGATACTGACAATATTTGTGAACATGTTTCCTGACTCTTGACGGAAGCAGCTGCTTGACCTTTTTGGTCAAGGGGATAAGAGACAAATAATAACAACGGGTTTTGCCCAAAAAGATGGGTGAAGATAAGACCATGCTCACTTTCTGTGTGTATCTTTGTGTTGTAGTGTGTGCGTGGGACTGACAAAAATTTTAACTGAGTGCACTCACTTTGCTATTACGTGGGAGATAGCAATCTGGGTAATGTTTGTGTTGGTTTTCATTATGCAATATAATGTGTTTGTGAAATAGTGTGACTGTGACACAAACTGTGAAAATAACATTTTTGTTTTACGTTTTGAATAATGCGATAATGTTTGGGGCCAGTGGTTGTGAATGTTCAAAATGAGTTAGATACATTATAATATACCCTTTACACTTACTAACAACACAAGCTCCTATAAAGAAGGGCTGTCTGTCTTTATGAATGAATGAGTTCATAAGTTAATGAACATACATGCACAGGCACACTTGCTTTCCTTACTGAAGGAAAGTACCTTCAAGTAGCATTGAGGCCATTTTAGCCAAAGGAGAGGGTAGGCTAGAGAACAAACAAGTCTGGTTTTCAAGCCTTTCTCTTTTCATTAAAGTGTGGACCTGTCAAGTACTCCACATGGTTTTTCTGCTTTTTAGTCTGTGGAATATTCAACACTAAAATCAAAGAGAAGTGATAAAGAATTGAAAGCCGGAGATGTCAGTTCTTAAAGTTCTCATATTTTTGACTTGACCTTTTAGTTTTATCACCACATAGTGTATAGGTGCATTGAGAAAAAGACCTCTGTGCACTCTTAACACAGAAGTCTAAATGAATGTTCTATCATGTAGGGATTAAAAAGGGTTTGGTGAATATACACCTCTTAATAATCATGTTAAATTAACATTAATGTACTGTCAATGTCCTTAAATTAGGAACATTCAGCAAAGTTATCCTTATTTTTTTATTCAGTTTTGCAAAGTATATTTGATTAAAAGAACAATCGTATTATCGAATATACGTTAGCATTTTATTTTTTGGCCCCTTTACATATTCAAAATCGGTATGATAGGAAATCCAACACACATTCTGCAATTTGTTGCAAACTTTTAGTATACAAGTTATTTATGTTGTATTGGCAAACCAAGAAATGTCAACAAAGTTTACCAATCATGAGCTTTATCTGCCAGTGAACCTTGTTTCATGAGAGTTGCTAAGGTTTGCCCTCATTCCTTTCTAATGGTAAATACTTCATAATGTAATATGTACACTCACATATGAATGCATATGTGAAATAAAAGATTGCTTTAATGCCTCACCATTTGCATTTCATTTTGTGTCTGGCCTAGTGATGAATGGGTGATAGCCACTGTTAAGTCTTATGCTTTTTGTATAATAATTGGTAGCCTAAAATATTCATAGATACATTTTTGGTAACGCTATCACATTCATAAGGAAAAGTTACTATGGTAGGCGTATAGACTATATACACAGTCTATGGTTTGGCCGCAATATTTTTGAAACCTCTGTACTTCTCGGAGTAGACATGATGGAATTTACTGTCTCTTTAATCGCCCACGCGCAAATGAGCAGAGGGGAGGGAATTAAGGGTGCATCCTCGGTTCATTTCCACCCGAACGTTTTTTTTTTTATAGTTCGATGGTTAGAACATGGGAGAATAGTTAAAGTACTTGGGAGGGGTAAAAGAAGTTGGAAGTTTCGCACTCTGCCATTTTGAGTAAAACTGGTCCACATCATCAGGCGAGATCTACGTTTGAAAAAATCAGTCATGTCTTGACGTTAAACATTTTTTAAGAAAGTGAGTACATTTTACTTTTTAATAATAATATTCTCAGAAACGTTTACCAGTCAAGAAATAATAAACCACTAGAACTACCACCACAACAAAAGTGTTGTTACAGTCATGTTTGAGTATGTCTTTATTATGGATTTATGAGGTATTGCTTGAGATCACACAAACATCAAGCTATGTCTAAACGAGCATAGGGAAGTCGGACTGTATACATGTGTAAGCTTGTTTACAAAGAAAACGACGTACATAAAGAAATGATGGTGACTATCAAGTCTATGAAGTTGCTCGCGCTATTTAAATGGCCACGGTGGAACTATTACAGACATTGAGTTCGTAGAGTGAACCATTTTCGTCCTACTGGCTCATTAATGGAGACTTTTTGTGTGGAAAAATAAGACCCTCTGCCGACTTTTTTAAATGAATGCATTGTTTTAATCCCTCTTTCCATATAGAAGGGAACCACTTAATAGATGTTTTGGGGATACCAAACATATGATCTAGAGCGCATCGTTTAAGGTCAAAGTTTAGAACCACTGCCTGGTAGTAACATCGAAATCCGGTTTTACACGAACTAATGTGTTGAAAAGAAAGCGAGATAATCACATAAAGTCGAGAAAGGTTTCTGCACATCTCGATCTCATGAAATGAGTTAACGGTTGATGATAAAAAAAAACAAATTTTCTAAATTTGATCTACATTCGAACGATGACCCAGAGAACTGTGGTCACAGCGGGGATCCTTTAATGGCAGACAACAGGGGATATGCGGCAATGTTTTTTGACCAAATAATAGCACAAATGTGTAGGACTGCAGCAAGAAGATGGTAAAAAAGAGAGACAGACAGCTGTGCTAGTGATCTGTTCTCCAAGATACAGTACAGACACAGCCTTATTCTAATTAAAGACTCCCTAGCTAGTGGTTACTTTTTCACTCCCCAATTTTGTGTCATATGTTTTAAATAGGATAATATGAGGGTGTTGCCTTTTAGTTGCATTTTTCTTTGTTTTTTGTTTTTATTTTATTTTAAAAAATCTAATTGCCATTGTGGTTTTTAATCATGGAACAAACCTTTTAAAAACAAGACTGCTGTCACTTGCGATTTTATTTATTCACTTGGTTTATGCAAAGCTATGTTAGACCAGTTTTATTTCTGATTATTTATTGATTGAAGCTTTTGGTCGGCACATTTGGCTGTAAAGGTAATTGTATGTTTTTTTAAAGATATAGTTTTACTAGTATTGCACTGGTGTGGGTCTATTGGTCTTGTGCGTTAAATAACAGACAATCCTGGGGCTTTCACATTTGATTAATGCTTGAAACTAAATTAAATGACAATGAGCTAATATTTGTTGTGCCATTCAGCAAGAGCAGAGTATGTTGGTATTTCCTGTGTGCAAACTGTCTGTCCCCAAGGAATGTTTGGAATGTCTGCTTTGTCCTGTTTAACTGATTTTTGTTTCCTTTATCTCTCAGCTCTGGTGACTCTGTTAAGCGAATGGTAAGCTAGGGCCCTTTGCCCTTGTGTATCCCAGGTCACTGACTCAGGCATAAGATGGAGTCCAAGGATGAATACATAGAAATGTCTGCCGCGTTGCGATGTCTTAGGCACAAAAGATTAATCAAGACCAGATTTCAGAGCTTTAGTTGATCAGTAGATTGTTTACACACACACACACACACACACACACACACACACACACACTCACACACACAGCATGGTTAGGGCACCTCTTCCTTGGGGGTGGAGGCTATATAGTCCAGATGGGATAGTGCTCCCTGCTGGGTAGAGAAACCCAATACATTATACATTTCAAACATCTTCTCCTAAGACAGACACAGTTCTCTAGGCTTTGTAGAAGGCCCAGCTTGTTACTTAAATTTCATTGTTTTGAGCATCAGTTGGCTGGAAGTTTGTGTCAATGCTGATTGAGAAGTGATTCTGTTTTCATTTAATTTGTAGATGAGGGTTTTGACATACTGACATACAGGGTACTTGGATGGTATTTCTGCTGTTTTGGATTGGTCCCACCAATGTAATATTTGGTGTTTTTCTGACTTCACACAAGACAATCAATCAATGGTTTGATGGTATGAAAATTACATCATGTGTGTTATCCGTCTGTTGACTTGAATGGCATTAGTACATTTCCACAGTTTAGTCTCTGGCAGCAACAGCATTTTCATGATGTAATATTTGCCAGTTTGTGGGAAGTTTCATGGCAATTACTTTGATATAGTTGTTAGACTCATTGTCACGTCATTGTTGCTCTCTTCCGTGTACGTACCATGTGGATACATGCCTAAACTAAAAAGCTTTTCAGTGTCGAAATTCCCTTTGTGAATAAAATCAATGTTGTTCCCACCACACTTGCATTGGATACTGTGTCCCACATTCAGCCTGCTGTGATTTGTTCCAGAGTATTGTGCTGTGCCCAATAGCCTAATTTATCAGTTCAATGCATGCTGACCTCAGACTAGCAAATATGTATGGTTTTTGAAGGCATACATGAAAAATGTAAGGTTTAGACCATAATTCTCATTTCAAACTTTAATCACTTTTAGAGAGGGCAGACAATAACACTGTTGCAAAAGCATATTCAGCAGAACCAAAAGAAGAACTAAGCTACATTTATTTGGACTTACTGTAAATTCCTTTACGCAGGGAGGGTGCAAAGATTTAAAAGAGCAAGCTGAAAAGATGCTGCAAACTGAAAGCTTTCTCCCCAACCTATGTTTTACTTGCACGAAGAGCATACTCTGAAATGCTTTGTCATTGGGGGGCTTTTAAGAATCCATACACACATTAGATAATGCATTAGCAATGTATTCTGCTATCCCTCTTCTTTCTGTTAGGGCCACCCCGACCAAAAAGATTGCAGCTTATTGTAACTGACATTTGTATTATTTTATATTATATTCTCACAGGAAAGGGGACTCTAAGGTGGATGAGGATTACATCAACTAAAAAGGAGTTGATTTGTTCCAGAGAACCAAGCAGCCATGTGCTCCATGAACAACTCAAGCTGGGTGACGTTTGAGGACGAAGGTACACCAACCTCCTCTCCTCAGAAGCCCCTGCAGTCCCCTAGGCCACAGAAAGTATCAGTGCCCCGTCCCAACGGTTTGAAGTTGGTTCTACCGCCAGTGGGAGATCCTTCCTGGTGCTCCAAAACTGTTGTAGAAAGCCCTCAGATGCATTACAGTCTTAATGAAAGTTCATGTGTACCATGTAATACTCCCCTTTGCACTCCAGTTGGCGGGGTGCCCAGCATTTCATCCCCATTTCACTGTGAGCCATGGGAGAAGCATGACTTCTTCCGCAGCCTTTCCAGTACATCTACAGCTTCTGCATCAGACTCTGGCCAAGACAAAACACCACAGAGTAAAACTGTTGATTGGCCCAGTGCTTTCCCTTCCTTCCAGGAGGAGCCTGGACACTTTAACCCCTTCTGGGAGGGTGCTGGACAGAGTTTGGATTCCGGAAGCTCATCTTCCGACTCCGAATCAGGCCCAAGCCTACCCCGCTTTTTCATCCGCACCAAAGATGGCCATGAACCACCTCGCGACCAGCTCCAGAACTCCTACTCCTACATTTGCCACAAGCTAGAGGGCTTGCGAGCGGAGGAAGATCAAGAATCAGAGGCAGGACGACACAGGGAAAGAGGGGTGGACACTACAATAAGACTAACTTGTGACATTGAAAGAGAGGGTCCCTCTTTGTTTGTGCCCCAAGGTCTGTTCCGGAGCCAGAAGAGGGACGGCTGGTCTTTAATGCTACGGATTCCAGAGAAAAAGAATCGTATGTCGTCTCGCCAATGGGGCCCCATCTACCTGCGTCTGTTGGCTGGAGGCGTGCTCCAGATGTATTATGAAAGAGGACTTGAAAAGCCTTTCAAGGAGTTCCAACTACTTCCTCACTGTAGGCTGTCCAACCTCAAACTAGAGGGCTACGGTGAGGCCCGCAAGATCCTCACAGTCAAGGTGGAACACTTTTCATACGTAGAGAAGAAACGCTACCACCCCAAGCTTGAGGTGAGCCATGAGGCTGAGGTAGAGCAGATTCTGAAGTTTGGCACCACAGAACATGGAGACATGGAGGACCTGTTGGTCTCCATGGAAGAGGAGCTGTTTAGATTGCCCCCGCCTCACCAACAGAGGCGGCACTATGAGGAGCAGGAGCTGTCTTTGCAGATCACAGACCACATCTGGCTACAACTGGACAAGGACGGGACTACTAAGGATCGGGCAGCCACCACACAAATTCACTGCTTAGCGTTCCTAAATGGAGCAGGGGATTGCTTCCTCGCACTCAACGATCTTGGGCTGCTCCGTTTTGACTCCAGTTATGGATCTGAGGGAGGCCACGAGACGTGGATGGAAATAAATGACTGCCACTTTCACAAGTGTATCAATGAGGTAGAATTCAAGAGGTCCAGGTTAATCAAATTCTCTCCCCCGGATGCCTGCAGGGTGGAATTGATGCGCTACAAGACCATGGCGTTGGGATGCACAGAGCCACCCTTCTCAGTAAAGGCTGTGGTCACAGTACAGGGTGCCTATGTGGAGCTCCAGGCCTTTCTGAACATGTCACCGGCTTTCCCGTCTTCCACTGGGATGCCTGACACTCAGGTACTCTGTGAGAACATCCTCATCCATGTGCCAGTACCTGGTGACTGGGTCAAAGTGTCGCACACAGTGGCCTTGCTTCGACAGAGGTCGTTGAAGGCTCGTATGAACAGAAATGCCTGTCTTGGATCTGTCAGTGATGCTGAGTCGCAGCCTGTCATGCAGGTGTCTGTTGGCACAGTAAAGTATGAAAATGTATACTCAGCCATTGTCTGGAGAATAGACAGATTGCCTGCCAAGAACATGGGTAAGAAACACTAAACAAACTAGTCATATTTTTTATCACTATTTGCATATGAAATAATTAGCAATGACACAGGATACTGGTGACAATATAACTAAAATAATCAACTATAAGTCTTACTTTATGAACTAAAAAAACAAATGGTTAGATTCATACGTAGGTTACATTCATTCTGAATGTAATAGATTTCCTTGTTTTACTGTTTCGAAGTTAATGGTGCCACAGTGGTGTAAAGTGCAAATTACATAAACTGTCTCTGGTATCTCTTAGCAGTGGATCATCCCCACTCCTTCTCCTGCAAGCTAGAACTGGGCTCTGACCAGGAAATCCCGAAAGACTGGTACCCTTTTGTCACAATGGAATGTGAGATGATGGGAGCTTTTGTGTCACAGACACAAATTAAGTCCATAGGCACTGTGAGTGACATTCAGCCCTTGAAACATGTAACCAGTTGGACCCGCTATCACTGTCAGGTATGACTTGATAAATGTCATTATATAAACAAAGTGTGTATGTATGTATGTATATATATATATATATATATATATATATATATATATATATATATATATATATATATATATATATATATATATATATATATATATATATATATATATATATATATATATATATATATATATATATATATATATATACACACACACACACATACATAGCTCAAAGGCGATGCTTTGTTACCTTTAATAACATGAATCTCTTATTTTAGGTGGAAATAGAGAAGAAATGGATTGAGACAGAATTACAAAAGCAATCTGTCTGCATGACACAGTGAAGACCATTTCTCTTTTACCAATGTTAAAAGGATGGAGAATTTGCAATAAATAACGTGCATTATGTTTAATTTTGTTTGAGATGTCAAATTTATCACATTGTTTATACAGGCATTCTGTAAAATTATTGTCTATGTTGGCTAATCATATTTTGTTACTAAAGATCGAAGACAAACTATTTAGGCCTGTTGAATTAACAATAGAACGATGTAAATTTTCAAGCACTTTACCCTATTTTAGAAATGTATTCATTATGAATTGAAAGGGGAAATGCAATGTCATCGTAGATCTCTATATTCTTGTATACGATTTACCTTTTTATTTATTAATAGGTTAACAATCCTGGCACTGGCTGTTTTTGCACAGAACTCATTTTTGGATTATTTCTTTTGTCTGACCTAGCCTGCAATGCTCTGCTTTGCTCTCATAATGTAGGTATGATGTTCTGCTCAAGCAGAGAAAACTGACAAGATCACAGAAGGCTATAATAGGTGTTAAGTACATTTAGCCACAAGGCTAGTTTGTGCAACTACGTACAGTATATTAACATGAACAGGTATGTCAAGGGGAAAATACTGTTTCATTAAATATTAATTATAGCCTGCCTAAGCCATGTAAGCTTGTTTATTTTTCCTCAATTTCTTTTTTCAGTTTGAGTTGAGACAGCATATGCAAAAAAATAAACGGCCAGTTCCAGATGTAGCATGGCATTTTTGGCATTGTGGCATTCAGCTGTTTGCCACAGGCCATACATGTATGCAACGATTGTAAAATCGAATGAACATGAGAGCAATTAACTGGTATTAATTGTGACTTACAAATGTATCCCATTGAGTTTAACTTGTCTCAGCCTGGAATATCAGTATCGTAGGAAATGTCTATAGTAGTAGAACCCATGTATTTGCATAAATTTGCATGGATTCTACAGCTATTGAATTTACCTTGAGGGATTAAACCAGAACACCACAGTAAGTAGTAATTAAGCAATAGTGGGCGGAAACAATTTATCTTCTAGCTCGACACACCTGTGCGCCCCTGGTATGCTGGTTTTGCGCTCTCATGTTGTAGTCGAGCGGGAGGTTAATTCATAATTGGAAAGAATGCTAGTGTACGTCGACGTGTATATTCAATTACTTTTTTTTGACTGGATCTGACTACTGAAAAATGTTAACAAATTCAGGCCCAGTGGTAAGCGCCAGACACACAAAAAGCCGATGCCATTATGCCTGGGCCTACTAGGGGAATGAAATCGTTATCTGGCTAGTTCGCTTAACTTAACATTAAACATATTTTGTTAGGTAAAACTTAGCTAAGATCATGTGAGCTTGCTAACAGTTTAGATGTAGCCAAGTATTGTTTTTTAAGATTTGTATTTGTCCTTAAAACCTGTAGCCAAAGCTCTACTTATCTATTATTGACGATGTGATGGAGAACATGCAAGAGCTGTTTACTGATGAAGGATTGGAAGAACGTGTCCTTCAAAATTTAAGACGTGTGAGTAAGGCTATAATAATAATAATAATAATAATAATAATAACTTTTTTTAAATCGTAAAATATACAAACCATTAATTATCAGGCCATAGAGTTTATTTGCCTAACTTTAAACCATCCATCATTACAACTCCTTTTAACGTTAACGTAACAGTTATGGGAGTCAAAGATAATGCAGTCAAAAGCATTAGACGGCTTCAGGAAAGACACCTCTGGCTTTGCACTTCAACTCCCAGCTAGTTATGGTCAAACGGTCGAAAAACAAACAGGTAAACTAACTTAAGTGTAATTAAAGAGTGTTTGCATTGTTTTCTGATTTTATAAAAGACAGCTAGGAAATTAATGCTCTGATTGCACCTGCTGTGTTCCTGCGTTTGCCTTCAGCTTCAATTGTTATCCCTACGGGTCAAAATGTCCCAAGTTTCACAGCTAAGGCAAGTTAAGTAACCTCCTGATAGTGTGTGACATTCTTGGCTGGCACAGGTAAACGGTGTTAAGGAACATCTAGGTAATGGTCACACTATATTGTTCAGATGGGGTACACTTGGATTTGGACATATTTACGAAATGTTTTTTAATCCATTTAAAAAGAGCACACCTAACTAAGACCAAGTGCTAGATTTGACTAACAATAAGCATACCTTGCATCTTAAGTACACAATTTATTAATTCGATATTTTCATGTAGCGACTATGGGGATTTTGTGTGTTGTAGTCTTTAGCCTAGCTTAAGTTTGGATGTGAAATCAAAAAGCTAAATATTATCCCAGGAAACATCCACGTAAATACTAACCAGGTAAATACTAGTCACATCCAGAGCACTGAAATATATGTATATTTACAGGCACTTCTCCAAATATACAGTACATGTGTTTAATATACTAAAATGTTATTTGTCTCTGAATTGCAGAGCACCCCTGGGACACTTGCAACTTTTTCTTTCCCTCCTGGCATTACCTATCCTGTTCAAATACCGGCTGGAGTCACTCTGCAGACATCCTCTGGTGAGAAACACCAACCCTTGAGAAACTTGCTGACTAAATACTGTATATGGCAGTTGTATAAAATGTGATACATATCGTTCTAGTGACTTTGTTTCTTTAAGGCCAACTCTACAAGGTAAACGTCCCAGTGATGGTCACCCAAGCCCCAGTAGGTCAGTGTGCCTTTGCCCATCCAACACAGAGGGTTGTGGAGAGGAGAGAGGTCCCAGCCCCCCAGACTGCTCAGTCATTGAAGGTCCCAGCTTTAGTTAAGACGATTCCTCCACCTCAAAAGCTGGAGCAACACGTGGCACCAGCCATGTCAGTCCCTCAATCAACTGAGCCTAAGGCCTTGTTACCCCAAAGCCATAACAGTCACCTCCCCCAGGCTTCTCCTTTCCACAGTTCTCATCCCCAGGAGCCATTACCTGTGCCACCCGCTGTTGATCCTCAGCCTGCTGTCATGGTCCCGGACAACTCTTTCACTGACGAGTTCAATCTCGACGGGATTGAGTTCAGCCCACAACCCGTGAACAACCCGTCATCAGTCTCCACTGAGTCCATAGGCTTTGAGCTCAAGACAGAAGGGCCCCTAGCTGAAGGGTCAGAGTTCAGGGCCAATGAGATAGAAGACGTTCTGCAAGAATTGGTAAAAGAAGAAAGGGGTGTTATGGCTACAATAGCAGGAACTACAAATACCCCTCCAAACTTGGACAGGCCATATTTAAAGGTAATTTAAAAGCTATTACCTCTGATAATAAGTGTGAAGTGTTCCGTACACAGGAGCCATATACAGTTGCATGACAGGCTACTTACTGAGAATATATTCTTCGACAAATCTTGGAGGATTATTATAATATCCACATCTGTTTGCAGCTGGATCTTGACTACAACTTCAATGCACTCTCAGACATTGTTCAGCTTGATGGGCCTGCGGACTCTGAGGAAATGGGAGGTCCAATTGGGGAGAATGAGTTCCTGGGTATAATCAATGCAGAGGCCCTAAAAGCCCTGGAGGAGATCGATGGGAGTAGTGACGACGAAAACAGCAGTTCTGATGGTGATCTGCCAGATGAGCTTGTTGACATGAAAGACGAGGTAGTAAAAAATAAGGACTATGGGCCTCTTTAAGTAGCAGATGAGCAGCAATGAGGGTAGCTTAATCACTGCTGCTCGGGCTAGGTAAAGCTACCTACAGAGTCACCAGATGGTGCTGTTACACTACCTGCTGTTGTAATCAAAGGTTATGGAGGAAGTTTTCCTTTGCACTTCACATCCTTTTGACAGCCTGGTCTCTACCAGTTGAGAGCGATCTCATGTGTAAGGGATTGCTCCTTACAGATGGGATTATGTGATTAAATGATATTCCCCTGTTCCATATTAGATTAATGTATTTAGTATTATATAAAATATTGTGTGTGTTTGTGTATATGTATGTATGTTTATCATTGATTGATTTGATAAAAATCTACAATGAACTTCTTTCTACCCAATTCATTTCTAATACAGGACACCTTATCTATTTTTATAGGATCCTTTGAACTCTGGAGATGATGTAAGTGAGCAGGACATACCAGACCTCTTTGATACAGACAATGTGATCGTTTGCCAATATGACAAAGTAAGGAGAATTTCTACCAAACTTTCAGGATATGAATTGATACCTTTGAATTTGAATACATTTTTCTTTGAAAAATTTCAGATTCACCGCAGTAAAAATCGTTGGAAATTCTATTTGAAGGATGGTGTCATGTGCTATGGAGGAAAGGACTATGTTTTTTCTAAAGCTGTTGGAGAAGCAGAGTGGTGACAAGCCAAGTCTTTTTCCAAAGCAGTTATTTTTGTAATGGTGTAACGCCTGTTGTACAGTTGATGGTAATGGGTAGATTGGAATTTACAAATGTAATGTTTTGGGAAGAGTAATATCAGAATAGATGCTGCAGTGCATTGTCTCCAGAGTATATTTTGTGATCTATTTATGTGTTTGTGTCTGCAGTCAGACATATTTAATTTGTTACTCAGAAGCCTGCAGCCAATCAAATGATACATATTTTCAATGTTTGTTTACGTTTAATGATGAGTAGAAAGAGCTTTGTTTTTGTCTTAACTGTGAGGTGGGTAATAGCTTTCCAAATGTTTGTTTTTCATATTTATATTAAATATGACAGTTCATCAAACGTGTTCTTTCTGTTAAATTCTTAGATTAAAAAGGTCCACGTAATGTCTTGTTAAACCAACATAGAAAAAAGAAAAGTCACTCTTAAAAGTTTAACTACATACAGTGGGGCCAAAAAGTACACTGCTCAAAAAAATTAAAGGAACACTTTTTAATCCGAGTATTGCATGAAGTCAATTAATCTTCTGGGCTATTGTTCTGGTCAGTTAAGTAGCAGAGGGGGTTGTTAATCAGTTTCAGCTGCTTTGGTGTTAATGAAATTGACAACAGGTGCACTAGAGGGGCAACAATGAGATGACCCCCAAAACAGGAATGGTTTTCCAGGTAGAGGCCACTGAAATTGTTTCCCTCCTCATCTTTTCTGACGGTTTTTCACTAGTTTTGCATTTGGCTAGGGTCAGTGTCACTACTGGTAGCATGAGGCGATACCTGGACCCCACAGAGGCTGCACAGGCAGTCCAACTCCTCCAGGATGGCACATCAATACGTGCCATTGCCAGAAGGTTTGCTGTGTCTCCCAGCACAGTCTCAAGAGTATGGAGGAGATTCCAGGAGACCGGCAGTTACTCTAGGAGAGCTGGACAGGGCCGTAGAAGGTCCTTAACCCATCAGCAGGACCGGTATCTGCTCCTTTGTGCATGGAGGAACAGGATGAGCCCTACAAAATGACCGCCTGCAGGCCACTGGTGTGAATGTCTCTGACCAAACAATCAGAAACCGACTTCATGAGGGTGGCCTGAGGGCCCGACCTCCTCTAGTGGGCCCTGTGCTCACTGCCCGGCACCGTGGAGCTCGATTGGCATTTGCCATAGAACACTAGATTTGGCAGGTCCGCCACTGGCACCCTGTGCTTTTCACAGATGAGGGCACGTTCACTCTGAGCATGTGACAGACGTGAAAGAGTCTGGAGAAGCTGTGGAGAACGTTACGCTGCCTGTAACATCGTTCAGCATGACCGGTTTGGTGGTGGGTCCGTGATAGTCTGGGGAGGCATATCCATGGAGGGACGCACAGACCTCTACAGGCTAGACAAGGGCACCCTGACTGCCATTAGGTATCGGGATGAAATCCTTGGACCCATTGTCAGCCCCTACGCTGGTGCAGTGGGCCCTTTCCTCCTGGTGCACGACAATGCCCGGCCTCATGTGGCGAAAGTATGCAGGCAGTTCCTGGAGGATGAAGGAATTGATACCATTGACTGGCCCCCACGCTCGCCTGACCTTAATCCAATAGAACACCTCTGGGACATGTTTCGGTCCATCCGACGCCGCCAGGTTGCACCTCAGACTGTCTAGTAGCTCAGTGATGCCCTGTTCCAGATCTGGGAGGAGATGCCCCAGGACACCATCCGTCGTCTCATTAGGAACATGCCCCGACATTGTCAGGCATGCATACAAGCACGTGGGGGCAATACACAGTACTGAGTACCATTTTGAGTTGCTGCAATGGAATTTCAGCAAAATGGACTAGCCTGCCGCACATTTTTTCACTTTGATTTTCGGGGTGTCTTTGAATTCAGCCCTCTGTAGGTTGATCATTTTCATTTCCATCAAACGATGTGGCATCCATTCGTGCCTCACTCATTACCCAGTCCATATCAGTATAGATATCCAGCATGATTTTTTCCCCCCATTGAGATCTGATGTGGTTTCAAAGTGTTCCTTCAATTTTTTTGAGCAGTGTATTTAGTCAGCCACTGATTGTGCAAGTTCTTCTACTTAGAAAGATGAGAGAGGTCTGTAATTTTCATCATAGGTACACTTCAACTAAGAGAGACAAAAATGAGAAAGAAAATCCAGGAAATCATATTGTAGGATTTTTAAATAATTGATTTGTAAATGATGGTGGATATAAGTATTTGGTCAATAACAAAAGTTCAACTCAATACTTTGTAACATAACCTTTGTTGGCAATGACAGAGGTCAAACGTTTCCTGTAAGTCTTCACCAGGTTTGCACACACTGTAGCTGGTCTTTTGGCCCATTCCTCCATGCAGATCTCCTCTAGAGCAGTCATGTTTTGGGGCTGTCGCTGGGCAACACGGACTTTCAACTCCCTCCACAAATTTTCTATGGGGTTGAGGTCTGGGGACTGGCTAGGCCACTCCAGGACCTTGAAATGCTTTTTACGGAGCCACTCCTTCGTTGCCCGAGCGGTGTGTTTGGGATCATTATCATGCTGGAAGACCCAGCCACGTTCCATCTTCAATGCTCTCACTGATGGAAGGAGGTTTTGGCTTAAAATCTCACGATACATGGCCCCGTTCATTCTTCCCTTAACACGGATCAGTCGTCCGGGTCCCCTTTGCAGTAAAACAGCCCCAAAGCATGATGTTTCCACCCCCATGCTTCACAGTAGGTATGGTGTTCTTGGGATGCAACTCAGCATTCTTCTTCCTCCAAACACAACGAGTTGAGTTTTTACCAAAAAGTTCTATTTTGGTTTCATCTGACCACATGATATTCTCCCAATCCTCTTCTGGATCATCCATATGCTCTCTGGCAAACTTCAGACGGGCCTGGACATGTACTGGCTTAAGCAGGGGGACACGCCTGGCACTGCAGGATTTGAGTCCCTCTCGGCGTAGTGTGTTACTGATGGTAGCCTTTGTTACTTTGGTCCCAGCTCTCTGCAGGTCATTCATCAGGTCCCTCCGTGTAGTTCTGGGATTTTTGCTCACCGTTCTCATGATGATTTTCACCCCACGGGATGAGATCTTGCGTGGGGCCCCAGATCGAGGGAGATTATCAATGGTTTTGTATGTCTTCCATTTTCTTACAATTGCTCCCACAGTTGATCTATTCACACCAACCTGCTTGCCTATTGCAGATTCACTCTTCCCAGCCTGGTGCAGGTCTACAATTTTCTTCCTGGTGTCCTTCGACAGCTCTTTGGTCTTGGCCATGGTTGAGCATGGAGTCTGACTGTTTGAGGCTGTGGACAGGTGTCTTTTATACTGACGACGAGGTCAAACAGGTTCCATTAATACAGGTAACGAGTGGAGGACAGAAGAGCTTCTTATAGAAGAAGTTACAGGTCTGTGAGAGCCAGAAATCTTGCTTGTTTGTGGGTGACCAAATACTTATTTTCCACCATAATTTACAAATAAATTCTTTAAAAATCCAAGCCAAAACCTCCTTCCATCAGTGAGAGCATTGAAGATGGAACGTGGCTGGGTCTTCCAGCATGATAATGATCCCAAACACACCGCTCGGGCAACGAAGGAGTGGCTCCGTAAAAAGCATTTCAAGGTCCTGGAGTGGCCTAGCCAGTCCCCAGACCTCAACCCCATAGAAAATTTGTGGAGGGAGTTGAAAGTCCGTGTTGCCCAGCGACAGCCCCAAAACATGACTGCTCTAGAGGAGATCTGCATGGAGGAATGGGCCAAAAGACCAGCTACAGTGTGTGCAAACCTGGTGAAGACTTACAGGAAACGTTTGACCTCTGTCATTGCCAACAAAGGTTATGTTACAAAGTATTGCGTTGAACTTTTGTTATTGACCAAATACTTATTTTCCACCATCATTTACAAATAAATTCTTTAAAAATCCTACAATGTGATTTCCTGGATTTTTTTCTCATTTTTGTCTCTCATAGTTGAAGTGTACCTATGATGAAAATTACAGACCTCTCTCATCTTTTTAAGTAGGAGAACTTGCACAATCAGTGGCTGACTAAATACTTTCTGGCCCCACTGTACTTTCTACTTGATTTTTTTTTAAATAATGAAACTCATTCAAATATACCTCCAAGTATTTTGCTGAATATGTGGACATCAAAGACAAATAGAGACCTAATCCCAGTTGGTGGAAATTACAAACTACTTTCATGCTCATGTTTCATTTACAGGGCTGACTGGAAGGGCAGCACTTATGTTGCTGACAAGCGGGTTCAACTTATGGCTTGAGCAACATTGATGTGAAGATTTATACATTCCCTTTTGCGATACCTTTCTAGGACTCTACTTTGGAAGAGACCGTCTAATGAGGTGAAAGTATCATTGCGTTTATTGTAAAAAGATTATTTAATTAATCAGTCCATGGAAAACGTGTATTATCTACATTTGAATGTGATCCTAAAAAAAGTTGCTTGTTCCCTTAAGTTAATTATAGAATAGTCAAAGTAAGTAATAGAACTTAAGTGTTTTCACATTTTATTAGAAAAAAGAAAAGAAATAGACAATTATGTACATCTGTTTTCGAAGCACAAATTAGCACAAAAACAAATAAAATTGCATTTGTTTCTGGTCAGGTTGTTCCCTTGCTGAGAAAGCAACCTTGCATCTTAATGTGGTAGGCATAAAATCTGAGGGAGTGGGGTTTTCCAGCGGAGGCTTTGTTCCTGGGGGACACAGTGTTTGCTGGCAAGCCCTGGTCTCTGTGAAACTCGGCCTTTGAACAACAGCAGCTGCAGTGACTCAATAGCAGACACACATCCCTCCGGAAGGCCCGGGTAAAGATGGTATACAAGAATGGGTTGCACAGGGAGTTGATGGGGTAAAAGATGACGAGCAGGATCTTGGAGTGAGAGACAGTGATAAGGGGCATATGCAAAGCGGCCGAGATGGCAAAGAACGATATAGGTGCCATGCACAGGAAGTCAGTAAAGATTAGCACAGCCATACGCTTGGCAATCTTGGTGTCTCCATGACGTGTAGCCAAGTCTGGGTTGTAAACACTCCGGTAGATGCAGACATAACAGTAGCACACCACCAGGAAGGCAGCAACGTTCAGAATAAGCACAGCCACCACATAGACCTGAGAGGCTATGTTCTCAATGTCCATAGGGAGGCAGATGCTTACCTTGCTGTAACTGCTAACCCCCAGAACGGGGAGCAGGGCAGTCGAGACAGAGAAGACCCACCCTCCCCCCATCATGGCTGCCACATGGTGCCTCCGTAGCCTTTTGTTCAGCTGCATGGCATTGGTGATTGTGTGCCAGCGCTCCAGAGTGATCATAGTCAAGGTGTATACAGAGAGCTCAGTTGCAAAGACAGTAAGGAATCCTGCAATAGCACATCCTATGCCTGTCTGCCAGTCAGTGGCATGGTTGTAGTATTCCTTGCGAGAGTAATAGTCCATGGAGGCAATAAGCAGCAGGTAGATGCCCATGCAAAGGTCTGCGAAAGCCAGGTTACACATCAGGAACCGTGAGACGGTTAATTTTTGGTGGCTGGTGAGAAGGATAGCCAGCACAGCTACGTTACCAGTCACAGCAAAGACTGTGATGACCCAGGTTACTGAGCGCAAAAATTCGTAGCCCAGTAGGTCCTCACAGGGGTTAAAGGCATCGGGCTCTGGGGTGCACTTCATAGGGGGACTGTTACCACACCCTTGGTCCAGGTCTGGATACTGAAAGTTGATATCATACAAGCCAGCGACACCATCTGCTGTAGATTCACTGAGGAAAGTGTCTAGGTTAGGATGACTTGAATCAGATTTGAAAACATTCTGTAATGAGATATGTAACACCGATATGGTATCCGTACAGTAAGATCAATTGACATATTAAAGAATTGCTTACATATTTTCGGCTGGATCATTGTCATAACATAGTTTTGTAAAGTTGCTTGAGTGTCCAAGGAGGGCATTTTCTCTATGGAGTGTGAGAAAAACATGTCAGATAGGTTTATTGAGTAGTTGGTTAACTCATAATAACCCCCAAAATAATAATCTTGACTTCATGTATGAATACATAATGTATTGATCGAACAACAAAGATGTGCTTCTAGCTTCCACCATATCGTTTTTATACCCCAACCCCTCCCCCACCCCCCGCCCACCGAAAAGCCATCAGGCAGCAGTGACTTTTATCCTGTACATCCACTATGAATCCTTAATGAGCCCTGCCTGAGATGTGTACCTCTGTTTCCGACGCCAAGTGTGAAAGGCGCAGCAGTGGCTAGGATAGGTGAGTGTAGCCTCCAGCAGTTCCAGCATGCTCTCCAAGGGGGGCAGTATCTTCAGAGCGTAGGCAGAGCGAGCGGTCAGAATCCTCACCTGCCCCAGCCCTTTCGGCGGAAGAGAACTCAGAGCTGTCGAAGAAACATCCCTGCAATGCACATTGACAGATATTTTTCAAATAAAATTCATGCACATTCTTTATGTTTTTCTAATAAGTTACGTCGAAGGTTGCTACATCATGTTGGTTTTTCACTTAAATTAACAACTCACAAACAATTCACACACATCTAGATAACAGTCTGCTAAAGAGCCATAGTGTCCTTGCGGTATCTTTTCCTGGAACTTAGGCCTTCGCTTGCTCATCAATATACAAGGCTGTTGTTAACACAGACACATGTTTTCCCCACTGAAAGACTGTGCCTTACCGTATTAATATAATGCATTACTATTATGTTTGTGTCTTTGAATCATTTGTTATTCACCACCGGGGGACTGCCCTAGTCTCAACATACAGAAAAGACAAAGCATGAAGCCTTTTATGATCATGTTATCCCTTTTTGAGATATATTGGGTGGCACATGATGATACTTAAATTAAAACAAATACATATCAGAACATTTGACCAGTGACCAGGTATACATATGAAATACCTATTATTTAAAGATTTTTTTTTTTTACAGAACATTGGAAAAGTAGTTGTTATTATCTTTCGGAAACAACCACTTACAGAACATTTGGGCCTGTTGCTCCTTCGAAGGCATCTTCATCAATTATTTGAAGATATTTATTGTCTTTAAGACTTCTGTAAAAAAAAAAGAAGGAAACATACTGTACATCAGATGTTATGCAATAATCAGCCAAATGCCATTTCAGACCATTTGAAAGAAAATGTCTAAAAATAATTTGAAACTTGATATATCTTAAGCTGCTTCTAGCTGCATAGTACTAAAATTGGGCCATTTTACATAAATGTTCTGTTGACACCAGGCAAGTCAAATGGTTACGTTTGTTTAGGTTTCTTGTTATCAAGCTGCATCTGTCTTTCTCTGCTGGAATATGTGCTATGAAAGAAAACAAAGCTCCTAATGACTGTTTTGTCAGAGACAACATTTATTTGCAAGTACATTCTGTTTTTGATTAAGGAAAACCTTCAACCCTTAATATTAGCTTTAACAGCGTTTGTCAGTCAATTATAGAGGAGACAGTTACTTTACTCTGCATGGGGGAGCTTTGAGGAGGCATGGATGTCAAATGTTGATTCTTAATAATACTTACAGCAGACCCAGCTTTGTTCCATTGAATGCGTGAGAATTTATTTCCTTAAATCCATTTCTTCCAAGCTTCCTGTACACATTGTCACAGATCGTTATGGGAATGGTTGTCATTCTACATCGACTTTAATTCAACAAACCAAACATGCACGTATATAAAGCAGAATGAAAACAGTTTTTATGATACATCTTACAACCCAAAATATTGATCATGAAATATATGGCTTGAACTTACATTGACTCAAAGCCCTCTGCAAGTCCTTGAAAGGCATTTGCAGGAACACTTTCAATGTCCATATTGTCACCCATTTCTCTGCACAGACACATCATTTAAATACTGTGTAGAAACAGCTATGTCATCCAGGCCACATCAATTCACTTTAAAGTCTACAATAGCAACAGTTTTCCAGATTGAACAATAATGATATTAATCTATCCTTGTCAGTGATTAATTATTAAATGTTATTCCAAAATAGTTATTGGTTGCCTTATGCCCATACTGTTTTCATTACCATGAATATATAATAATTGATTGGCCTGGTTAGACAAGGAGGTTGAAGTACTTCAGCTTGTACAGTATTAGCTATGCAGTAAAGCATGCATAGTTAAAAAGAAAATCCATAAATGAGGCGTATGCAAACGTGTACCGTTTTCGGTCCCATACTTTTTTTGGAATATGATTTTAAAAGGCACTCACAGAATGAAATGTATTACTAAAGAGGAGATGGTTGTAAAGTCTGGAACTTGTGTGATCCCTGTATTGCAGATGCTCCTACAAAGTCACCAGGCAAAAATGAAGGGTTACAGAAGGCACTCTGATGTTGATAAATTGAACATAATGCATAGCTCCTTTGGTGCCGTGCCTGTGTAGATCAATGTATTATGAATCAAAGACATCTCAAGTCAGTGTGAACACTTACAAATATTTTAGTTTGGGAAGGTCTGTGAAGGCCCCTTTCTCTATAGACTTCAGTTGGTAGATGTTATGAATTAATCTATAAGAAAGGATAACAACATTTCTTCAATGAAAAATCCCATTCCCTCGTGAACGTAGTTTTCCTTTTGTGGTACTTTCTGAAGGTGCCAATATTTAAATAGCTCTTACATTTCTGTTAAGCTGTGAAGAAAGAGAAAGGCATGGCTCTTAATTGTCCTGACGCAATCACTCTGGGAGATCTCACTATGACATAAAGAAATATATCATTATCAACCGACAAAAGGGAATAGACAACTTTTGAAACAAGCATTAGCTGTAGTACTGTGTAACAACAGAATATTCAAACTGTGAAAATAAGGTGTTTATAGCTGGGATCCAATTTGTATATGTAAATGTGTCCTAAGCAGGTGGCTTCTCGGAAACATATTGCATGCACTATGGTAAATTGTTTAAACTGTATAAACAATAATTATGAACTCCTGTGTGTTGTTGCCCATAGCAGTCAGAACACACACTCCACGTGACACTCTTTTTTAGAAAACCAACAGCTCATAAGAATTATTTGACCTTTGTATGATAAACAGATCTGGGTCAAGACCAAAGCAAATGAAAGGAGGTTTGAATAATTTTATGCAGATTTTACTAGACAAACACAGTCAAGAAGGCTCCGGAACATGCCCTTGACTGCTTGAAGACAATCTCCCTCTCACCCCCAATCACCCACACCAAGCTGGTAATCATAGTTAGTTAAACAGACCTCTGGTGTTACTGCAATCAACAAACTGGGTTTTAAGATTAACATAATTCATGTTACATCCAGGGGACAGTTAACACCTGCTCTGCCTAGCTTCCCCTCTTGTCATGTTATGTAATAGCATCTTAATTGCTGTTTACCATTGCAACAATTTAAGAAGCAATTATAGATAATCCAAAAGAGACTGTCATGTTTTCTGTGCCTCATCTACAACACCTAAAATATCTGTGCTTTTTATGACACTAGTGAAGGGAATTTGTGTACAAGTCAAAAAGTCACTCCAGTATCTTAGGATCTTTACTTCTTTAGTCTAATAACGACAACAAACCTAAGAAAATAATTTGTATCAAATTACACATACAATACTTCATTGTGTTTACACAATTTTGTAACACACAAGTACATCAATTAACAATTATTTTTGCTGTCATTTTATCTGCTTGATCTCAAAAGCATGGTGTCGTCAGACCAAGCTTTGTATTTGCTGTTATAATGACCCAAACATGTGGGTTCAATTAGGCCATCTCAGAACTTCCATTTCTTGAGTAGAAGGTCAAGCCACCTCTGTTCCTCTGTTCTATTCATTGTTGTTTGAGACCCTGCCCGCCAATTAGGTTAAAGTAAGGCCATATCCAGTACAGACTTATGATATATAACTTTCATCAACTTTCATCGATCAACTCTTAATGACTGCATAAATATGATAGAAGTACAATAGAGTAGCAGGGGCAGATTAGTCAGATAACTGTAGAGCTCAGCTTATTCAGAGATCCTCAACAATATTCAAACTGTGACCAAAGATCAGTCCAAACCAAATACCTCCATAGACCAACGAAAATAAATCCTGCTAAATTGACCGATGAACTGACAATAATTCCTCGAATTCTTCAACTAAAATTAGTTTACTTAAACTCACATTCTTGAGACGTTAATCAGCCCTTTGAAAGCACGGCTGGGGACTTCCACCAAATGCAGATGTGACAGTTTTCTATAATTACCATAAAAAAGGTCCACATATTAACAGACAATACATTTAAGTAGTAATTCACTGCAATGAAAATAGCACTTTCAAACATACTTACAAATTAGAACTAAGCGGGGCTGCTTTCGTGGCCAATTGAGTTTCTCTCGTGCACTGAAACGTGTCCAATGAACATTGGCAAATTGGTGGGCAAGTATGGGTCCAGCAGGAGGGCAGATCCGCGACGTTGGACAGCAGAAGAAGCAGCCACACTACCCATCGCGGAGCCATAGCTATTAGGGGCACTTTAAAGTGTTGGTAATACTCCACCAACTTCAGTGAAACGCTTACATTTAAAATGGTTGCCGCGTATCGTAGCCTGCTTTCCTGACAGTGAAAACCAGCAAAAACTTACGACTCAACTGTTATCTTTTCAATGTGCGCACAGAACATTGATATGATGACGGCGTTTGCTCGTCACTCATTCAGCACTCAGGCTACCCTCACTACTGTCTCTTTTAGAGCAGGCAGCTTTAATAGCCACGAGACGCTCTACCAACATACAATGCATTTGTCAGTAAATTATATACTTGTTTTATAACCTTCATTTTTAATTGACATCTTATCATAATCAAACAGCAATATAACGCATTTTGACAGATTTTGTGTAATTAATGGACATAATATTATGAATGTGCTTTAAAGTGAGGTGTTTATCACTAATGCACTGAAATTTACAATGCTGAATATTCTGATTGGATTCCTCCTACTATGTGAACATAAAAAAACAGCAAAGTGAAATGGAAGGAGAGCATGCATGATCAGACCAGATTTCGGCACAGAACCTTATCTCAGTAGAAGAGATCATTTAAGGCCATGCAAAAGCTGAAAGTCTCGTCATTTATTGTGGATACGTTGAAGTGTATGGATAGAAAGCAAGTGCAGCAAATACAGTGTGTGTGTGCGTGAGAGAGAGAGAGACAGAGACAGAGAGAGAGAGAGAGAGAGAGAGAGAGAGAGAGAGAGAGAGAGAGAGAGAGAGAGAGAGAGAGAGATGCAAGAGAGAAAAATATTTTTATTCTGTCTGGTAAATCGGAACTTTCTGCTTAGGAAATTAGAATGGCATCTGACATCTCCCTGACATCTATCATGGCCTTCGTAATGGACACACACACACACACACACACATGCACACGCACACGCACATTCACACACACACACACACACACACACACACACACACACACACACACACACACACTCACACACGGACACACGCACGCACACACACACACACACACACACACACTTACTTTCTTAGAGTGGGGCACTCTGACCGTGCAGAGTGAAACCTTTGATGGTGCATGGTCAAAAAAGACTCTTCTCTTACAATGTCATAGATCATTTGATTCTATTTTTATGCAACATTACACTGTAAGCTATCATTAAAGTTGTTTTTTTCAATTGCTTATTGCCACTTATTTCAGAACCTTGTGGTTATTTTTCAAAACTCTAGACATAGAACTCAGAGGAGATCATCCAACTTTTTTCTTCTTCAAAACTATCATCACTTGCTTGGATAAAATACACAAAAACCTAGGTTAATTTAACATATTAAATCCCAGTTTCAAAATGAAATAACAGAACATCAAAGTATTACTTTTCCAAAATGTAATTCACACATTACATATGACTTGATAACTTCACTGTCTTTTAGTTTCTTTCAATGATTCTAACTCTATCAACCTATGCAACTGCTCAAAATGTTAAGTAACCTAAGCACTACTCCTAATGCATAGCTTGATGGAACCAGATAAACAATGTTCCATGTTTTTATCATGAAAGGTCCGGGGTAAAGAGTCTGCCAACCACATGAACTACATTATCTATGAATGTAATACTTTATCAGATACTTTTTCTATGGTCCCATGTACCACGGTTCCAGACAATGTTTCAGGTTTGACAGTAGGTATATGCTGGCCCTTGTCATTGCTTTTGCAAAGCTAGAGTAACAACTCGTTACTGATGATCGATTTCAGATTGTAGTTAGAGTATAAAAAGATTGCGCAATATTTCTCATCAACGACACAGGTTGTAGGTCACAAAAGAGGTCACACAGTGAGATGACGAGGAGGAGGAGGAAGAGGAGGAGGAGGAGGAGGAGGAGGAAGGAGGAGGAGAAAGAGGATTTGGTGGTGAAAGGAATGGCCGTAGACCTTCTGAGAGGTGGCCGTGGGCCTCCTTTAAGAAGTGGTGTGATGGGACGTGGTAGAGAACAAGGTTCTATATTTCAAGACAGTCAGTTGAGGAAGACGTTTTTGCTTGACACTTTGTAGCTTACTTACATATGTTTGTTTTGATATAAATGTGTGGTTTTATTTCATACAGTAAATAAATTTCTAATTGTTTTCAATGTTTCCACTGCTTCTCTCTACTACTCCTTTTAGATCAATTAATTTACAACCCCATTGAAACATGTATCAATTATTTTATTCTTAGATATCATAGGGTTGTACAAACAACTTAACAGTGAAACTATCTGTCTCTTTTTGTGGTTGATCTAAACTAATATTCCAATGGTATTTCATGTTAAATTAGTATTTTGAACCAAATGACCATGAAGTAACAAGATTTCTTCAAAGATATGAATGCAAGATGCAAGATTTTGAAGATAAGACAGCCTGTACAAGTGGTGGCGGTTTTGATAGTTGCAAAAAAAAACAAAGACTTTAATTCCATCTACTTTTTTCCCCCTATACCCTTAACCACATGCAAAGTAAAATAACTTATGTATACCAATAAAATGTTGTCTCATATTGGTTCTGCATTCAAGATACGTTGTGAAATACAATCTTTATGTAGCTACTTATGTTATTGTAAATGTATAGGAGCTTCATTTGTTTATGCCAAAGAATGTAACATTAACTGAAACAGAAAGGAAAAAAGTTAATAGTTTGGAACAACTTTGTTAGTTTAATGAAATAAAAGGATGTGGTGAAGGTAGAATCTAAGAATTGGTGGCACCTCTGTTTTCTAGAATAGTCCTTTTGTTAGAGCTGACATCTCCTTTCCACTCTCTTTAAAAGGCTCCCAAGGCATATCTTATTTTCTGGGGGGAAGCTTTCTCTCACCTCTCAGACTAGGGCTATTGACATGTCAGTGACTGTCTGATAATCACCCACAAAGGGTGCGTCTGAACACAGAGAGAGCCAGATAAGAAGAAACGTGTGTACCTGAACCTGCAGAGTTACGTGGAATCACTGAAGTGAGACAAGGAGCACCCCAAAAAGCCCACAGATAACATATCAAAACCCACAGTCACGTTGGGTTATTTCTTTTCATCCAGCCATGAAGAAACCAGGTTGTACAGAGTGTACCAAGTTGTGAGTATCCAAATGTATGCATGGCAATTGATATTTTTCAACTGAACTGGGTGCAAAATGAATGTTGCCTAATGAGTACATCTAAGAATAGATCTTAAAACCAGGGAATGAAAATGGGCTGCCATTTCGGCTTGCTGAAGGTGCTAGGACTGGACGGTAACACCTTTCCTTCGATGGGCAGATTTGGAGTGTCAAATGTTGCTTAGTGCCACTCTTCTTAGGACAAATCATGTGTCCGTTTTTCAGAGCTCGCCTCAATGCATGGCATTTAATAATTATGTGGCAGTCTGCACATTGAGAAGGTAGTGTGAGTTTCCATTATATTTAGAGGACGGATCGTATTATATATACTGTATCTTAAAAGGATATCTCTTACATAGTCCATTACACACTTCATACTAGGTTGGGAACTAAGATGTTCAGAACCTTTCACTTTATGTGACGTCTCAATTCATGCTTTATCACTCATCTTCTACCGCTTATCCTGTTTTACAGGGTCGCGGGGGGGCTGGAGCCTATCCCAGCCAACACAGGGCGTAAGGCAGGGTACACCCTGGACAGGACGCCAGTCTATCACATTCATGCTTTATGTAAGTGAAAAACATTTGCTGGGGGAAAAGCCTTTCAACATCATAAACGAATATCCACTTCATTTTCTGAATAACCATCTATCCCCATCTCCGAAGGACACATTCAAGAGCCAGGAGGTGATGGCGAAGAAGAGAGAAAGGCACAGCACCAAGAGTGAGTGACATGGAATCAATACCCCCCCACCCCAACTCACATGCAGTCACATCGAAGCAGCTTATAATCCTGTCCATATGCCCTCTAATTATTCTCCGTTACCCTCTCAAAAGTGAAGTCTTGCAGCAGGGGCACTGTGACACTGGCATCTTAATGAATGTCGAATAAACAACCCAGTAACTAACAGGGGAGCCATTATTATGAATTATTAGGCTGAGTTTATGCACTCCTGTTTTTTAATGGCATATAACCTTGAGTCAACCCAGACTTGCTCAAACACACACACAGACACACACACACACACACACAAACACATTAACACACGCACGCACGCACGCACGCACGCACGCACGCACGCACGCACGCACACACACACACACAAATAAACAATGAAATTAGATGCCATCTAGTTGCCTTAGAGTGTGCTTATAATCACGTATGGAAACAAAGTGTTTTGGTGGCATGTGTGTGAATATGTGTTCATGTGTGTGTGTGTGTGTGTGTGTTCCTGGGATGAGCTTAGAAGTTTTCGAGGGGGGCAGTGCTTCTGATACTGTATCATGTTAGGAATGCATGGGTCCTTGGGCCTCCCACAATGTCCCACAGCAATGCCAAACTGGGTGGGAATATTAACCCTTTGAAGATACAAATCTTATTTTAATGTAGTTTACGAGAAGCTGTTATTTCTTGTTTTTAAATGATCAGAGAGTCCATATTGTCTGGCCTTTACCTGTGTTTTGAAGAATTTTTTAATTCATAATAATGAATATCTTTACCAAAAATGTAATATCTAACAGATATTAAAATTAAAACCAAAGCCAAAATCCATAACAACACTGGACATCAACCTATCAAAAAACTTGCAGCCTTGGCCTCCCTGGTTGTAGTGATAGGTTTCCATTCACATTTAGTAATGAGAGAATATAGAGCGCATAAACATAGCACATTGATCCTATGATTACATTACGTAACACACGTAACACACATACAATGATTTTGTTGTATCAAGCCTTAATCTACACATTCACCTATACCAACAATCAAGGCCCATGTAGCAAACATTGGGGTGGGAGAGGTGCCGGTGGGGTTGCGGGCCTGGAGGTTGTAGTTTCCATATCCGATCAACAGGTGTCAGGATGTACCCTTCTATGTTGGCCAGGTTCTTTGGTGCTGGATTCCCGCAGTGAGAAGCCAGCTGGTCTTTGATCACTTATTCATTCGGATTCCGAGTTCAAGAATAATAAATGGTCTGAAAATGGGACGTGTGCTTGTTCACGGCTCCTCTGAATGTAGTCTAATTACACAATGATATGATGAGCTTCACAGTACCCCCCCCCCCCCCCCCCACCTGTTCATTTCTTTATTCTGACACACTTGAATTATGGACAGGGCCAACATATTTATTTTGTGACCCAAATATACATTTTGTTTGACATCAAATAGTTTCATTTAGCCAAGTGTAACTTAATTGAAAATTACTCAATAATTGTTATATTTATCATGTTCCATAAATTCAGCTTTAACTTCCATGAACACCTCCAAGAGACAGAGCTCAGCTATGAGAGAATGATATGAGGTGTGTAATACCCTGATTGATATGCCTGGCTTATTGGGTTTGATCAGAGGTCTAGTCCTGTTAGCATCAGCACCATGGAGCTCTTTCTTCAGAGTGGAATGTTCTCTTTTCATTTCACCGTCCTCATGCTGTGGATCTATCTAGGAAATGACTTAAGGGAAGGCAGCTGACAAATTTACCAGGATTTTCATTTTATAAATGATGATTCCCAGAAATATTGTTTAGTAGTTGGTAAGCTCTAATTGAATAGTGAATTATGTGTGTGGATTGATATATTTCCAAGACATCTAACTTTGTAAGACCTGATGCAATAAGGATTGCGTCGTTCAAATGAGTAATTTAGCACACCTCGTCCATTTTGCAACATGCAATAATGGGCGTTTCTAGTCGAGAGTGCAAAATACCGGGAGGTAACATGCAAATAGATACATTTAGCACCCGCAATGACATTTACTCAACCCGAGAGTAGTTACCGGTGAAGCAATTGCGTGTAAAATCGACTACGACCGAAGAGCATGTATTAATCAGATAGAAGAGTTAGAAGAGATGGCTGCTCTCATTGTGGTGAAGTCGCAGGGAAAACCAAAGAATATGTCGAGGACGTGTTTTTTTCCGGAGGTGATAACATTTTTGAGAAAAAAAATATTCACACAAGTTGCCTGTCCTGCAATGCCATTTTTGACCTATTGAATCCACCGTCCCCCCTCCTTAAGTGCCGACCTTATAGGCCAATTTTACTTTTGTTCTGCGCCTAAAATCTGTTCTCTAACACACAACCTGCCTGCAGTTGTAATGAATGAACTTTAAGCCCTTTTACTTTCCTCTATTGTTCTGTTGAGCAATGTCAATTGAGAGACGAAATGATTAGCTGAGTTCAGGCAATTCATCATTGACTTTGCTTTAGCCATCGGTCTGATTAGATTTGCCCTGGGTCTTTAAGATCACTGAGCATTTGTAGTAATCACTTGCGTTCTAGTATTTTTCTTTCTTTCTTTCTTTCTTTCTTTTTCTTTTCTTTCAATTGAGTGGGATGTAGCAGGCAGTGAGTTGGCAGCCTGCAGACCGGACGGCCCACAATATGATGTATGGAGGACCTGCAACTCCTGGGTCCAAATTCACAGTGTACTGCTGTGTACTCATCCATCCAAGAAATCTCATCTCCTCCTAATTAAGCTGGAAAAGGGGAGCGTGAAGAATCATTAGGCCTTTATTTATTTGACGAACCACTGGAACAGAACGGCGGCCATATTCCTCTCACCAGGCCATTTAATTGGTCCCAACAATGATGAACTGGGCAATGCACAGAGAAAAGGGTGAAGGGTACTTAGAAGTGCTGCAAATGTTTTCATGTCTATGCTGTTCAGGGTTTGGGGAACTTTTAATAGAGAATCAGTAAATTATGTTTTACTGCTGGAGAAGTAAGACAAGATAGGTGTCCTTTGAGGGTATAAAATGCGATTGCATCAGAAAAATTATTCAATTTGGGCAGAGGTTTGTCACACGGGCAGAGTGGCCCTTGTGCCTGTCAGAGATTGGGAGAGGGGAGCGTTAATCATGACTCACGGCCCATATCTCCACTGCTCACACTCAGTGTGTTTGAACGTTAGTGCAACAGATCTGGTCCGGGGAAAAGGTCAGAGGCATTGTTAGGGTGACCTTTTGAACACCGATTTTTGCCTACTCTATGCTCTATGAATATAGTAAACTACTACTGTACTATATAGTAGGTGGCGTCCTTTGACTTTTTTACCATAAAAAAGCCACTAACGGTAGACTTTCTCTCTGTTCCCCTTTAATTACAATAATTGTTGATGTCCAACTTGAAGTGTTGGTATGCTGTTTTTGCCAAAACGCACTAGTTTCATGATAAACAAGTGTTTCTTTGCTGTTTACACAATGGAAAAAACACGTTTTATTTCCGCACTGTAGTTCATTAGTAGCATATAGTTACTAGTTGTAGCAGATAGTTAATTATCTTGTGCACACAAATTCTTCAGAATTCATGATTGTATTAAGTTTTGTATGTCAGTTACTGTACGTGTGATCTTCTTAAATGTTATTTTCTTTTTGTGTTTTGCTGTACAGGTATGCTACTGCTACGTTTCAGACCATTACTTGTCTCCCTGAACAAAAGACTTATGCTTATTTGCTTGTTGTAGTAATCACAGAGAATGAAAATTATCCCATCAGATTGGCTCCAGGCATGCTGTTCAGGGATGAAAACACAACTGCAGTAGGCAAATGCTAAGTATCATTAACTTTGATTCTTGGAAAGAAGAGATTACTTTGTTTGTCTGCCTTCCTGCTGAGAACATGTGGCAGATAATTATTGCATCTACAGTAGCATTCTTAATAATGAGAAGAATTCAATGTCATTCTGCAATGATAGACGATTGTATGAAAACTGTGTCATGCTGTTACCACACAGTTCTCCTAGTGCATCAAATTAGTTGATGAGAGATATCATTCGTTTAATATAAATAAATCTTATTTGAAAAAATATGACTTGCTTGTTTTTATTTGATGTGTTAGTTCTATGCAATCATTTGCACCTTGCAATCAAATGTGTGAGCTCTCCAGCATCATCCTGGCTCAATGAGTATTGATCTGCATGGTGGAATCGATCTGCAGGGCCATGATTCTTAAAGATGAGGAACTAATGACAGTGCCCGTCGAAGGAACAGTCTAGAAGTGCTGCGATCAATCGCAATCGGGGCAAAACGCTGGGAAGAGACGGTTGTCGGCACTCCTGATATTTAAAGGGGTCAAGTGGCATCGATTGCAAGCTTCTGTGGAGACACTGTCCTGTCATTGATAAGACGGATTAAGCTCTCATGGTTTGCACGGGATTCTCCACTGCCCGCTAGTCAACCTAAATACCATACGACATCCTTTTACCATATCTCATCTCATCTCTCTCTCTTTCTCTGTCTTGCTTTCTCTCTCTGACTCTCTCACTCCATTTCTCACTCCTATTTTTGCCCTTTCATATATATTTTGCCAGGACTGCTAGATCTGAATGAATACAGGCCCTTTTAATTGTGCATTTCATGATGCACATGATATGATTTTGACACAGCAGAAAATACCATCTTGAAAGGGGGAGGAACATGTATGTCAGCAAAATAAATAAATAAAACATTGCTAGGCGATGGTACTAATACTTAATTTCACCCAACAAGAGGGAAAATCACATTTTGTCTTGTTAAAATGCTTTGTTATCTCTTTAATGGGGATTGTTATTGTTATTGGCATATTACATTCTGCTCTGTAATCACAATGGGCCCCCATACCAAATTGAGGAGCAAAATATCAATGGATCTGATTACATTTGACTGGATTTTCAGTCAGGACAAATAATTGATGGGTTTACATCCCAAGGTGCAATTTATGGATTTGTTTAGAAGACTATATTTCAATGTGTTGCCCTATCTGCTGGTATAGATTTGATGATAACTTGTATCAATAACTACCTCACTTGTGGGATAAAAATCCAACTACTGACAATATAGTTGTTGAAACTATTGTTTAAAATATGACCACCAGATGTCAGAGGTGTTCTTCAAAAATATAGGTTACATTGATTATAGTAGGCCTACTTTAGAACCAATATAATAATGATATTTGATATACACTATATACATGCTTTACTATAGAAGTAATCATTTGAAAATCTGTTTCAGTTATTTAAAGCTGCTACTAACTAGTTAAGAAAAAGACTGAGGGTGATGACGGAAAGCAGCTGTTGAGACACAAACACACACACACACACACACACACACACACACACACACACACACGCACACACACACACACACAAATAGATGAGATGAATCAGTGAAAAACCAATGTTGGTGTGGATTGTGCATAGTTCACAGTGAGAAAAGCTGTGAGAGAGGAATACCGGTAGGCAGACAGATGGGTGAACAAACAGAAATACAAGTCAGAGTGTGGCGCAGGAGGAAGCTCCTGGGCTGTATAGTTGGTTGGAAAACATGCAGATATTAAAGCAGAAACAATGCAAACACTACCACTCAGTCCACAGTTACCATGACAACAGAGATCCAGAACTTGGAGGTAAGCTTCAGGGGGGTTGAGAGAGACAGGACCAGACCAAAGTGTCTTAATTCAACGTTCACCAAAGTGCTGTGGCTTCACTTTGCTGTAGGTTTTGTTGGCTTATGTGAAGCGAGCAGTGGCTAAAAGGCCCAGCGAAAGGAGTTGTTCTTAACCATGGCAGGCTTTCTGATTACAAAATATTATGTTTTAATGCATGTCTCTGTTACTAGCTGTTGCAAACACCAACCCGCATCTCTCTATTTGCCACATGAATACAGATCTTTCTTTGATCAGCGGAATACTAGTTACCTCCACCCCAAGTGTCCAAGTATGTACATTTCATCTCAGTTGGGCACAGCTTCAAATTCTTATAATCTAGGGGACTGCCTCTGTACTCATCATCACACATGCTTACTTAATCTAGACATGGAAAGATCTGTGAAAATAAATACTCCAGGATTGTTGGACTCAGTTCCTTATGATCAATGTGTATGCTTACATTTACATGATGCCAATGTTATATGATAGTGTTCGTAGTCCACACTAGCATTTACAATACTTGAGATTTATTTTCGTGACACCTCTTTATTTAAAGCTATTGAGGTGCTCTCAATAATATGTAACACTCAGATAAAATATGAATATTCAATTAATGTGCAATACTTCTGTCAAGCAGGAGTCCACATTGACCTATTTAGACCTGCTCGAGAAAGATTTTAGGGGGCCTAATGTTTTTGAGGTCTTAAAGCTTAAATTGATCCCATAAATATATGCCGTAGATGAATGTCAGAAAGAATGTGAAAGGCTGAGCAGGTAAGTAATTACGCAAGAGCAGACTTTGTCAGAAAACAAGCTAATTGAAGAAGAAACAGAACCCAAATGATACCCTATAATAACACGGGAGACGATAAACTCGTCTGGAGGTTAGACCTCACCTTACTCGGAAATAAGCACGGTTCTTTTCAAAGCAAATGAGAACATTGACAGAACACGGAACACATGGAAAACAAGAAGTTCAATAGTCAGCACAAACGGTGAAGGTGAAAAGAAAAAACATAAGTAGCAGGACTTCAGGAGCGCTTGAGATTAACCGTCAATCCCTGTCATGAAGCGCAGACGGATTCTCCGACGCCCTCTGCTGGACGTACAAGCGTCCACACTCTGACAAAGAAAAATTAATAACAGATTTTCCACCAACATCACAGCATGCTTAGCCCAAGTGCTGAACAGCGTATTGTATGCCAATAAATCCTTATGCAATTTGAGCACATATTACTAGTGTTTGCATCCATATTGTATTTAGGGTACAATTTTGTATGAGCTATCTCTATAGAATAAGTGATTTGTCATGTATTGTAATACTTTACCATATAATTGGGTCTTTTTCGCCATTTAAATTCACGCTGGCAATAATCCCGGTTCTGGCAGCAGAAAATGGGTCTGAAAAAAGAGAAGAGCATTAGAGATTTAAGGCATGGCAAATTAAATTCCAGCCTGCACCTATCGGTTAAAAGCTAAATTTTAATTACTGAACTCAATTCAGGTTAGTTAATGTTGGGGCCCCGGCACACTAAAGATAATACAGCTAGGTGGTTAATATTGGAGGGGTTTGTGGTGTCTACGATGGTGAGCGCAAGCGATTTTGTGACAATCAGCCAGTAATTACGTGTGGGGAGCTAGCCAAGCGCAGCAAGGTCCAATGTCATTAACTTGCAGCCCACCTCGAAGAGAGAGAGAGACAGAGAGAGACAGAGAGAGAGAGAGAGAGAGAGAGAGAGAGAGAGAGAGAGAGAGAGAGAGAGAGAGAGAGAGAGAGAGGGGGGGGGGGGGGGGGGGGAGAGAGAGAGAGAGAGAGAGAGAGAGGGGGAGGGGGGGTAGGCTAAGGAGGGTCATTATTTTCTATTATTGAAAGTAGAGCGCAAATTCAAATGAGCAGAGATATGCACGGTGAACCCAACCCAACTTTGAAGCCACGGGCTTAGCCATCTGTATCGCATACCGTGGGACAGCTGAACCTTGGCGTTGTAAAAGGGAGCGGGGCAAAAAGCTAATATTGCTTGAAGAATCACACGAAAATTCATTATGTATGGCTGCTAATGCCTCCATGACATTAGTGATAAATCCGCAGTGGTTGGCAGGCAGAGAGCTGGGGCCCAGGCCTCTGACTCTGCTGCTGTATACGGGGCTTGGTGGAAGATCATCACGACTGGCATACTATACTGAGTTCATGTGTTTGTGAGGATACAGATAAGCTGCGCTGCTGTTTTTCCTGTCAAGCCATGCCTAATTGCAAGAATGCACTAAGCCCAGAACCTGTCATAAGAAAGAGCTTTTTTTTTTTTTTAGAGAGAGTCCTGGTCAAGTCTATAGAAGTCTGGATGTGCAATAAATATATGAATTATTATAGCAACATAAAAGACAGCAAAGCCTGTCTTTGCATCAGCAATTTTGTCAATGCACTCAGCCACAAGCTTTCAGTGCTCAGAAATGAGGACATTTTTATTGCAGACATTATGGATTGATACAGAGGATACAGTTTTATGACCTGATAGATTGAATGATGCCTACACTATTGTAGGTATTGAACTGCCCAGATTGTATCACACACTTCCCATGAAATGTCAATGTGAAGGGATCTAAGATTCCACCCATGTTTCCTGCAAAGGAGCAGAGAAGAGAGCAGAGTTGTCTTACCAATAAGTAAGTGCTGATACATATTTTGTGCTAATATGTCCAAGGAGTGTGGCAGTCATACATTAAGGTGGGTTTGAGAAAAAGAGATATAATATATGACAGATAAATTAACTCAAAATATCTCCCTCCCCCCTCTCTCTCTCTCTCTCTCTCTCTCTCTCTCTCTCTCTCTCTCTCTCTCTCTCTCTCTCTCTCTCTCTCTCTCTCTCTCTCTTGCTCTCTCTCTCTCTCTCTCTTTCACACACAAACACATATAGAGTAAACTGTCCCTTCAGCGTCAAGTGCATGCTTTACTCTAGTTCAGTTAGCTACTATTGACCCCATATTTTGTGTGAATACTGTAAGTGATTTTATGAAGGCATTTTATGCAATCTGCTTAAGAAAAAACTTTATCGGATGGATTTCAAGAATGGCTTCTAATTTTTGTCTTGGGCCTCAGTGGCTGTAAATCTACAATATAACCTTTCCAAGTGCTCAACGTGAGCCACTTAGACATCACATGATTTGCTCCTTTCAAAGAGAATGAATGGCAAAAGAATATCCAGAAAAGGAAATGAAAGAGGACATGGAGAGAGATAGAAAGAGGGAAGACTACCTGATACAATCGTCACTTGTCCAAACAAGTGTCTGAGGCCATTTATTGCTTGGGCATGGACCCCAGGCATCTTATCTTACCTTGCCGTCTTTCTCTAGTCTGCCTTTCCAGTTCTCTCTGTTATCAAGTCCCAGCCTCCCACGGTGGCTGCTGATGAGCCAGCAGATGCCAGACCCAAGACTAGATGGAGATTATGGGGATCACGCTGAGAAATGTTTGGATTATTCTCCTAATAAAGCAACGGGGAGGCCTAATTGAGTCATTTGCCAGCATGATGATGCCAATGCACAGGTGTGAAAAGGCCAATGTGGTGCATTAAAACACCTGCAAGCCGCAGTTACAAAACCTCTGGAGATCCACCATTTGCTACTGTAAACGCTTTCTCTGTGGCCATAGGAGACACACATTCATATTTGTCTCTCAGATATTTGACCCTAAGTGAGTGGTCTAGTACTAAAAGTAAATAATTTCAGATATATACACTGTTTAAATCAAGCCAAAATCCCACGGGTGGATCAAACAGTATTACTGAATTGTTTTACTGTGGCTTTAAACCTATTAAGTTCCATATAACTATATTTTCAGTGTAACCAAACTGGTTTTGCCCAAATTCAGGAATTGAAGCTAGAACAAAAAATAGTTTGTTCTGGTTAGTCACCCTTGGGTGACAATGTGGGACATGATGCTGGGTCATTGTGGGCAGACTTGTAAAAGACATGGCTGTGCAATCATTATCTCAAGTCAACCGCAGTTAAGGAGGCTGAATAAATGGTGTTTCTGTGCAAAACAAAGGCTCCAAGCCCTGTGCAGAGCTAAAGTCACAATGTTAATCTGCCCACATATACACTAGACGTACCCTCAGTCTTCTTGCATATCAACTGATATGATCTGACATTGATAACCCGATTCTGACCCCAAGCAATGCAACGACTATGAACACAAGAAGCAGTTCAGAAACCAATGCAATCGTGGGTAAAGGTCAGCAGATCTGCACTTGTGGCTGGGAAAAGGTACACCTGTATGGGGCCTGAGAATTCACCAAAGTAAGAAAGGGTGCTTAAGTAGGGAAAGGCATTTTGTGCAACTAAATATTCTTCAAAGATGAAAGTCCAATTCCTACAGTGATCGAAAAGCCTGTTAAAAGTCTTGGTAGATGGTGTAATGCTACCCTGAAAGACCCAGAGAAAGTTGTGGGTTTAAGGCTAGAATTGAACAGATGCCTAGAGAGTATTGAGAAGTCAGGGTTACCAGGAAAGCTAAAGCTATGGTGCCTACAGTTTGGAGTTCGACCCTGGCTCATGTGGCCATTGACAGTGTATGACTCCTAAAGTCGAAAAGCTAAAAGGAAGAATTAGCTTTTATGCTAGAAAATGACTAGGGGTGCCACGATGTCTTAGTGGCCTGGCTCTCTACGGGAAAGGTGCCCTGGAGCTGTCGCTTACCGTGCTTACAGAGGAATTTAAGTACACTGAATCTAGATTGGAAATGTCACTTGCAGCATTCCGAGATGGCGTGGTAAGAAAAGTAGCACCCACAACAAAGTCAGGATGGAAATGGAATCCAAAAGAGACATTGCTGCAGGCAAAAGCAGCCCTTAAACTAACGGAAAAAGTAGGACAAGTACAGCATGGATGAGGACTTGGCACAAGTGAACAGATATGGTCAAAATCAACTCCTTCAGAACACACAAATTAGCAATTGATCACATACGTAAACAGGAGGAAGCTGTAAAGAGTCTCACAAGCTAAGCAAGGGCGATGGATGAATTGTAAAAGTGTAGATAACAGGAACATTTCCTGGAAGGAATTGTGGGAATTACAATCCACAAACAAGAAAAAAAACAAAGTGGTTTCATCTGAGGACTATAGTATAAAGGTAAGCTTTCCTGCTGAGCGTGATTTCACCAAACCTTCAGGAACAGAGTAGGAAAATAGTTTTGCTTTCTTTCAGGTGATGGTAAGTATCCCTGCAGAGCCGGCATGAACGCTTGCAGGGATAGGGGTAGAGCAGGGATATAACACAGCTTAATAAAGAGTTTTTGTTATTATTTTTGTATCTGGCCGTGCCGGGAGTGGATAAAGAGGTGCCCAACGTGGATTTAAGACATAATGAGCATTATAATGCCGGATCCTGTGTATTTTGAAACAAAGTGAAGTCAGTATACAGACACGTTAGTCCCACACATCCCTGTTGTCCTTGTAGAACATGAAGCTAATCGAATGGTAGGTTAGATTTTGTCCAGCCCTAATTAATCTATGGTCCTGGACACTGCGGCTGCAGTCAGAACCTCAACTCATACTGTTACACCGGAGAATGCCAGTGCCTGGTAAGTGATATATTACTCAACCCATTGGGTTACCATAGTTTATACAGACATGAGTGGACGCTTGCTTTCCAAATTGCACCAGTGCCTATATCCTCAGAGAGAAAGGTGTTGGGTCAAGACCTAATTTAGACCAATATATTTACGATCCTTGCTGCTGGGGGAAGGGCTGTCAAGGCAAGATTGATCTGACTGAGTCTGCAGGGAAGTGTGTATGAGTCTGTGCTTGTGCATGCCTCCGTGGCTGTAGATGTGTGGGTGGTAGAAGACCTTTGCATCTTCTGTGGGCTTTGTTGGCCCTAACCATCTGCTCAGGCCAGTCAATACATCCCAGAGCACCATGTAAAGTATGACTAACCTCTGCTCTACTCCAGTCCACTCTCCAGCATGAACGGCCAAACAACACACCCTGCCCCTATGGCATCCCAATACACATACCATTCTAGTTTTCATGTTTGTGTAACCTTCACATTGTGCCATTCTCCATGATGTTTATAGTATGTTCCCACCCAGAAAGGATGTCCAATAGAAGCCCATTCATTGTACTAACGTTATGAGGAATATTGCAGCTTTTGCAAGCTATCCCAAAAGCTTGTCTTACTTTTCATCCCTTTATATAAGATACAAGCTTACAGTAGCAAAAAGCATACTTCAGCCAGATTGAAAGTACTTTTGATGTTACGATGCCATATGCTTGATTACGGGAGCACTGCTTGAGTGCAATCGCCTCCGGCTGGAAATGAAGTATTATCTGTCATTCATCAATTCATCCCCTGGATGCTTTGTCATCTTTATTACAATAGAGTTGGCATATGCTCAGTTGTAACAGCTTTGGAGTGTGGTCGGTGGCCGATAGTAGCACACAGCTAAATGAGAACTGTATGAAGACATACATAGACAATGCCAAAAGTCTGTGGGCCATCTGGCTCAGCCGAGCATGAAGGGCAAGCTGAAAGCTGCTAGCATGAATAAACCAAGCAGCCACTGTTATCTAGAGAGAGAAGAATAAGCACAGGGCCAAGCCGATGCATGCTGTGATTAATGAAGGAGAGGAGCTGCTAATGGTTGTCTGGTAAATTATTTTGTCCCTCTGGCCTGGTAGGGGTTTCATACCATCATGATGGAACTGTCATAAACACTCACCACTAGAAAAAAATACAGTCCTCAGGGGAGACGCTTGGTTTTAATTTGGACGTCAATGGATGACGATGGACTTCCTTCGTGACGGGATAATGCCCATTCAGGGAATGCAGATACACAAATGCTTGAAAAACTAAATGTGGAAGGAAGTAAATAATTAGCACTGGTAAAAAAGGGTTTAATAAAGTAGTCTCAACCGTCACAATAGCTTTAGTTTGGCTTGCTTATTAGTTGCAAACATTTGACCTGTAGGGATGTCATTCAGCAGTTTCTTTGACAGATTTAGTTTAGGGAAAAATAACCCCAAAAATATTATAAAAGCAAATCTCTCTTTCACATAAAATAATTGGTCCTTAAATTATAAAAAAGCTCACAATAAACTGACAGCATCCCAAGTATTTTAGAGTCTAAGTGAATAACCATAACATTTTAAAGTGATTCATGGTGCCCGTGAACAGAAATCCACACAAAAGTATAACATTGTTGTTGTGTACAATCTGCCCTGGAAGACAAAAGCAAAAAGAAGAGCAGTATCTTCACGGAGCCTTTAATGTTGCTATTAAAGCTTAAAGGCGTAAATATCGACCCCGGTGTAGACTCCTTCACAGACCAGTGCATTTTGCTGTACCGCCCTACCAGTGCCAAATCAAATCAATCAACCTTTCTAATTAACTGCATCCAAATGAGGCGTCCTCTCATCTGCTTCTCAAAGGCCCCTTTTTCCACATCGCCTCTCACACACACGTGTCCTAAATCAAGCATATCCTTGGCGCTGTACGTTTCTAGTTTATATCAAACCCAGAAAACCTAGTTTAGGCCTCACTCCATTGTAATAACTTGTTTTGTAATCAGTATAGTACAGCAGAGTTTGTTTACATTTATAACCAAATCTTCGGAACAGTAACATAAATCTACGCACTGACATTATTCATGGTCAGCCTTTTCTTTTAGAGCAAGTTTCAAAGCTTTCTATGGTGTGAGCTTGTATCTGTGCAAGGGTTTGTGTGTGAGAATCTTTGTGCGATTGTGCATAAAAAAATAAAGTCGCTCTTTGAGGGCTGATGAAACAGTTCGCTGTGGAGTGAACAGCTGCTTAGCAGTGCAAATCAGGCCCCCCAGCTACCCCTCCCTCTCTGTCCCTCTACCCCAGTCTCCTTCAATAGTCTCTAGATCTCTGCCGCTGTCTGTGATGGCACGGAAGAGTTGGGCCCCTTTCAGCTTTACCCCTAGGGTACTTGGAGGGGCTCCAGATGTGCTCCTCCACACCCAGGGATAACAGTATCTCGCCCTCACATTCCAACGCACATCCGTCTTCTGTTCCTATTTCTTTTTAGACTCATGCGAAATATCAAATCAATTCTTTTGTGTGTGTTTTCTCTCAACAGTATCGGATATTAATTGAACGTGCTGAATGTAATCATACGAATTGAAAAAACATGAATAGTGTTGAATTGGGAGCGGTGATTCACGTGGCTGTACATGAGATGTACTATTAGAGATTATGGGGCAATTGTGTAGAATCAGTGGGCGAGTCACTGAAGGTCTGTTTTGGCAGACACTTTGGCTGGTCCCCTGGCCTCTATCGCTGGCAGCAGTTGTCTCATTAATAAATGATTGAGTTTCCTCTGAATATTCAAATGCATCTCCAGAGGAACCCACTGGTTATTAATTAGCCCAGTGTTCTCACACTGCAACTGGGCTAAAAATATCTCACCACAACTGGTAGGCAAACTTTTAACCCATGCAGTTATCCTGGCCCTATGCTTGGGCTTCTGGTTGGAGTCTCATAACAAGAAGCTTTCAAATTCTTTGTCCTACTCATAATTATGTCTTTGCTTTGATTCAAAATGGAAGCTACAAGAAAAATAATTAATAGGATTGAAAATAGTACGCTGGGCAACGGCAGCAGTATCTTTTTCTGGATACTATTCTAGCAGTAGATTTTAGTGCATCCTCACCTGCACACACTATTTCCATTTCATTAATTTTTCTTTCATGTGTTCAACCCAGTACTGTTATTTCTGCACTTTGTATGTATCCCATCAGTAATGTATGACATTTGACTGTTTTGCTTTACTTCAAAAATCAAGTGGGGTTAACAAGAAAGCGTGAATATAAAGCTGGGGTTGGGCCCTGTTAGGCACTAGACACAACCTTTTCACCTTTGACATTGTAATGCATTGTGGCATCATTCATTACCAAAAGGTATCACAAAACCTTGCCCCAAATTATTATGATTTTTTCTTTTACTGTAATTCTTGTTACATAACAATTTCTTCGGATTTCCTCTGAAGCTAGGTTGACAAGAGGAGAACGTATTCATGTGAAGAGCCACCATTCAAAGTCTTGCAGGTTGCCAGCGGAGCCCAGTCTTGATCATTTGTCATCGTCATCTAATGTGTTTACCTGTCGAGACACCTCTCTCTTTCTCTCCTGGCTCCCCGGTGCGCTGGACCTGACCTTCACACTGCCCCCCTCTCCTGCACCCACTGTGTGTCCTTCCCACAGTCTGCAGCATCAACCTGCCATTAGGTGAAGGTGAAGTCCTTTTCTCATGCCATTTATGTAAAGCACCACCGGAGGGACACTTTGTCACTTCCTATGAATACCTTGGCTGCAGTAATTATCTCATTCAATTTCACCCAACAAGAGCATGATGATGAATGTCTGACTGATCTCAACTCAATCATCAATGAGAGAAGAAATGGTTCAGGGTGTCCTAAATGATTCATTCATAATGATCAAATGTCAAAGGGAGGTTCCTGTTTGAAATCCTGAATGTTCTTAGATTACTTCTAAGTTGATAGTCAGGATTTAGCAGATCGGTCTTTGTACTTTGGACTTTGATGGAACCTTTAAATGCAGTAGACCCAATCAAATTGTTCATTGTCGGACCATCTTTGATTGAAGGGGACATTTTACTTCACATTGCTAATAAAGCTTATGTCTTCATGCCAGGTGTCAATAATTTCTCTTAGGTGCTTGCATCTTGTCTGTTTTTTCTCTCAGTATGGGCAAGTCCCCCACCCTCTCCCAGTTTAGCGTGAAGGAGTGAGCCTTATGCAGATCAGTAAATAGCCTTAGGCCCCTTCCCACTTGAGCCTGGTACTCTCCTCCTGTCAATCACTTATAATTGGATAAGCCGCAAAATATGAATTCAGGAATCCTTACCTGATGAATACTAAAGTTTGCACATGCAGACACATTAGAAACCACATGATGTGTGTTGAGCATATGTCGGACTGGAATATGGCCTCGCTCTGTTTCTTTGAAGGTGAATGTTTTGGTTGTGTCGGAGGAAATCCTTGAATAATTGTTTCTAAAGCAACCCATAGACCAGGACCAAAACTGTTCTAGAGTCATTGGCAAACGGCTTACAGATGGACCCTGCAGAATAAGACTTCTTGAACCATATCTATGAAACACATCCTAGCCGTGGCCATCATTCTTCTTGCTCTATTTTTAAGCAGAGTTTCCATGGCAACGCGGAGGTGCAGGTATAACTGCTTTCTGTCGGTGGATTTGGAGGTCTGGCCAGAGAGTTGGAATTAAATGAAAGAGAAAAAAGATGGAAACAACAACTTATCCTCCAAATATCCTTGTTAACTGAAACAAAAAGATTGAGTTTCAAAGCTCTTATGAGTATTAGCAAACTGGCATGCTCATTATATATATTTTTTCATTAGAATACTCAATGTCAGCAATCTTCCAATCCTTAAACTGTAATGATGTTTTAGTCTTGCTTTTGATGTTTTTGAAGACATAATATGCACTCCTGAAATTCGAAAACTGAAATAGCCTAGTACTAGCAGAGTGCTTCGGTTTTAATATAACTGTAGGTATTTAATTGTACTGATCGCTAATTGCTTACTTCAATCAACAGGATTTTAATTTATTGAAAGAAATTATATTTACCGGTTTGCAGTCAAGGGGATCAAGAACCAGGTGTCTTAACATATTAAGCCCCATCAACAGTATTACTGAACTATGCAACAAGGATGGCAAACCAAAATCCTCAACTGAAACATAAGAAACCAATGACATGTCTTACAGAACTGCTGGAGGATGCACTCTGACCTATACCTGCAATGCAGTGCTCAGGCCGTGTGCAGGCATTTTACCCACAAGACCTTGTTGACGCAACCATGGGGGAAAAAATATTGTTAGATTGGGACTGACCTGTGGCCATCGCTTCAGACCCAGCAGAGTGGAGTCAAAGGGAAGCCCATCTCCCAAGTTGAGAGTTCCTAGGGAATTCTAATGTATCATTTAAAAAATGACCAACAACATGAAGTGTAAGAGTATTGACAGTAGAGGACATTCAGAAACCATGACTGTAGATTTGAGACAGTAATGGAATCACTGTAAACAGGATGGCACAATTATGCCCCTCGGCTCCATCTTGCTTGTATCTCATGAGAAAGTTGAGTAAGATGTGTAATTGTTCAAAGAGTGTAGATGTTTTGAGCATCATTTTCCAGGACCAACAGTCAGTACTTGTTGGACAATTAAACACTACATGTACATGTTGAAGCCTTTTTATCAGAAGCATTGGTGGCACCGCTGTAATTCTCAACTCAGACTATAAAGTCACCATGTGCGACCATTTCTATTGTTCTATTACACAATTAATGTAAAACCACATACAGAACAAAAAGCTATCCAAAAATAATTATATATATATACTTTATATTTCCAATGCTTTCTTGCAATCATTGTTTCAAGGCTCAACTAATAGCTTGTAAACTGCGTTGAGAGGACTCGAGCTGAGAGGAATGGAAGTAGAAACCCCCTCTAGTTGTAATTCTGTGAATCCGGAAAATCCCAGAACAATAAACTATTTTATGCTTCTTTTTATGCGTCAGTAACCCACCCCCACCCAAACACTGACTCTTCCCTGCAAGTTGTTTGGCTGTGTAACATACCTTGGCCACCCTCGTGTCTATCAGTTTTGAGCTGGTATTTTTAACCTGAGTGCATTGTGAGTCACAGCCATTGTTTTGTTTCCCTGTCTCTGTTGTGTTACTAATCCGACTGGTTTCTAATCTCTGCAATTCTCCCCATGCTGTATGAGTCAGTCAGCTCCCAGGTAAAGATGCTAATGTTCATCCCCTAGAAGATAATCTTATCTTTCTCTCTGAGCGTTTTTCTTTGGCCCTTTTGCTTCCGCCTCTTCTCCCCTGCCCCCACCCATGTCTGGGAGTTTTAATCAAAAGCACTGTCCAGGCCCACCACCTCGGGGTGGCCAAAGGTGGCATTGCCACCTCAGATGTAGAGAGAAGCTCCTGACAGCAGAGTGTGGTTTGGGGTGGGGTTAAATGTGGACGGAGTTCAATATTGAACCCCGCCTCCTTGACAGGAAGTTGAACAAACGCACAAACTGAATTTTCTTGCGCGGCCAGTATGCCGCAAAGTAAGGAGGTGGAAAGACCGACCTTAGAAGTGCAAGGCTATATTCTGAACCACATACTTTAATACTATTTACTATATACTCAATAAGTACCGTTTACTGAAACCGAAATGTAGTATACTACGTTTTGCAAAGATTTGCTTAAATTGTTAGTATACTCAACTGGAACATGTGACCATAATCCCCGCAACGTTTTGTATTCTGTCAAAGGCAGAATGAAGGCGACACGTTGCATTTTGGGACGTGAAGCACAGTCTAGCAACATCTCTTGGGTACTTCAAATTTTTCCCAAATATATGAAAGGTAAGCTCATAACCAGCCTGCCTTATCAGCTATGTCAATCAGTAAAAGTAGCTGAATAAATGTTAAACGGGTATAATCATAGCCAGTTGTGTGAGCAGCACAGTCTAACATTGTTGTGGTTGTATGTGTAGTAGTTGCAGTAGCCCGTACTGCATACTACACTCTAGTGATCTTCAATGTTAAAAGTCAGTATTTGTGTAGCGTTTTTCAACTACTACGGACTTGGCTTTGTAATATTGTCACACCGTAATTACATCAGGAATGTTTATTAATATTGCTAGGCACTACAATTTTTCTGGTGACTTAGTATTCTGGTGTTTAGCAATCTCAGTGATGGCTGAGGGTGACATGATATGATCCTATGGTCCATAGATTGGCAGATGGGAAAAGAGTTTTACACCTAAGCTATTTCTTTTCCAGCAGCGGTCAGTGCCCTATTTAAAATGACATGCAATGCTGGTATATAAACTAAAATTTGTTTAAAACAAGTCCGTCCTTTCCACATAACATCCAAGTTTTCCGTGCAATGGCTCTCAAAACGGCCAGTGACCCAATCGCTCAGTAGAACATGATGCTGGATCAGCCCCCCAGCCTGACCTCGCAACTGTGACTTTTGGATGCGGAGTCCGGGTGTGCAGGCAATGAGCGCACTTGGCCCGTTACAATAGTTGTAAAATGTTGTCTTAATTTAATAAAACATGTTACTTGAGGGGTTGCTGTCTAGATTCATTTTTTATTGATTTCAATATGTGTCACTTTATTTGCCATGCAATAGGCCTACAGAGAAACTGAGAATACGGAGAAACAAGTACGTCAGCTAGACAAAGTGGAGAGGAAATAGAGGAAAAATACGCCGGCTAGTTCTCATAATGTTAGTGTACTGTAGGTAGCGAATAAGAAGCCAATAGGTTATGTCGCTGATGTACAATATATAAATCACAAAGTAACAAAATAAAACTGATCAGATAAAAAGAAAACCCTAACTGCAGTCTAAAGTTATACAAAAATTAGGACGTATAACTGGTGCGCACAACATCACAACACCCCCTAACGTCCCTTATATACACGCTTCCTTAGGAATATTGATTAGTGCAACTGCAGTAAGCATCTCCTGTCTTTCGGACCTTCCTAGATCAAAGAGTTTATTGCACAGGTCAATAAATAATGCCATCTGTCTGACCGGTCCTCAAGTCTTAACTACATGTCTTAACGACATCTTAACTACCTAAACAGGGAGAATACACAAATGTCTAAGCCTTTTATGATGACTGTTAGGTGAAGAGATTCGCCTCAACGGTTCAACCTAACTAGCAAAGGGGAACTTTGTTTGAACTCATAGGAAAAACACAGAGTAACATTTCATAGTTAAGGCTAAATTACATTTTTCCTATCACAGTTAAGAAAAGAAACGTTAAGGTAAACGATTGCATCGAACGTTAATGTTGCCCACTTCATGACGCATGGTATGTTATCAGCACACATGTTAAAAACGTAAAAAAAAACACAAGGCCACCAAGTGCTTTCAACATAGTTGCCTTTGGGCGTTTTTGCTTCATTTCAGAGGGGGAATCTGTAAACATCCAACCCTGTACAACATGCCAATATATTGGTTCATTCCCAAACACAACAGATCTATGGCATTTTCTCTCTCTCAAATTTTTACTTCTGTGAAATTCAAATGGGACCTCAATGATTTTACGCTGGCGCTGGGCCTGACTATGTCTCCTCATTCCCTATGACAAGTGGAGTGTAAAATGCATGGCTGCTTCCATCACAAATAGCGACAAGAATTTGGGCTCCATTACTACAAGCTTGTTAATTTATGAAGTGACTTTCTTTGACCCCTCCTCCAATTGGTCTTTACTCTTCCAATGCTCTTTCCTCCCATTTATTTGGGTTGTTGATTGGCATACGTGGCCTCAACCTTTCCCCCTTCCTAGCTCAATGGCATATGTGGGAGTGCTTCCCATCCTTAAAATTGGTCCTTCCATTATTTAGCGCATCTTGGATCTCAGAGACCTAAACACCATGTCCGGAACAAATATTAACCTGTACCGATACTTGGCAACCTGCTGATAGATTAATCCAAAAAGGCAGCAGAAAAGTGTATGTACGAATGGCTTGGCCCTTTTAGAAAAGCAGTTTTTTTCTTGTCTTTTTAATGAACAAAGACAAGCTGATGACACACTGATTCATTTGAAATGTGATCTATGGGAACATTCTAACCAGCAGGTATCTTGTTGTCTTACCAACTACTGTTCTACAACAGTTAAAAGTTGGCCAAATGACTTCAGATCCACAGCTGTTTTTCATTTCTGCTCAGATATCACTCTGTTGGCGCCCAAATCTACGTTCTTTATTCAAGCCTAATTTAGTTGGTCATGGTACTGTGGTAGGCGACGCTTGTTCTCCAAATGATTGTAAGGGAAGTCGGTGCAACATCCTTATTATCTTGAATCATTTGTTGCCGTTTTCCGGTTTCTCTCTGGTTTACCTGCAGCCTGGAGACCGTGGGCAGAGTGACTGCAACCATCGCCCCCCTGCTGTCACCAACAGATCGAGTGCCCTGCTAACATTTGCACAGCCTCATTTGCACTTTTCGAGGCACATGAAATTGCCATTGACTGCAATCTTGCAAGCTCTCAATTCCCTCCCATTGACGGTGCTTGTTAAAGCAGCCGGTTGAATACGTCCTGGGATTGGGGCATATGCCTCAGGGGAGTCAGAGCTGGCTAACAAGCACATTAGGCACGGCAACCCTGTAGTGCACAATGTTTACACCCACAGCACATGTGTGCACAGACGATCTGTGCACACACAAACACGTACCATGTCTCTCAAACGTACCCGCACATAAATGCCCCGCACAAATACATGTGCACACTTAAAAGTACACTTTTGAATTAGAAATAACAATAGACTGATAAAGGAAGGAATGGAATGCAGGAGCAGGTTGGAATCTGAAAAACGGACAATGTCCTTACCAGCTAATTAAGACAATTAAACGTGTAGTTCTACTCTGATCTTCCTGCACACAATCTATTATACATAGGGAGACCAGATGGAGAATCCTTTTGTGGAGTCGGCGTGTTTTCGGAGTGTTTTGTTTCGTGTCGGATGTGGTCGATAGAAGAGAAACGGATACATGCAGAAGTCTTTGCTTCTCTCCACCTCTAGCCCTCTGCTACTCTGCTGACTCCTCCTCTGCACCCTGGTGCGTTGCCAGAAAATAAGATTTCTCACATGGGCAGCTCTCTCCCACTTAAAGATGATTTTAGTAAATAAGTAAACAGTCTACCCCCGCAAGGCATAAGCAGAGGCCAAACGATCCTCTCAGGGAACGTGACTTTAAAAATAAATAATGTGCAGCAGAGAAAAATTGAACTAAAGCTCACAAGAACATGTGGGGAAAAATGGCTGTAACATTTTGAAATCTAAAACATTAAAGCAATTATGATTAAATAAACAGCTTTTGTAGAAAAAGCAAATTTTTGCCGTGTTTTCGGATGCAGCAACTTATTACTTCATTATGCCAGTATCAAACAGATTTATAACCGAAGAAAAATATCCTACAGTAACATAATTTAACACAAAATAATGTCATGGCAGGCCCCAGGCCGATGCCAAATCTGCCTCCCTGTCATCTCTACTCATTCAAATGCATTGAATTATTACTGTATATACAGAAATTGCACGTTGTGTAATGCAGTTGATTAACAGCAGAGAGGAGAAGAGGAGAAACGTACAGCTCCCTAAACTCCCCAGCAGGCAGTAGCTGAGATTAGCATTCTATCAGGGCCTTAGCAATGTTTCAGCAATATTTTAGCCTTAGGTCATTGCAAAAGCAAGTCTAGCCTTGTTTATAGCCATATTACTTGTGACCCCAGCCCCCCCCCCCCCCCCCAAACCCCCCCCCGAAAACACACACACACACACACACACCCACAAACCCACACACACACACACACACACACACACCACCCCCACACACACACCAACTTATGAAAAACAGAATGTATCCTTGATAAAGACTGTCATTCACAGAATAATTGCTTTAGTTTCTTATGTTTTCTCTCGTGGCTGTCATCTGTTATGATACCAGGTTGCACAATAATATAGATTCTATTTATTCGGTAAAAACAGTTATCTGCTTTACCATTTTTTTTCAGCAGATACCATGTCTGATTATGAGAATGCCAGAAGATCAATAAGAAATCTCATGCTTTTGATCAAGTGAATTAATCAACTGTATTTATACCGCACTGTATTATATGCCTACCCTATAATGTACCATATACCTTTGTATTGTTCATATCACTATTTACTGCCATACAAGTATGTATAAAATCTGCACTTTACCGCTTTTTGGTTAGATTCCAAACTGCATTTCGTTGCCTTAGTACTGTACTCTGTGCAATAATTATAAAGTTGGATCTAATCTAATCTAATGTAATCTAACATATTCCTATAATTTATAGTACACTGTGTACAACTTGACCTTCCATCTTCTATGATCTGTTTGCATAGCCTCAACTGAGAGATCGCTGACTTTGACATATCATGCAGGGTTGGGGGTGAGAGAAATTTGACAAATGACAGATTGACTCGCCCATAATGAAAGCCATTGACAAATGATACAACGAGTTGAACATGACACAAATAGTACGGAAGGTCATGAAATGATTATGATATGCATTGACAATGACATAGAGTCTTTAAAGCAAATGTCACACTTGGTCGCGATTGAAACATTATGATAAATGGATCACACGCTATGAGTGGTTTCCTCAGTTTTTGGAATCTCGCCTAGTTCTAATTCTTCTTTTGAGCTCCGTTTACTTACTGGTATATTTAACACACATGTTTGGCCTTGTGTGAGAAGTAGACCGTATAATGGAAATTGAAATGTACATGTTTTTGTGTATCTCGCAACTACCAGGGAAAGTGTATTTAGACCCTGACCCGAACTGTTCAATACCTCCTCCCCTTTTTCTTTTCATCTCCGTCTTTTCCTTCCAACTGCCTCCTTTCTTGATGCGAGGCCATTGATGCCTCTCATCCATCAGTGATTCCAAGCAGTTGTGTGTCTGTAGTCTCAGCCCACCCTCCGCCCAGAATCCTGTCTCTCTGTGTGTGGGAACCAGTGGTCTAGAGTAAGGAAATATTTACTTTTGAGATGAGAGCGTTTAAGGCTGCCAGAAAACGTTAACACCTTGTGCTCCCAAAAGAAATAGCTAACTGTCAAATAAAGTGAACCTATTTGCTTGTTTACGCATCAACACACTCTTCTACAACACTTCATGAAGGGTATATAACTGTGTGAAACACGTTAACTCTTCACAAAGTCAACAAATCCAACCAGGTGTTCAATTGTCAAGCTTTCCAAAATAACTGAAATGCCACATAAGATGGGACAGTCTAGTTGACTTGGACTTGATTCCATTTGCACGAGTCCACGGCTGGCGCCTGCTAGCTATCTCCACGGGCAGGTTCAAAGGTAAGTGTTGATGGGATGGATAATTCATTGCCACCTGACAGCTGGGATACAGTCAGGGATAGCCATCAATCATGCTCCCATCAAACTGTCATACATTCTTCTTGATCGATCACTTGAGGAGGAGGAGGCAAGTACCCCTCTGGCAATCTCTAATGTAAACACTGATATGAGTGGAACAGCCACTTCCAAAACCAACCACTCTTTTTGTGTTCCCATTCATTTAAGCCCCTCTGTTCCCATTTTCTTCATCTCAGGCTCTTTATTGGTCTATCCTTAGGGGAAATGTTAATAGCATAGAGGGTTTTGCGCCATGTGAATAAAAGAGGTGCACTGCTAAACTATAAACACATTTTTCATTTGACCATAAACCTAATGAGGAGGTGAATGCTAATGAGTGGTTCAGTGAAATCAGCACAGGTTAAATGATTCGTCAATCAAAGTAAGAATTTCAACCTTTACCTTTTCATATTACTCATTTTTCCATTTTGTTCTTTTTTACACAGTGCATTTATTCCAAATGTAAGATAATAAACAAAAACATGAGTCCCATTTTTGCAGTCCATTTGTAAGCAGATCTTTAGTCATTGTGAAAGTTACAACCCAAATGCATGGCGTATCAATTGCTTCAAGGCCTCCTACCTCATACATATTTAGTTGATATTGAAAAGAAAAAAGGCTGAAGACAGTCCGGTTATTAACTGACATAAACCATTTTGCGCTACCATAAAATATTTACAGATGAATGCTTCTGAAAAGTCACTCTGATGATTCTTGTGTATTCATTTAATACAGTAATGTTAAACTATCTTGAAACTATATCTTTTAAAGGTTTTGTTTGGAACTTTAGTGATCCAATTCCTCAAACATTTCTCTTTATCTATATGGCACACATTTCCATCCCTTCCATACACACACACAGACCAGCACAAATGGTTTTACTTAGCTTGGATTGGCTTGAACAAATTGCTTTATATTTATATTTGATAATGCTGAAATGCCACTATCATTGACATTCTGGGTCGTTCACGAGGACGTAGGGCTGCCGGCGTTTCATTAGGCTCTGTACGGTCACACTATCATGCTCAGTCATTGTCTCTGACTTGAGAACATTAAGAAAACTGTCTTTAAGGAAAGGATCCATTCTAACATTGACATTCCCTTGTGAAATTTACGAGAAAACCATTAACCCCCAAGACCAAAAGCTTAAAGAGGATGCACACATGCTTATTTGATAGTTTAATCTTAAAGTCTGCTTAAATAGAAAGCAGGGAGCTCATCAGTGGTTTATCTACTCGGGCCCTCCTGAATATCAAACAGTGTGCAGGTATTCAGTCGATGTTATCCTCAGAATCCCAATTGCCTCCTCTCCTTGGAGAGTTAGCTGCCGCCTCTCTGGTTGTTGCCCTGGTTGCCAGCTGTTCTAAGTGGTCCATGACGACGGTGGTGCTGCCTGCCGGAGGCCCCAGCTCCCCGCCAGCCTGACGCTGACTGCTGATGAGCTCCGGGCTCTGCCCTCTCCCCGGAGGGCTGGGGCCGACGCACGGGGAGTGTCTAGGCTCTCAATGACATGGTGCATGGGGAGACGTTGGACTGGAGGGGACAGCTCAGAGACCTGCTCCTTCTGGAATACAAATGGGTTGAGTTTCTGAGTGTACAAGGTGCTTTAATTGCCCTCATATAGGAGAGAAACTTTACCTCGAGTAGCTCAGCTGTTTGGAGTCGTTGTGCACAGACGTTTGTGTATACGGGGAGAAATGGCCCATGTGATATGATGAGGCAAATAGAATAGATTTAAGATGTTACAAAGAACATACATTGGTAACCGGAGCAGATTTGAGTAATGATGCTCATCTTATGGTATTCTAGCTTATTTACAAAAATTATTGATCTTAATAATCACATATGTTTGGAGGTGTACTGGATAGTAACGGTAAGTAAAATACTAAACTTTTATTGAAACAAGTCTGCTTTTTTGACTAATTATACTAACTCCAAAATGTCAAGTATCAAACATTAATGGTTTAAAGATCAATCCTAGTACTGGTGTATCCTAGTGTAGCACGGTAACTTGTAGGAGAAATATGCTGTCTACACTTCACCGACACGGCTCACAATGTACAATCAATTAATTGTTCAAATCCAGATATTTAAAACCAGATTACAAAATGAAAGCTCATTATTTTCTGTGAAATACATCACTATAAAACCGTACGCTTGTAATTTTCATAATTGCTTGTAAATGTAGAAATAGGGTATTTCATTGTGCATTTCAGTATATTATGTTTGGGACAATTTATACAAGGTCAGCTAGAAATACGTTGTCATGCAAGGCAAGAAAACACATTAGTTGCTGACAAATATCGAACAAAGCCGTTGTCATGTAGAGTAGATTGGAAAGCAAAGTTTTACCTCTCGTGCAGTAAATCTCACATTCTTGAATGGATTGATGCTTCCAACAATAGTTTCTCTAAGCCCAAGCTTTCTGAGCCCTTTAGCCATAATTGCTTGTAGCTATAGAATTCTGCAGCAATAATAGTTTGCTATTGTTATGAGAAGAATTAGAAAATGGTAACACAAATGTTTACCATGCCAGCCAGTCAATTCAGGACACCCGATAACAAAGTGTTAGATTTACACTGAGTAAAATGGATGTGGAGTTGACTTTGGCTTCTTTGTTACAGTCAGTACACTTCATTATCCACTTTAACGTGAGGCCTGCTTTTCAGGTCTATGCTGACCAAACTGTCCACGTATGCACACAGTACTCCCTGTGTTCATGCAAACTTGTGATTATCATCCTTCGATTCTATTTGTTTTTCACCATTGAGCAGAGGGCCGGCAAAAAGAAAATAATCATATAAAAAATTCAGCAGAGTGGTGTCTTGATTTCTCAGGGAAGACGGACAAAGAAGCAGCTTGGTAGATAGAATACAGTGAAAGCCGAAGTGACGGAGTCATGGAGCATTAGAGGCAAAAAAAAAAAAAAAAAGACAAATTCATAAAAAAGTCTATATCTGTAAAGATGCCAGAAGTCATAATGAATAAATAACTAAAGGGAATGCATTATGCATGGGATTTCTGCAGTTGCAGTGAAAATAGAATTGGTTTAGAGGGGGAGAATAGGGCTACCGTATGGTTTACCATTCACCTGATAGACACTGCCTTAGATTGAACACAAGTCTAAACGTATCCTGAGGAGGTAGTATAGTTCTGCTAGACACCATGGCCCTGGTACACACCAAAACACATATTGCTATTAAAGTCACAGAGAAATATGAACAAGTCCCAAGGTCTCTTGTGACTGTCTGCATTTGAACATATTTGGCTTTTTGCTTAGTTTTTTAACACTGCCACTTTCTTATAGTTATAGGCTATATGAAGAATCATTCACCAAACATATTTCTGTGTTTTCAAGTTTGTTATGGCTTTTGTCTTATTTCCTATTGATTTTGCCATGCATTAATGCTAAATGATCAATTAAGTGACATCTTTGGTGGAAGGGCTTGCCTATACTATTGGTCCTCCGATTCTTGAGCAAATGCCCCTGAACAGCAACTAATGGGTATATTGACAAACTATAGCAATTACTTCTTATTAGAAGTCAAAATTAACTAAATCATCAGGTTAGTTTATCACAGATAACAAAAACAATTCTGAGTTTGTTTTCTTTTGGGGTTCTAGACGTCAAATTAACATTAATCTCCAGCCTCGGTCAATAGAAGCATCTTGGGCTCTACGTGGACTGAGAGCTATTCTGACGTCTTCACGTAACCATGGTTACCCAATCCACAGGCCTACATAACATCCCAACACCTTCCCTGAAAAGTGGGATGAAGAGGACTAGAAGTGACAGCCAGCGTGAGCTCCATTCACATGGGGACGTTCAAATTTCCGATTCTTCCGACGGTTACAATCCTCTGAATAGTAAATTGCTTCCTTTCGTTTTCCTCGTCGACATCACATTTTTTTTCAGCTATATTATGTAATTCACAACAGGTGAGCATATTGTGAGATAAGGTGGTCTGAATACCTGCATAAATGCTACAAAATTACTTGGGCTGTTTTTATAGGGTCATCAGATTCATTATAGGTCTAAGAATACACGTCTTTGTAACTATGATTGAGATGACTGGGACCCCCCTGGGTAACAATGCAGGGGGCCATATGAAATGGTTGATCCATTTGGATGGACTAAATAAAGTGCACTCCTACCTGGCAATTAGTCCATCAGTGACAAACGTTTGAGCGAACCCGTGGCGAGAGTGTAGGTGATCTACTTTGCTCCTCTTCAAGTTGATTGCTGTGTATTCACACCGTGCAGCAGATGCCACTAAGCTCTGCTGCAGTAGATTACAGGTTGTCTATCAGATGTCTATTGACAATTAGTAATGCTCCATTTCATGCTAGATGGTTTACACAGTTGACTACCCTTTTGATGAGATACACATCAACAAACGTAGTAGAAAGTTGGTCATTGGTGATGGTGCTGAATCCCTGACTGACAAAAAATGTATCAAATTGAGTAACAATACGTACTTTAAAAATGGATTAAAACACGCCACTCAATAAAACATTAAAAATTAAACAGTTAAATGTCTCTATTATCCCACACTGCACAATACAGAACACTGCACAGTTGGTAACAGAACAGACAGATTGGGTATGTGGACTCTGGTTTGTTTTATTATCATTTTACCCTAAGATAAACAGATTACCTGAATACCTTTGTTTACCAACAACAAACTCCATATACTGTGTCCTCACACCAATGTACTGAGAAATTGAATTGAAAGTTAATACATTTTACAAAATGGCATTTCATCTTTTCCTGTATCTTTTATGGTCAACACAAAGCACATTCAACATTACTATGAGTAACATGCCTGCATAATATTTTTCTAAATAGGTTCTGTCTTATGTCTAATGCGTCTGTGTTTAACAGTTCGATGTATCAAATATGCAAAGATTGTTTACCATGCGGCCTCAATAAATAAACAGGACACACGATGAGTGGTGAACTAAAAGGCAACAAGACAAGACTAATGTGATGTGTCCTCTATTGAGTGGAGCAGACCTCTGAACTCATTCTACGAGGTATATTAGAGGAACTGCGTTAGGTCACGGTGCATACAATATTCATACATTAATGTCCCACAATTATTCAGATGCGCGACTGTCATCGCCGCTGTCACTGTTCTGCTGCGAGTATCCCTCGGTGAATCCAGGCTGCTGAATGATGTATCACCTGTCGACTTATCGCTAGCTCCCAGGGACTCTCCGCCAGCCACACTGGACAGTCTCTCTCACCTTGAAACGACAGAGCTGGGGTGCACAGGTGTGATAACTTATAAGAATTCTCCCCCTTCCTCGGAACACCCCCCCCCCTTGTCCCCTCATCCTTGCTAGAATGCTGTCATTGCACCTGTCATCTCCGGCCCGTCAAGTTTCATTAGAGGAGGGCAGTGTGTGGACTCCTCAGAACCGAGCTGGCAGCAGGTGGCTGTGGAGAGCGGCATCCTCCCTCCTCTGGCTGGCCTCCTGGGGGACACCTGGCTGGTGAATTATGCCATCAGTAGCACACCCCTGCTCTTATGTCCCCAGCTCAATAATGCTTCCACTAGCCTACCACATGTCACATACCTTTGAACAAGCAGCAAAGGCCTTTCACCCTTGCTTTTTCCAAACGAATTTTTGAATTCAATAAATGCAGGCACAAAGAGACAATAAGCCATCGTTTAGCTTCGTTTTTCCACAATCTCAGAACAGGTGCAAGCACTTCACACTATGTATGTAAATGCACATATTTAATTGGAGCAAAAGAAGATATTAACTGAAAACATGCAAATGTGTCTCCAAAGTAACCAAATAACTTGAACCCAAACTTGACTCATGGTAAACCTATGAAAAGAACTGTGAACAAGAACAAGAGACTTCTATAGGTGTGCAGAGGTCTTTCTCTCCTTCCCTTTTCTTCCATCTGTTCGGGGGTTGGAAAGCTGCCAGTCATTCTCTCCTGTCATAGATTTTCACTTCTGTTATACAGATTTCCCATAGATATCAATGGGCCTTCTTTCTCTTCTCTCCACAGGTAATTTGAGAATCCTAAAAATGAAATGACAGAGACTGATGACAGGGACATTTTTGTAGTTATCTAAACAAAGCCTCGCTCCATGAATATTTAATAGTTTCCACTGTTGTTTCGATAAATCTTCGTCTGTTCCCAAATATCTTCTTTCTGGGAGCGCAATGGAACAGTGACCGATGTGATGTTTTTTTACAGTCTGGGCCTCGCTGTCCGCGTGTATGTCAATACCTTCAAAGCTTCTGACATTTGAGAAGGGAATCGGTGGGTAGTGCGCATTTTGAGTGCATTATACATTGAGAATGTTGACATTAGATTAATCCAGGGCAGGGGTCAACTCCAAGGTCTTTGCACCCTCCCTCCACCTGACTCCCATATGCAAAGTTATGATGCTCCTGATTGACCCCGAGCCGAATGAGACCAATGCTCCAGCAGCTCTCACACGTCTTCTGGCCCGCTTACCTAAAAAAAAAACTTAATTTGAATTTAAAATAATAAAATAAATAATCTCTTAAATCAGTTGAAGTAACTAGTTTAGGACACTTCATTAAATCTCATTTATTACTGAACTTTTCATTTTCCTCTAGTGGCCAATCTACTTTCCGGCATCCTTGATGTTTCACCTTGAAGTTGTCTGTTGAAAGCTGACAGCTGTTGGGCCCGGGTTTATCTCAGGCCATAATATCTGGTGACAGGGTCCCAGGGAATAAAATGTCTCCATGGAGGAGCCTTGGTCAAGCTCAGCAGCAGAGAGGATTGGAGGATGGAGGCTGACATTGCAAACCCGAAGGGAGGCCAGGGACACAGAGGTGAGGACTCAGCCAGGACCAGAACATCAACCTGTAAAGTGTAGAGCATATGGGTCTGAATGGGCTTTGCAATAGAACTGGCGAGACAGACAAAGCTTTGAGACATTGAGAGGAAAGAAACAACCAAATATTAAGTGCCGTTGGTTTTCATGGTGGCCTTCAAAAAAGTTCTGCCATTTTATCACAAGTCAGTCTAGAATGACGCTTTCAGACAGGGTGCCTGTCTGCTCAACTGAGTCACCTGGAATGTGCTCCTGGTGAAAGTTTTAGTTGAATGTAAAGTCTATGTTGCTGAAGTTACACAGAAAATAACATTTTAAAACAGCATTACACTGTTTCTGAAGAAAGAATCTGCACTAGTCATAATGATATATGAAATACTGGCTGTTGTACTTTAGATTACACCGTAGATACAGCATCAAAGCAGTAAAGCTATTCAAGGTATGATGGCATTGTAAGTGTTTCCTCCCCTTATCTTTTCAAATAGATGGCTTTAGGCTGCTGTGTCCTGCCACCAGGACATCTAGGCCTGTACTTTTCACTGTTTCACCGGTGCTTTTTCATCTGGCCTTTGCAGCAATGTGGGTGTGCGTCTCCTCCAGTATTTTATTCCATGGGACTGGAAGAACGGCACAGTCTCCGCGGAGCACTGCCAGGCCACAGGTCGCAGACTATCAGTACACAGCCGATACCTGTCCGTCTCTCACTCGGGCATGTAGCACAAACACAGGCGGGAGTGAGAGACATGTCAGTACCCCAGGGTGTGACAGGGGCTCATACATTTGTCAACAACGTGGGGCTCAGTGAGAGTGACTCCATGGTAGCCCTGGGCAGTAGCGTTCTTAGTCAGAGAGTAAGATGAACCCGTTCAGTTTCCAGCAAATTACTTGCAGTTGTCCTTGTCACAGTGATTACAATTTCCCTTTGATCATGATAGGTTTCTGGGACAACCGTAAATCTACAGACAGGCAGCCAAAATAAACACACCCAAAACAAACAATACGCTTCTACACTGAAATATTAGTGTTAATAGCTATCAGAGAGAGAGAGAGAGAGAGAGAGAGAGAGAGAGTGAGAGTTTGCAAGACTTGGACGATCCAGACAAAGGTCTTCAATCTCTGTGCCTCAAAGAAACAGAATGAGCAAAAAACATAACAGGGTAGAGGGTAGTTCGACTGCTCACTGTCGGCCATCCAATCCAGGGAAAATGATCGTTACCATTGGCGTAGGATTTGGGAAGATTCAATAATTCACTTGAATCTTGACTTGAAATGAATGTAACTCAGGTCAAGAGTTGATAGGTCGAGAGAGTAGACTTTATTAGCATTCTAATAAAGCCGAGTTGGTCCTGCCATGTCAACTAACCTGTGGTCGCATGACATCGTACTTTATACCCCAACATGTTGAACTGGGATTGACCCAAAGTGACCACTCACAGGTGGTGTAAACATCATTAACACTTTAGCAAAGCATTAGTCACCTTTGGTCCACGGAAGTAGCCAACACCCTAATATTATGAATCATTACATCCCCTATTCTTCTCCTATGGTGGGGGCTCACCCATGCATCTGGAAGACTACCCATGGCTATTTCAAAAGCCCTCAAGCTTCCCCAAGATAATATACTCTTGTTTATATCAACATCCTAGCCAGACTTAATGACTGAAAAACTTTTGTCAGTACTCTGTTGGAATTTTTACTACTGGAAGACATGCCCCTCTGTTCACTTTATGGTATTGTAAAACACAGTTGGATACCCTTGAGAAACAGATGCCCTGTCTCTAAGAGCACACACTCAGGCATTCTAAGGAAGATTTAAAAAACAGTTCCTATTTTAGCCCTTACTCTTTTATAATGAATCTAACATAAAAACAGCTGTAGCACCAAAGCTGTTGCCAAAACGGTAAACTATCCTAAATACATTTCACATGTTGCGGGTGACTCAGGGTGCCTTTGTTTCCATGTCTGTAGGAGTGTGTGTCAACCACATGGCCACTGAACAGTAATCCGTTGCCCGTGCTCTCAATGTGGCTAATCAGAAGTGCAATCAACTGTTGAAGCCATCCAGTGTGAAATGAAGCCTCAATAATAGTCACCATAATCAATCCAATTGGCAACCTCTAATCTAGCAGAGTAGTGGTAGCAGGTAAACAGCTATCGACTTGGAAGAGGCGAGGAGTCATTTCAGTGCCATATTTGGCTTGCTCGGACGGTACGTTAGTTGCACATAATGTTAACTTTCACTGTATTAGTCCATCTTAGTAGGTTTTAATGGCAGCATTTATGAGGACTGAAAGTATGGTATTTGGAATTATGTAATATTTGTATTATCAAAAAAAAATCCACTCAGTAAGAGACCTTGCCTCTTTTTTTGTCTTTCCTTTTAATAAAGTAATTCTGTTAAAGACAAACAACTCCACTCAACAGAGTTGTGAAGGGAGGGAGGGTTTATGACTGTAGATTGGGGTGAGGGTTACAACTTGGTGGCCCCTTTGCGAGTAACAACTGTGTAATACAGGTTGATTCCCCTGTTGTATGTGTGTGGGCACACACACAGAGATAGGTAAGCACGATGCAGAAATAAAAGCACTCTACGGAACAATAACATACATGAACTGTGATTGCTTCTTTTGTGGGGCAGCCAATCTATTTCTGAACTTCTAAAAAGAAATCAATTGTATTTTGTGTACAATTCCTGTTTCAATACAGCCTTGTCGTATGTTTTTTCCCTCAGCTTTCAACTAGTGTTACAACAATACGTCAAGACAGCTCCTTTTTCTGTTTGAATGGCTCTATTTTATTTGCCAACCAGCCATACCAGTTCAGCTAAAGCATGTTCTTTCAAGGACATTACCCTCCTGATGAAGTTGGAAAAACATAACAGACACACGTCCATAGCGGCATTTGAATAGCTGCTACAAGATGCAGACAGAATTAGGCTTTGGGTCAGCAGGGGGTTGGAAAGTCCTGTGATCATGTTTGTATTTCCCTTCCACCTTCCACCTGCTTGACAATTACACTGGAAGACAATGCTGGAATAGAACCAGTGAAGATTTGCCAAATCAAGTCACATGTGCCATGCAAAAACAAACAAACAAACAAAAATAATTATTAGTAAATTAAGCACTATAGAACAATTGAGCCCAGCTCGGATGCCCCCCCCCCCCCCCGCCCTGTGGTCAGTTAGTGTCCTTCCTTGCCCTTAGACAACGAATATATAGTATGTGTCAACATTTTATCGCTGAACTGTTTTAGCCAAGTCTTCGCACAACGTTGGTGCAGTCTGGCAGCATTGTTAAGGGTGTCTGTATCCTGCCCAAACCCACCAGGGTGTATCACGGAAGCCTCTATTTATGGCACAAAGCACCACTTTCTGGAAACTCTTTTATCATCTGTGCCAGAGGAATGAATTTCCGTGCATCTTTTGAGTCTATGCTTTTGTGCTGCCTTTTGTTACTCCATAACCCCAAAACCTCAGAGAGCTTAAGAGGCAGTTAGGTGTGATTGTTGTTGGGTATAAAATACACTGTGAAGTGGGAAAACAGTATTCCAAGGCCAACATCTAACCTTTGTAACATTGGTGTAGAGAGATTTTAATTAACTTAGATTTGTTGATATGTTCGAGGTAAGTCAAGGAAACCCATTTAGAAATGCGTAATCAAAATACAGACGTCTGTCAAGAGACTGGGAATATGTACAGTGTTCTAAAACAGCAAAATAATGGAAGTTCCATTTAGCTAAGATTAATTTGTGTTGTTCATTGTTTTGTCAGTAATCCACTGTACAGATCAAATACCCCTGCAATCAACCAAACGGACGACCCATTTCCACCAAATTTGAGCAAAGAGCCACAATTGGCCATCAATGAAAACAACTTTTCAACAATAGCTCTTAGAGGTATGTTAAAGCAAGGCAGGTGGTGTCCGAAAGGTATTACTTATACCTGCACATTTTAGTCTTGTTTTTGATTATTAGCAGTAGTCATCGATCAAGTTCTTGCTGTATTTAAAACGATTTAACAAAAGAACAGTGTAATGCTGGCAACCGTCTTCTGTTTTAGGTCTGTCATTCCATAAAGTAAACTGTGGATTTGACAAATTAGTAAGAAAAAAACACACATAAATATACTATGTGTAGTGTAAAATGTTTGAAAACAAATGTAAAATAGAAACAGCCACTGCTGGCAGAAACCTCTCTCTTATATACATGGAAACAGGCTTTCCTTATTTTATCATTTTGGTACTTTTTACTTATAATGATAAATGATTGTTATTTTGTGGTGGCTGTGTGTGCATGTTGTTGTTGAATTACAGAGACAAGCTGAGGATAAAGCGTGGGTGTGTACTGGATGGTATTTCACTAATCCTATTTACGTGTGAAATCGGACTCTGTTTGGCATGCATCATCTGCATACAATTTGGTTATATTCCAGTTTAAATTAAACGTCTGCAAGTCATGGTCTGGTAAACTTGCAGCATTTTAAAGTAAACTGTTAAAGACAGGGTAGATTCCTAGGGTAAAGAAAGTAACACAATTGGGTAAGATAAATTGGGTGGATTTGTATCCCCATTATAACAAGGACATAATGCAACCTTTCCCCAACGACCTATACAGCAAATGCCTATTCCTTGACGTTTCATATGCCAGATTTGGGGGACGGCTGATTCTTCCTCATAGTTTAAACCTGCATGTAAATGTTGGAATATTGTATAAATTATCATTTAAACAGTTCTTCCTATGTTCCAAATACTGTATTTTAGACATGTTCTTGTATAGCTTATCTTATAATTATCTTTCCCAAAACATGTGATGTGATGACAGACCTTAACCTGCTGCAACATATACATTTTTCTCATTTGACCAATTCACTTTATGAAAAACAAACCTTACCTACGTACACATAATGCACTGTAAATTTTGCCCCACTAAGACACCAGAGCAATGGTTAGGTATATCTGAAACTATTTTCTACATCAGAGAGGTTATATAAAAGCGTAAACGCACAACCAGTTTCATTCTTGCAACCCAACGCATCACCTTTGGAAGGCTTTTGAACAGAGAGTTTTGCTGTCAGTCACCAAAAGCTTCTCTGCAATTGCTCTACATTGCAACTGGTACCAAGCACACAAAGTCTTTGTTGGCTGGGGAACAATTTCCTCAGCTCAACAATCCAACTTTCAATTGACTTCACTCGAACTTTGTTATCAGCTCTCCCCTCTCTTCTCGACTCCCTGCCCTCTCTACCAAAACCCCCTTTCTAGAACTTCCCCTCCTTTTCCCCTAGCCCCCCACTTGTTGTTTATATAAATATTAATTAGCTGTGCGTTTAGCTTTGGGAGCAGTATTTATTTATTCACTTATTTATTTCAATTTTTTTAAAGAGCCCCATATGCTCCAGGCCCAGCTTGGATATTTGGATTCTCCAGAATTATAGAGATCTATACAACTTATTACTTAGGACTTCTGTAACTTTGAGCACCATCACTTAATTCCGGAAAAAAAAGAGAAAATCTGCTCAGTCTGACCAAACACTTTTTTCCCCCTTTTTCAAGTGTTGCCAGTGCAAATATGTTTGACCAAATACATCCGGACGGTTCACTGTGTTTTATGGCATTCCCGACAGAACTAAATTAGTTCCAAGTCATAAAGTTCCACACACGTTGACAGAGGAAATCTAATGGTTTATGAATGCTTCCAATGAGGCTGGATAAAGGAGTCCTTGACTCCACATTTCATTGGTTAGTGGTGCTGATCTACCAAGTAATCAATACAGAAGAAAAGACTGACCTTGCTGAAATCATCCACTGTGGGAGCATGGAGGACAAGGGGTTCAGAACCTTTGCCCTTCAAACCAAAGGTTAACTGGGAAAAATAACGCTGGTAAGCAAGACCAGGAAAATAAATCTAAAATATATAATATCTAGAATGCTATGTGATATCCGGAGCAGTTTGGAAAATGCGTTTTACTGTTCGGTGTCATGGCTATGGATTGAACGTTATAAGGTCACATGATTAAAAGGGCACTGGACAATAATCCCAAGACATTATCCAGTTGTGTGTAATTAGATGGCCGACCTACTTGAAGCTGCCGTATGTAAGTTTGAATTTCTAGGCAAAAATAACATTATATATTTTTTTACGTTTACTACATACCTTTTGGAGGATATCATTAAACCAAATGCTCAGAGAGAAGGTCGATCTATATGAACGGCCTGGGGCCTGTACTCAGCGTTTCAAAAATCTAGGGACGACTGCCTGAACCTAACCAATCAGGAGAAATATTTGTATTAATTCATTTAACATTAAACATGTTTGCATGCCAATCTTTCTTCTCATGCACTGTGTAACTTATGTGTCCACCAGTCAAGACATTAGGGAGACCCACTACACACTACTACAAACCTAAAACATGTTCAGAAGTGTCGTTTTTTGCCTTAACTTATTACAAACCCTGCTATATAGAAATTAATTGAGATGCGTTTCCACCTCTGAGGAACACGAGTGTCCTTTGAACGGAAACAGCTTGTACAGTACCTTATAGAATGGGATTTCACGACAAAGGTGTATTTTGTGTTACTATTGTTAGGCAAACCTCAACAGCTCATTGGACAAGTGATGTTATAAAGGTGTGGATGAGAGTGCTTCAGCGTTACCTTAAAACAAACTCATATATAACAAACAAATAACAAATATAGTAGTATAGAGTATGACAAAAAAATCTTGCTCCTCAAATGTTGCACATTCAGTTAAAGATGTTCACATGTTGTGATAGATCATGGTGAATTAAATTAATTTTAACAGCTTTCAGCATCTTCTGCATTTTACTGACTTCACCTTATAGCGCAATTATATATGTAGTGTGTATATATATATATATATATATATATATATATATATATATATATATATATAGATATATATAATCTTCTTTTCTATAAACAATAACCCACATCCAGGGCTGAGCATGTATAGAAAAGGTTCATTAAATCCTATTTTCAGATATTAGATCACATTTCTTTCATAACTGGCTGAGCAAGGAAGTGAAAAAAAGAGGAAAAAACGTGATCTGATTAACAAGTGCAGTGTTTACATCTTGAAAACTGTGAGGAGAAAGCCAGCTTAATGCAGCATGTGTAATTTCAACAGATTCCTTTAAGATTATCACACCAACATACTATTTAAGCATTGTTTTTTTGCGTCCAATATATGCCTTTTTTAAGCACATGTTCCTAGTGCCTTCAATGGCATTCATCTTCATCCTCATGCTTCATATTACAAAAGTAAAAATAGCCAAGAATTCAGTTACGCTCACTGGTTAACACTACGTTGGCTGTCTTGTCAGCTTTATATAATGTAGCTTTTGGCATACCACATTCCACATATTTAATATCAAGTAATGACACAGAAATGAAAGATAAAAAATGCAACGACATGTTCTAGAATATAGAATCATGACATGGCTATTTAAACTTAAGATTTTGATTTAGATATGAATCCACTGACTCGCTTATTCGCCCCTGCGTTAATGAACACTTTCAGGTAGGATGGCCTGAATTCAATGACATATTCCCAATGAGAAGACCCTGCTTCACACATTATAATATGTTGGTCTCCGATTAAAAGGATCAATCTCCAAGACAGACAGTCAGACAGTGTACCTGCATCGAATCAAACCCCTGTACAAGTCTAAGTCTTTGAAACCACGCACAGGTTGTAGGTTCATTGCACAGGGGAAATGCATTATTGATCCGACAAGGGATCTCAAACTCTCTTGTTTCGTCAGGGTCCAATGGATTTTTGACTGATTGCTTCATAGCCTCAGTTGGTACACAAACATACTGTAAATACACATGTGATACCAAATCTCTTAAGCAAGTGGTTCCATAATGAGAGGAATTGAAGGGCAGCAGTATTTATCTACTGCCCTTTTCCCCTGAAGCTCAATCTTTTGCTCATCCACAAACAGCTGTTAGTCCTGTCTCCTCATTTGACACTCGGCATGGGGTACTGAGTGCGTCCAGTAGGGGAGCCTTTTTCATAAGCTATTCAAAGGCATGTAACAAACTGGCAGGCCTAAAAATAAAAGGGTAGACCTATATTTGGGAACACCGAAGCAACAAATGGGGTACACTGAAATCCCATTTGTGACCTGTTCTATAATAGTCACATGGACCCCAAAACACAGTTTTGAGTTTTCCACACTTCTGGAAAGAGGAGAATGTTAGCTTTCAAATTATACCATTATTGTGATTTTGACTGTAATGCAACCATAATTTTGAGAGAAAGTGTAAAAAATATTGAACAAATTCCAGGGAATTTATTCTGATAGTGCTAAAACATTTTAAATTATAGCTATATCCTATTGCTGTCTAATTCAATAGCTTATGTTCATGCTAGCAGCAGCTTAATTTCAGTCCAGCTTTTTAAGAGACAATATAATAACTGCCATTTTTTTTCAGATAATACACCAGTATTCTCCCACAGATTGTACTACAGTCATTAGAAAAATCCCATTATGAGTCAACATCAGTCAGGAGCAATTTGTGAATTAGATATACCGTACTGTGTCAGGTCCCCCAAATATACTGGTTGGCTATGATGGCGTCATACAGTACATGGTGACTGGCAAAGCGTTTTTTACACTCAGGCCAAAGGACAAAAAGGCAGAGCACTTAGACAATCAAAGACTGAGCAGCATTACAAATGACTGCTGACAGCGTTAAACATCTTGGCGGGCACAATACGGGCACAATACACTTTGTACCTGTAACCATCACGAGCCCTCGCCATTACTTTGATGCCATCAAATAGGCTTTGAGAAGTACACCTCCATAATAGATTCTTTTCACGGCTAAAAGACAAAGACAGATAAAACGAATTATCTTGATAGGATGTGTTAAATTATTTACTGTTATGTAGGGGCTTGGGGCCTCTCTCGGAAGGCCTGGCTTCTTTTAGCCATTGCCTCTAGCTTCACTAGGAGAGTTTCTCTGAGTTCCCTAACCGTCTTGGATCAAACAGCTATTTAGACCTTGGGCCTAGGCCAAGTCCTCCTAAAGATCTGTCAGAAACTTTTCCACTCAGGCGAAGGAAGTTTGTCCAGGACCTTTTAGGTGGAGAGTGAAACTCCATTAAAGTATAAGTTTAATTGGTTTAAATGTCTGGTGAGTAAACCTGTAAAGCCCAATGTTAAGCAGTAAAAGATACTCTGTGATAAAATTGTGTTCCTGTAAAAGCAAAGCTCTTCCTTACTAATTGGCTGTAAAAAAGGACCTTTGATCAATCTTCAAAAATAGGTTTGCACAATAAATCCCTCCTCCCCACGTGGGATGATAATTTAAACACATTTTAAGGAAAAGATATAATTTGCAATAGATGTAACAACTGATTGAAACTGTATGAAGAGCTTTGTCTGCTACTGTTTTTCAACATTCTATTTATCATCTTTGATTTGATAATATTTTTGATTGTAATATTTTACTGTAAATTATTGTAACTGTAATCGTTTTTCCCCCAAAATATATGTCTATGGTTCTGCCTGCATGAGATCAATGATAAGTATATACATTAGATGCTATTTTTCTCAGACCATTTTTGTTCCTAGTTTGTGAAATCTTTTTACTGTGCCCGTAATAGCCTATTGTACCATTTACATAACTGTCTATGGCTCCCTTTTACAGTGCCAGCGAGTCATATTTGTGAGTCATGAATATTTGAAATCCTATCACAATGGAGTGAAATCCAACTCCCTGGTCTCACAAATAGCTAAGGGCTCATTTTTTACTTGGCTGGAGAAAACAAAGGTGATAACTCCTCATCATGTGCATCTATCTTGTGATTTATAAGTCTCTGCTGACAGCACACATGCTTGTCCTAGATAAGGGGATTTCAGAATGATGGCGGATTCGAGTGAGCAAGGATGAAAGGTCCTTTATTGAAGGTAGAGGAAGGAGAAATATCGTAATACTGATCCCCCCTGCCAAAGGATTAGTACTGACATTTGGACTATTGATAATTGATAAAAAGTTAGGTGGCAGAATTAGCTTTGGGTATACAAACCCAGGGTGATGATTGTTACAAATCATAAAATTGGTATGGAAATGCAACAACATGAGTTTAGTGTTTACATTTAAAGCACCTTAAACAATCTTTCAAAACCATGACATATTGTAAAACAAAACATTTATTAATTGTATTCATAACAGATATAATGTCTGTAATACAGTAGAGGGCCTATTTTGCATAAGAGGATTACTGTGAAAATAATATTACTTGTGGGGACAGCAAAGACAGTCTGTCACACGTTTTCACTTCATTTTTGTAAGAGTTTGAAAAAGGGTTAAGGACTGAACAGCAACTAAATCAGATATGCAACTTCTGTCGTTGTGACGATGGTTTTACATTCTAATCACATCAAGTGCCCAAGAAAATCACAGAGCAGGAAAGTTAAACCTAACTCTAGTCAAATCCTATTAATCCTAGTTGTACCTCTGGGGCAGGGAATGTGTTTTACATTCTGTTAGCTCCATCAGGGAAAACAAACTTCAAATTCATGATTTCCTTTTCACTTTTCAATTTGTGGGTACATTTTATACTCAGCTCGGCTGCTTCAAGATAAAGATCTCTCTCCAATTTTTTGTACTCCGAGACCTCATGGGTATCAGAACAGAGACCTCTGTGTAAAGATTAGAGATGTGCTTGCCTTTACTTACCTCTGGACACCACTAACATTTATTATTACTTTTTTGAATGTACAAATAGAAAAGGTCTTTCCTCATACGATCTTACACTGCGGTACTTTACTTTTTAAAGTTTGACCCCTGCGGCCAAACACCACCTGGAATGCCAAAGACGATCACGCATCCTCACGCTGCCGTAGCGGCTCCCAGCCCAGCACTTTCTAATGGGGCAAAACAGTGAATGAATAATGAGAGCAGACTGTATGCATTAATGGAACAGCATGGACCCCAAAGGTAGTGGTGGTAGCGGGGGATTGTTCTCTGCCCCTGTGTGACTGCCAGTAAACACACGCCCCCTGCAGCGCGGGCCACTTTGTCAGCCAGCCATCCCCGTTACCCTGCGTTCTGGGGAATTATGGATGGAGTTTCCAGCTGACCTCAAAGGTGCAGGTTGCACACTGTGATTTACTTTGGGAGCTCTTCTCTTCCGAGAGAACTCTTCAACATAAGAATTTCCCATTGCTACTGTGACACAAAATAAGGATCTAAACAAAGATCAGGAATGTAAAATACAGCTCAAGTGTGGTCTTGAGTTTTTAACTATTTTCCTTGTAATATAAGGGGCGGCATACAAATATTTTAGATGCTTGACAATTGTGGCATTCACTGCCGTTAAACCGACTCAGGAAAAAATACTGTTGAGTTTCCACATAGCTGTTTATGTCTGCAAATATCTTAGCAATAACAATATAAAAGCTTTGACCCCAGACAAGAAAAATAATTGGCCAATCATTTTCAGAAGTTTTCTTATTCATCTGTTATAGCTGTGTTAAGATTGTCCTAAATTCACAGGATTGTGAATTATATGCCCATGAAGATTTTTCGGTGAGAATATAGCATCTTAAAATGGAGTAGTTTACCAGGAAGGTTCAATAGAAAGAGACAAAGAGTTTAACAGTCAATTAAATCCCTCATAGCTACAAATAACTTGCATCACTCTTCATTTACTTTCGCTAGAAGTCAGCGATGCCACTCAGATGCCATTTGTTTAAAGATTTTAAGTGATGCTGGTTTATTTATGCTGGTTTATTTATTTATTACATTTTTCCATTTGCTGTAATAAGTCTTTTTGTAAATCAAATATGCCAAGTTCCTTTCAAATTGAAATGTCCCTTCTCCTGCAAGATTCTTTGGGGTGATACCATCAGACAAAATAAGCAAAGAGACATCGCACTACTTCAAAACCCTATGTCCCAGACAGTTGATAATTATACTGCACATGAGTTGATGGTGACATCATTACCAACTCCATGGCATTCCATGTATGAGAATAAATTGATTAAAACAGATTTATTTCCTAACAATCAACGTGGATTTCCTTTCGTTATATAGAAATAGAATGAGCAGCTTTGTGGTCGCTAACAAGCTTGTTCTGCCCCATCAACCTCACAGGCATTGTGCAGTCCCCCATGACAAAAACACCTTTGGGAATTTGGAATCTTATTAAAGCTGTTAATGTCAGTATTTACAAAAATGTTCTCAGCGCTTCTGGCTGTCTACCCTGATAGACGGACAATTCTGCTTAACAAATGAGATGTTTCTCAAATGCCTGCTCCTTAGGGAGGCTAGAAAGATCTGCTGAAAGAAAGTGAGAAGGTTAGATTTGGGGGCCAAATAAAAGCACTTGTGTGGAGATGTGTAGATGGGACTGGTCATGGGTATGGATTGTTGGACTTTGCTGAAATAGTGCTTTGTTCTGGTGGAATGTGCAATCTTCCATAATCACAAAGACATAGCCAGGTCCTCTATTTCCAGTTCATTTTAGAGGGTTTTAGTTGGTGCATTCAGTACTTTAAAATGTCAGTCATGCTGCTCTAAATAAACGAAATTGTTTTAAATGTTTTCATTTAAATCAATTGGTCAATTATTTTCCGTTGCTAAATGAATGCACTAAATCAAAGGTATTTTGTGACACCGTTATTTTGTTACAAGATGACTACTGCTCGCAAACACAAAAATAGCATAACTGAAGGTTTGGTCCTAACTAAGAAATATTAATTCAGAAACCTTGCAATTCTTTTAGGCATCATTATTTATTATTTATCATTACTTATTTATTTAGCCCAATGCTTCTCTTCCACTAGAGAACATGTGACTTCTAACTTTAAAGGAAGATCAGGAAAGTGTAGAGTTATAAATATATAAAATAAACTTCCCCGCTGTCATTTTTAGTTAAACATAATTTAGGTTAGTACGTATATACATCCATTTTCTTAGATCTGAGTCTTTTCAGTAAAAGGCTGACCATGGACAAAGTACAATGAAATGTTTCATGGGAGAACCCATTAGAGCCTGAACACCAAAACTCACTTAGGCCTTCTGTCCTGTTTCCGCCTCTATCTATTACCTCCTACTCATTACATTCCTGATCTGTAAATTACGTGTGATGTCAAATGGACACTGGGCCTGAAACATTTATTAATCATAATTGATTGAGCACGGGGCCTGCTATTGTTTGATAAAATAAAGGTTGTTTATGATCGTCACTATTATGTGAGCTGATGATTTCAATTTCAACCTGATAGCAATAACTCAGCACGAGCTCTGAAATAAGGCTGAAGTCTTTCGGTACTCCAACTATTCTCTTCCCTCTAATTACTGCAGTCTTTCAAAATTCAAAGGAGATGATTACAGGGATATTGCTATAGGCCAATTAGTTTACATGACTTAAAGGTCCTGCTTTCTCTCCCCCCCCCCCCCCCCCCCCCCCCCCGTTCTTTCTCTCTATCTGTATGTCTGCGTGTGTATGTGTTCTTACAATATGTCACTACATGTGTGTAGATCAAAATGTGTGCATGCCTACTGTATGTGAGTGTGATTGAGTGAGTGAGTGTGAGTGCAAGTGTGTAATGAGCGATGGTTGTTTGCCTTGTCCTCTGTAGTGCTCTTGGCGCAATGCCAGGCTTCTCAGCAGCGCCTTGTTGGGAGCAGAGGGGATGAGTCTGGAACGGTACATTGGGGAGGAAATTATCCTGCAAGGCATTGTAGCAATTAGATAGATGAATGACCATGGGTTTTAATTAGAACACTGGATACACATTCCACTTCATTATTCAATGGAACCTAACTAATTCTGCTGACCAAAAGCAGTGAGGAGCCTAGCTGCTCAATCAGCACTATTCCTTTGACAAGCGTGAAGTGTAATAATCATATATTTCGATACTAGGATGTACATAATTATTATTTATTGATTACAACATTAGTAACAGTGACATAATCATCTTAATCATATTTTACAAATACATGTACACTGCCATGGTTCATGCAGAGGTCAGCATCACCATGTCCAGTCAGTTGGATAAGTACTAGGAAAGTAGGACTGTTCTTTTCAATTCTTTCACCACTATCACTTGTTTATCCTAAACCATGTATCTGTTTTGAACATATTGATGCCGGGATATAGATATGGAGCTCCTTGGAGGTGGCATTAAAAACAAGACAGTTTTCAGGAATACGATTGCACAATATATAAAAATTCCATGGCGGATGTGCTGTACGGTTGTAGATATTCTTTCCAATTCATTATAAAAAGGTACTCTATACATAAGACACTGACATACAAGGTCTATCTACTTTTTTCTTATGGCATGCCAAAAGAGGGCATGAATCCATGGCTCCATGGGTCACCTCCCCAGAGGGGTTCTTGATGGCTGTCAGTGACGCACTATCTGTCCCCCTCCTTCTGAAGGTACTGTGTCAAACAGGTTGGACAGGCCGTACCTCATGAGGGCCCCTCTGATTAGTTCCCCGGGGATCACAGAGCCTACCTGAGGTAGGAACTTCACTCATACATGTCAGGCCAGACTTGATCACGTGTCCTTTGCAGATTGGCTGACCTGGGTACAGCACAGGAAGACCCGCTGAGTGGCTGCCACGCTTGTTAACAGCGGCCTCCATGACTTCGTGTTAGCCTTTGACACGTGTGCTGTACGCTTACAGTCATGCTATATTGCGTGTAGGTGAGCATGGAATTTCCTCACATTGTTCATAATTGACATTTTTGAAACCGTAATTGTCCACAGTTTGAACCATGGCATAAAGATTACATTATTGTTTTATGCACTGTTTATCTCATTTTACAGCCACCACAATATTTAATATTAACCATGAAGTTTGATAACACTGCTGGTAATTAGCTAGGTGTCAGATGATTGCTTTTTAATTGCCAGGGCAGGCAATACCCTACAAGGGAAACTGAACATATCTGTTTCTGTTGCAAACCCCTCCCTCTCACAATGGGATGTAGACCCACGTAGAATTACCTACTAGTTTCTCACTGCTAAAGCTGTCAACCAGACACTTGTCATTGCTGTTGACAACCTCGGCTCTCCTGTTTTTTTTGTTTGACCCAAACATTGCAATGCATAACAAAAGGAAAATGATGATACGGCTATTCCAATCTGGATTCTTCTGCCATGTAGCTCCAGTTGACTTTCCCATAAATTGCCCAGTGACCTCCTTTAACCTCATACTCTAACACAGAAACACACAGGCACACACAAACAAACACCCACACGCATGCAAATTCTGAAGTTTACCCATGGCATACTGAATTATTAGCACTTTACATTGGAAGAAATTCCTTGCTTCGCTTTCACAGTTATCCTTCTTTAAGGGTCCAGCTGAAACGTATTTATTTGATCAATGGACGATGAAAGGTGAGGGGTTGAGAAGTGGTTGGGTTCAACTGACACCATGCTGTTTGAAGCACCAGGCTGGCTCAAATGGACTCCAGCCTCCACTTCTTGTCATTCCAGAGCATGTCAACCGAGGTACTCCCAGGATGTTGGGGTTTAAAATACCCATAGAAATAGGCCTACACTAAGGACAAAGGATTCTAAATAAAAAGCACATAACCCCTTTTCACCCTTCTCTCATTTCATTGAGCATATACCACTTTGTGAATCTGGTCCTGGATTTCAAGCTTTGATGAACATTTTTTGGAATTTTAGATGGGAATATCACTCTTTTAGTGTGGCATGGCAACTATCGTTGGGGTGAGGATGTGGCTTTTTAATAGTAAACAGATATTTGTGGTGGCTCCAGAGAAGAAGAGCCCAAAGTGCCTAATGGTGGCAGGGATGTTGTGAAACTATCCCCAAAGCATCTCTCACGTTACTGCCATCATACTAGCAAAAATTCATTTTTTATCTCAAAATCACAATCATGGCACATGCACTTGCATGCAAATTAAAGTAAATTAAAAAGTGAATTAATGTCAGATATTCTTTAAGGAGCCATTTGTTGGCACATATCAGATAAAAAAAATCCCGATTTAATATGAACTAAAATAATTTGAGATGTTAGTGTGAAATCGTTCAGTTTTTTATATGTTTCTGGAGTTAATATTTAACTGATACTTGTTCTGAAAGTATGACGTGAATGCAGAACCTCGATGGATTTTTGTTTCACTTACTGTACATGACATTTAACAGAGAAATAATCTCCAAACGCACAGTCAGATGTAACCTGTAACAAAAGATATGATTAATTTCAGTAGCAATGGTTCCTTCCTGAAGGTTAAAGTGTTTCCTGCCAATGATGGAGAAAAAAATGAAACAAATTTAGGGCAAAGAAAAAAACGGAGCGCTCTTCATTTCCTGTATTATCGGACGCGGTGAAAGTATTTCCTGTCCTGAGTAGCCCCCACCACGGTAATAGGTCTAGTCAGAGCTCCAGTCACATTCCAGGTGACCTTGAAGAGATAAAGCCTAGACAACAAAGGTATGCTCCACTGACCAGCCTCCCCCCCTGTTAGTTTCTAGCTCAGGGGAGGACTTGGACAGATGGAGCTGCAAAAAGAGGAAGAAGTGGATCAATAGCTCTCTCGGAATTTAGTTGATCAATAATCGTCTTTGTCTCACCACAATGTCTAGCTCTTTGTTCAACAACAGGTTTGTCCATGCTCTACACACTCGATGAAAGACACTGACACAGACGGTTTTCCTGCACTCCATGATGGCTAGTTCTCACTTCTAAACCAGAGCAGTGTGACAATCACAGTGCACAATTATAGCTTGAAATGTTCATCAAAACTTAGGGTCCTCGCTTTTTCAAGCAACGTATGCCAGGCCAGAGCCAGAGTGTTATTGGCAGAACAGAACAATCCGAGCGTCGGGTGTGTTCTCAAATTAAAACAGAGAACGGACACCACAAATCTCATTTGGGAGTCCTAGTCTGTTCTACCCCCCTTCTTTTTTTTGGTCCTGTGATTACAATCTCTTTGTCTGCAGCATTATCCCCTCTGTTCTAAGAGAATGGGGCCGACAGCAGCCCCTAGACTGAGACTAAGACAGGCAGGCCAGGAGCTGGAAATGGACTTAGACATTCTATTGGTAGTCTAATCTACAGACGAAGGACCCTCATCTTTACAGTATCAACAACGCTACGGAACAACATGCGTCTGTTCAAGTTGAACCTTTTAGGTAATAGGTGTTTTTGACAAAGGTGTCAGTGCAAACACAGAGAAAGATCTTGTATTTATTCCACAATAGGCCTGCAGTGTTTACAACACAACTCTGTTTGGTAGCACTGCTTTTTGCCTCAATAGGAGAGCAAGCTGTCAGTTATCATCTTGGATTCAAAATGGCCTTGCATTTCTGTTATTGGAGGAGATAAATAAATAAACAAACAAATAAATAAATTAAGCAACAAGCACAGCAACAGACATGTTTCCCAGATACAAGACTAAATAATAAATACGACCTTGTCCTGGAAAATGATACGGTACCACCTCTGGCCCAAAACCACAGGAGGATAGGGACCAGGGATGCTGCTAAAAAAAGACTTGCCAAATCCCTATCTGTAAGAGGACAATGCAGTGGAAGTGTGTGTGCGTGTGTGTGTGTATGTGTGTGTGTGTCTGTGTATGAGGGGGGATTAGGTTGTTCAAGGAATATTTCAAAGGAAACCGTAAAAGATGTTTATATGTTGAAATTGGCCTTTGCATCATGTCAATTGGTGCTGTTAATGAAATAGGTATTGATCTGTCTTAGCAAGGTTACATTTTAACACAGTGGTCGTGAAAGCCTGCGTATCGCAACCAAAATATAGATGTATAAAATGCACAACATTCGAAGAACTTAAATAAAGTAAAAATGTATGTTTCAAAGCCCATCTATCCTATAATTTATCTACTGGGGTGATAGGCTGGCATTTCCAATCCTAAGAGTTAACTAGGTCATCCTACTTTATTCTTTTTTTGTTGCTCATTTTATATTGCATCTACTTGGGACATTTTTCAGAGAGTCCTATATTCACATCGATGTATAGTCCAAAATACAAAGGAATTTTCTTATTCAATATAGCAAATTTATGAGCCTGGTATGCTGACAACACTGATGTTGAATAAAAAAGACATGAGATGGATCCTGAGATATTAAATATTGATTTCAGCATTACAATAGATCCTAGAGGCAGAGACAGAATTACATTAAGCAAGATCATAATAATTCTGAGAACAATAATACTACCCGCTGGCACAAATCATTCATATGATCACCACAAAGATCCTCCAATAAATGGATGTGGCCCATGAACTAAAGGACACACATTTCTTTTGCCACCATAGATTAAGTTGTAAACTATAAACTGAGTCTTCTCACTCATAAAATATAAAAAAATGTTAGTACCACTCTAATTCCAGGTCCTTAAATGTCACACTAAGCACAATTTAAAAAAGATGTCCCGCCCTGTCACCTTGATGCTACTGTCACAGTCTCTCAATGAAGTTGGTCTCTCAGGGCACATACTAAAGAAAACATCATTATGAGGGAAGAAAAGTGTCGGTAATAAACCCAAACGGTGCTCAGAGACAAAGCTGTCAGCCTTGATAAATGGCACCCTTGCATGGTGAATGTGTTTGGTGCCCTTGCCATGTAGACTTGTCCTCCTGGGGCTGGCCCTATCCTGCTGGCTGTGGCCTGGACTCGAGGCCTTCTGTTCCTCAGTCGGGACTCTCAGCGGAACCGGACAGGTGCCGCTGCTGCTGTGGACCTTTTTCCGCTCTCATGGACTTCTATATTATTTCATCATTCAAAAAAGAGCTGACATGCATTGAAGTTCAAATCTAGGCAACCTTGCTTGTCACCACTCCCACAGGAGCTGTGTGCTTTTGTTAAAATGCCACATTATTTGCATAATCTCTATCTCTGTGTTGAAACAGTGACATTGAACAGCCGGAGAAAAGTTTGATGTTTGTTGTGTGATGGAACACTGTCCCATAGGAGTATCTAGGCTGCCTCTTCGCGTTCTTCTTCCCTTCATGAGTGTCACTACTTCAAGGATTTGGGAACAGAAGATGAGCGAATATGATTCTTGAATTGAAAAGGCAAAATAATTCAAGAGTGGTTATTATAAGAATAGAATGAAAGGCATGTAGGTTACAGTATGTTTTTTTTTTGTGGGGTGGTGTTGTGGATTGATATCCGTTTAATAATCTTATTCCATATTTTCCCCAGAGACAGATGGCTCAATGCAAAGCAGGAGTTAAATAGGAACATCTTGTTGTTGTATTGGCTTTAGAAAACATAAAGCAAGTAGGGCATAGAGCAATAGTACTTCACCCTAACAGTGTTTGTGTCTCTCATAAAGAACGTTATGCTCTTGTATATGATCTACCAAAATACCTCTTTAAATGTGCTTTTTACCAACAACCTAAAATCGTTATTGAGGCCCACCCTTATGCCTGTTGATTGAATCGTATCTTACGTATGCTTTTTGTTAGCAACCATCACCACAAGACAAACTAAAATACAATTGAGACAAAAAACACAATTACTGGGACTGAATAACAGTGCAATAAAATAAAGATTTATATTGATTTATATGATTTGCCTCATCGAGGTTCGAGAAGAGGGCAGACAAGACCAAAATTATGGATGATCTAGAAATGGGAATTACATAAACGTCAAAGGGACGTTTGGTGTGTCCTGCTTATACTGATGCCTAGCACAAGTGCTAACGAGGAGCACTAGCTGAACGTGAACAAAAGAGAGATATAGAAAGAGTGACAGAGACACACAGAGACAGAGAACTAGGGAGCGAGAGAGAAAGAGTTAAGGAAAGAGGAGGAGCGTTGCTATAAATACTCTCATACGGCTGGGGTTCTTCTGGATTGGTATGATGATGAATTTTGCCTTTATTCTAATCTATTCAATGCCTTTGATACTTTTCACCGGATATCATCACTACTTATCATCTAGACAATCCATGCCACTGAGTCAGTCAGTCTCGGTCAGAACTGCATCAGAGTCAATTAGCTACAATCCACAGGCAGTCTTTATGAAAAGTCATGTTTTCAAACCCAAAGTTGAATAAAGTTATATAAATTGAATGTGTAACTGGTAGCTTTACTGTGCATTCGGACTGCTTACATTGTGTTAAGCTGTATTGCCTCAGGACTTTCTGACATTCCTTTCTGTTGTTGGCATACTGAGAAACTACAGTAAATCTTAATGTCCCAGAGGTAAGAGGCTGAGACATTTGCCTTGAAGTGCTCCAGATTACATATTCTCTGTGTTCTCTGGAAGAGATAGCACGTGTTATAGCGGGTCACATTCTCAACAGATAGCTTTTCAGGGGGCAAAAAGATAAAAGAAAAAAAAAACATGCTCTACTTTGTCTGTTGATATTTAGAAATGTTGAGCTAACTACATGTAAAAAAGTCTTTCCTTAGAAAATTACGTATTTTAGATGACTACTACTCTCCCATCTATACCCTGTAATTAGATTGCAGTGAAAAAGTAGCTGGCATTTAAACAAAACAATAAAGGAAAATATAGATACCATCATGTTCATGGGTAACAGCATCACCAAATAAATATACATTTTAAATTGTTAAGCAACATAAAAGTTTTAGACTGTGGATAGTGAAAAAGGTTCTGTGGTCAGGCAGCATGATTATTATTCAAGCATGTAAGCAGTATATAATTATTTTTGAAAAAATGTATTTCATAGTCATAGTCAATTGTTGTTGCTGTCAAATTTATATCAACATGAACTTCCACCACATAGTATACTGTAGACAATGATGGCATGGAGAGAAATAAAAAGAAGCAAACCAAGAAAATGTATAATCATCATTATTTATAGTTCATGGTCATTTTCCTCATACTCATTCCAAGTAAAGGTCTCAGGAAAGCAGAATAGATTGACAGAATGACAGTACAAACACAGAACGGTTGAAATGACTGACTGGTCATATTCTCCTCCTGTTGTATTAGCCCCAGGCCTACATTGGACAATCAATTAGGACCACTTGGAAACACACACAACACAAGCCTAGATATCATCATTATCATCAACATCCTCATCCTTATCATTATCACCCATAATCATCCTCACCACTCATATTTTATTAAATCACTCTCGCTTAGGTTTAGCTTGGGGGCAGGAATGAGGAGGAAGGCAGTGATTTTTACCAATATCCTTAAAACAGGGCCATTCTGCATCTTTTATGTTGGGCCTCTCCATCATCATTGCCCTGTGACATGTTTAAGGACAAGTTGGGCTACTACTATGCCGGATCAATTTATCTCAGGTTGGCATTTGTATAAAAACTAAATAGGAACACATGTAAAAAGAGGGAAGAACCAAAGTACCCAACTGAAAAAAAGCAATTGCAGATGTCATCGTAAAATCTTCTATGTCTAGCAACACTTAATTTTTTTCTTTTTTTTTTGTACATTTAATTACATTTTTTGTCCTTTTATGTTTTATTCCAAAGATGGTTGAGGAGCAGTTCTAATTTGCATCATCTATACAACAGGCTATAAAACACCACTTTGTCACAGTCCAGAAAGCACACATAGATGTGGTTTTACTGTATATAAACATGTGTACTGTAATAAGATACTTTTGCGTGCATGGAGTGTTCCCAAATGATCAAGTTTCAGATATCTGCAGAACTTTGAGATAACACAAAGGCCTCCAGATTTCAAACTGGCACAGTGGATGTACTCATCCTCTGTAACTGAGTCTCTCTCTAGACTAATGGGAGGCCATTCATTCAGCAGAGCCAGATCACTCAGCCTCGTATCAGCTTTTTTTATTGGCTAGCACTGCCTAAAAAAGTGCAAATACTTTGGCTAATTCCTTTCACATAGGTAGCTTAATTTCTTCAATCCTCTATGCTGGTTGCCTTGACTTTTTACCTTCTTCCCCTTTTCATCCGAAGTTAATGTTTGGCGCTTTTCTTTATTTACTTATTTATGCATTGTGTTCTAGTCATTTTCTCATAGAAAAGGTCCCAACAACACAAATACAGGCAATGTAAAGGAAAACATTGTTATACTGCAGTTCCCTTGCGTTACACATCTCTCTTCTCTTGTTTTTTAGAGACTGGAGAGTCCAATGCCAATATCTGGGTAAAATAAGTCACAGATGGGTAAACATTGTTTGTCATGGTGGATAGGTATTTTGTTGATTGGCTGAATATTCTGCAGCGTGTCACACCCACGTTCTCATCAGTCCCAGTGGTTACAGTAGCTCCTGGTGCATGTCCTTTAGTCCTGTGTGCTTGGATTGAATCTAGAGAAAAATTATATTTTCTTAGATTCACTGTTCAGTGTCCCGCCATGTCTTAGATAAAATGAAGACTAAATGTTGCTGTTTTTAATTTTTTCCGTTTTGTTCAACTTCGTTATTATACACAGGTTGGTCTCCCTATTCGTCTTTACGAGAAAAGTTCGAATGAGTCTGGCGAAGACCAAAGTCATTAGGATCACACATAGTACTCCTTGTCCTTATTCTTCTTGTTCTTGCCGGTGGTCTTGGCTGTGTTGACCGGCTTCTCTTTCACCACGGTGCCGTTGGACTGAGCCGAGTTGCTGATGTAGTTGCGGCTCTCGTCCACGTGGTAGGAGCCTTCGTCTCTGTTGCGGTATTTGTACATGGCGTAGAGGAGGATGAGGATGCAAAGGGCTGCTGCTGCTACGATGCCCACCACCATGCCTGTGGTGCTGCTGGACTCGCGGAACACCTCGGAGGGCCCCGGGTAGCCCTTTGGACTGGCACCTGTCGGGTTCGCTGTCGGGGAGATAAAGAGGATCTATGGTTACCACCACAACCAAATCGATAACAGGGCCTTTCACGGCACAGCACAGTATTTCACAGACGCAGTAATTTTCCGTATAATGACTGACTGAGAGCATATCTCTCAGGTGTATACGCATGGGTCAATATTCCTATATGATGATGTAGGGGAGGGGAGCGATCCTATATCTCCGGATGGGCCCCTGTGGCTGACTCTGGACCAGTTTTCTAGGGTATGCTTCCCTCTAACATTAGAGAGCACTGGAATTGAGTGGACCAGCCCACAAGAACCCATAGATAAAATAACAACACACAACAATTCATGACATTAAGTCCAATAGCAAATCTGATATGAATGGGGAGACGTTTATTCTGCTTTCTCACGGTGCATGCTGTCCGCCATAACAAATACAGCAACAGGCAATTATGATGCAAATCACACATTAGTGCCAGAATAATTCTCACACATTTCTGTAGTCATTTCAATGAAACCAAAACCGGCCCTGTAATGAACTCTAAATGTTTGATAACGGGATTAATATCAGAGCACACTGCACTTTTGGGAATCATTTGCAGTGGTGAATGGAGAACTGATTGCATATCAGCAAGCTCTCTTTATGTTCCGAGTGCCGTCCAAATTATAATCCTACTCCCATCAACTCGATAGCCCTTTCTACCGCTCCCTATCATTTCTCCCTTCTCCACACTAATGCCCTCCTTACAAAAAGCACATTTCAAACGCCCATCCATTACTTGTCTAGAGTTAATGGTTAATGTGGAGGAAAATGGCCTCATGAACATGGCAATATCTTATAATATCCAGTTCTAATAGCACGAGTGACAGGTGTTGCAGTCATGATGAATTTCTTTGGAATCAAATTAAGCACAATAACAAGGCGCAGGCACAATAAAATTATCTGTGGATCAATTAAACAGTCATGTTTGTGGCAGAAGGAAAAGCCGCTGTTGCCTTTCATTGTGCGAAATCACAAATGCTGGTTGGTCGGATCACTAGTCAAGGTGTGCTAACAATGCTAGCAGACACTCAAGGACAAGAGGAAAGTGCCGCCAGGGCATCGAGTGTGACTGAGCGTTGCAACAGATTAGCTGTGCCCGTGACAAGCGCACTTATCCTCGCAGACAGGTGTGAAGGAAGCTCTCGCCTCGTGGGCAAAAGCCACCGGCTGACACTGCCTCTCCACCAGCAAGCGTTCGGTGAGTGTTTGTGGCGAGTTGCTTTTATATTTCCCATCTATTCTTTGTTCAGGGTCAAAGAGCTGAACACAGAGATATCCCGGTGGCGGGCTGCCGGAGGAGAGAAGTCGTGGGAGGGCATTCAAGCGTTCCTTCTGTGACCTCCCTTATCACCTGAGGTGAGGTGACAGCACTGGAGGAGCCCGGGAAGGCAGGAGGGCTCGGTCTGTCTCCCCTGGCAGAGCGCCTGTGACAGCTTCACCCTGTCGCTGCTGTGGGGTTTACCACATATGATCTAACAGACTCTACTGTCACCTGCCTGGGTGTGCAGATGTGTTGATTGGCACCCCGCTGACGACAGCTAGACAAAGAAGGTCATTGTCAACAAAATCCCCATTGGCAAGGCATCACTCCGCGGCCTCCTGCACTGGTTTAGGGGGTGGATTTTAGCCAGACAAAAAAATCCCAACAAGTATCTAAAATATACTGTATTCCATCAAAATAAGAGTGAGTTTTAGTTCCAGCATGGCACTCTCTTTGCTGGTCTAGAACCAAGAACCGCTTACGTCAGGGGCTGGGGACCGGATTATCGTGACCAACAAGACCAACTAAAACTTTGATAAATTAACATGGCCGCAGTAAATGAACCATCACTAGCTAAGAGCTTTTGGTAACTTTTTCTAACTCTAAGCAACTAGCGTAGTTCGTTTTTATAATGAAAAATGACAGAAATAAAATCCTAAACACAGCTCTAGTAGCAGAATTTGATAACTGTTCTCATGATGTTCCACATACTTCTTTCTGGCCGATCTAATGTCACCCCAACTTCTCCCCCCACACTAGTCTGATCAGCTGAAAGAACCCAAATAGTCACCCACAACTTTGATAAAGAGCAAAATCCTTTGCTTTTGGGTTTATTTGAAAATATTAAAGATATAATACAACTGATAAATATTTAAGAGGTACTCTTTTAATGAACGATTGTACCGCTCTTGGAAATCTAAGATAGCTAAAATACATGATTTTTTCTGCAATAGATCGGCCAAGAGGTTTGTGTATTTTTATTTTAGTTCCGCCTAATCGATTTTGATTGGCCGGCTGACAAAACAAAAGTTGATAGACGAGCGCTGTGCGGTGGCAAATGTTTAAATATTTTCAACTTGGGCGCTTCGCAAAAATGTAAAAGGGGCACTCTGTTCTAAAATATGCAAGGCGCGCCACTTTGAAATAGCAGCATGCCAGGTGCTTCTTAAAATGAGCAAAGACTGGGGATGAGGCGCTGGCAGTTGAAAAACGCGTTCAGTGGACACAGCCCCTTTCTACGGCATTATTGTTGCGCTTCAAATCGGTGGTAGCGTTGACGGAAAGTGGACTCGTATACAGTGACGTAATGATTTGGCTCTCTGGCCCGTGGAACGCAAACCGGTTCGTTGAAGGTTCGCAAGTTGAACCAACTGCGAACCGGGACTAACACCTGCCCAGAACTAGCACTAGGTTCGCATTGGTGGAAAAGCTGTATCAGAGTGCTGGGCATTGGCCTCCATAGCAGGAGGATTGAACATTATGCTGACTTCGTTGTGCCTTTGTCCAGCAAGATTACCCTTCATTAGAGTATGTAAGAATTCCCCACAAATAGTCCAGATGCCGGCTCTGCTAGATACATTGATACAGCTGTTGCTAGCCCTTAGTCACTGAGGGTGGTTTGGGGTTTGTAGGCGGTGCATCAGTATGTGTGGACTTGTCCTGGCGGTCTCTGGGTGAGACAGAGTGGGGTTATGCGGAGGACGCATTGGCTTCATCAACACCACAGCCCCAGAAGGCCCCAGTCAGAAGGCATGTGCCTGTCTCTTCATTAGCACTCCATCACCTCCCAGCAAAGGCACATCAACTTGGAGCAAAATGATGACTGAAACAAGTGTTTAAAATGATGGCCGCTCTTCTAAACTGTACTCAAGCGTAGCCAAGGGTAAAATTAGACGGAGAGAAAACGACCTTAGAGTGGTGCCTTGCCTTGGTGGCACAGCGGGAGAGCACTTGAGGAGAGGGAGAGGTAAACTGAGCGGGGTTAACTTTCATAGGGAGCAAAGTGGCGTCAAACTGCCCGAATAACCTTTTCATCTCATTTTCTCTTCAAGACCTGCGTTACGGTGCGACTTCCTGGACATCATAAAACCCCTGTTTTATTCATAGAGGATGTGGTTGATGTTTCCGTCATTTTGTCACAACTCATTTCCTTTTTGCCAAACTGTATAGGCCCTGGGTAGGGTTTCAGAGAGACACCAGAATCCCGGACACAACAAGATATAGGCCATTTCACATCTGTAACTTATGAGAATACATGATATGAGTGAGTCAAATGTAATGGAATGGTACCAAATTGCGATGACTTTAAAGAGCTGATAACAGCTGTGAGTCTCGTGGTCAATCTCCTCTAGGCCGGGGTTGAATTGTCCCCATTAAGAATGCCTTGCTATTGGTGTCTTTCTTCTCTCCTGGTAATTCTACCTGGGCCTATTTCTGAGGATGCACCCAACACCAGTTTGCTGTAATAGCAGTGCTGTGGGGCTGCTCGTCCAAATGGCTTTTGAATGCCTGATGAGATTCCCCTACACTGCCTCCCCTCCCCTCCTCTTCACCCTTTGTAACAGCCTTGCCAATCTCCTTTCAAGGAGAGGAATGGGATCAGAGGTTCCGTTGTGGAGGCTGGGATTTCAATAAATGGTTCTCTTTAAGGCCTATTTTTCCTCATTTATCTCTAGTGAAGTGGTTCATTTGTTTGGCAATTTGCAAGGGCGTGAGCAGGTTGCGGGGACATCGGTGTGGGAGAAACGGGACGTATGGGTTGCTTCAGTTGAGGGGGACGCCTGGTCTGGAGTAATGGAGCAAGCAGTACTACTTAGAGCGTAATGAATGGACAGTGTGGCCCAACCTGTGTTTAGTTGAATTGATAGCATTTAACAGGCGTACAGAGATTGCGTAGAAAGTACAGTGTACAGCAAACTGTCCTTTTGGCTGTGTTTTTCCTCTTGATCGGAGGGCTAAGAACCACATCGAATCTGAATCCTCTGCGACTTAGTTGAGATCAAGTCTGTTAATGGTAATTAAACATGCCTGCACAGGAATGCAGCAACAGCCTGCGGTGGCCTGGTAAAACCTACAGGAGTGGATATGGATGTGCCGTGGAAATTGCACCAAGGGCAGCTCAGTGAGGTATAGCTGTGGGATGCCTCCAGTGAGACCTAGGCTTAGTTGGCTTGCTCACTGACACATTGCTGTAATCCAGCCAGATTAGTGTTGGAGTAACTGCACATATCCAGCAATAATCACCAGCTGTCGGACTCGTCACAGAGCTACGGATCAGGCTGCAGACAGGTCACTGTATCAACTGCTGCAAAGCCGGTAGGCCCAACTCACTGAGGTATTAAGTCTGTTCCTTCTTTAATTAACAGAGTATCCTCGATAAGTGATGCAAGTCCTTCTTGCACATGCTGCATGCTGGCAGGAGTGCGCCTTCTGATAGCCATGCGCGTGTGAACGCAGAGGGCCTCTGCTGATGCTCACAAACTGGAGGAGGAGCAGAAAACTGAGTGAGCATGAAATTGGGTCTGAGTGAGAATTCATAAAGGATTTTTGACTTTGCTTCATAATGGCATGCAGCAATTTTATCCTTGGCCCAGTATGTATGTTATGTCTATGTGAAGAAAAATACAATAAATTATTATTGAATACTTTCATTTTGTTTAAATCCGGAACGGGATATAAAAGGACCCAGATTTCCTCATTCCAAATAGATTAAGTTTAGCTTTGAATGAGCAATCAAAGTTAAATGGTAAAGACTTTATTGGACCTTTTATCGTGCTTATTTATTGTTATAGAGTGGATAACATGTTTACGACTGTGCTGATGTGACAGAAAAAAACTCCTATCGTTTTTAAAACCCCATTATGTTTCGACGCAGAACTTATAGTGCCATAATTGGATTAGAGGAATCCTTGCGCTGCTTCCATACATTTGGTTCATTAAAATTGCTTCTAGAACTTACCGCATGTTTTTGTATTCTTCACATTAATACGTTTTCTGTGCCCGCATCAAAATAGAATGCATATTTGTGAGAGCACAGGAGTGGAACCTTTTTTTAAGGGAAAAAATTATTAGCCTGAAAAGAATACAATTTGGTTTCGGCAGGGCATAAGTTCAAGTGTAATGCTTATTCTGTGAGAACATTTGATCTTTTACTGGGGATGAAGCCAGGCCCCAAATGAAAGGCAATGCAGAGTGTTCTTTGACCGTTATTCCATTCCTTTGGCTCGGGCAATAATGTGCATTTCACGGATCACAGCCCTTTTCAGACTGGACTGGGTAGAGGGGAAAATGCATTGAGTGTTTACTTTTTGGTTTGTTCAGTGTCTCTGCAGAAAGCAATTCTACCGCTTAGTGATCCCACCGGTGAATCCTATGAGTAATGTCTGCAAACCCCAAGTGTCCCACTTTACTATGATCATGGCCATAAAACTGGCTTGATGCCAGGCTCCACTACTTTTCCTGGTTTGCAAAGTCAGTCACTCGGGCTAACAAACGGACACATTGAATTAGCATCAAAGTCAACATGCCAAAGGATCTGGTCGGCGTCTGAAGAGCAATAAAAATAATTGGAAATATAAATTTGGCGGGATCAGAATAGAGCGCCTATGACAGTGAAGCACACATGACCGTGAAATCCTATTTCCCCACAGAACACACAGTATTTAATGTGGTACCATGACATACTTGTGTGGGCTTATTTCCAGTGTGGAGAGGTAGATCGTATGAATCAAAAGAGGCTTTATATCCATTATGTTTTCAACAAAAAACGTCTAGGCTCGACTATTATGCATGGTATAAAGGATTGACCTTATCTGATATAATTTGTGCCCACCATTAGGGTTGTCCCCATTAGTTTGTGCTGATGGTGATGATCTGCTCCTCTGCTGTTTTGTTCTCCGTTTTTTCGCTAGGCTTATTCCTACCCAGTGCTAGTCGATTGAAATGCACAGTGCATGGTCCTCAGTATGGGAAGCTAAGAACACAGAGAGGGTTCCTGCTGGGTATGATTGAATAACCTATTAAATGTGGGCAGTGACCTCTCGAGCCAGCACCGCATTGTTACTGTTTCATTAATTTCAGAGCTACGTTAAAACAATAATTTGACCACCGCACTTTCTCTTGGTTGGATGCATTGCTGTCAGTGCCCTCGGCCTAAATATGGAATTTACCATTTGCCATTAGATTTAGGTGTTTTTTCACACTCTTCAGATAAACCATATATCATAGCAAAATGTCAAACACTTTGGCCGCTGCTAATGTCAGTGTGGTATGCTGGAGGGGAGAGAGTGAAAAGAGAAATGGAAACGGAGAAAACAGAGCTGATTAACCTTAGCCTGACCACAGGCACGCTGAAAGGCGGCTGCCGCAGCATAAAATAGCACTGAGAGACGATGAGAGAATTCCGCGGGGTGGGTAAGATAGCACTCTGTGCCTTTCTCTCCTTGATAACGACACTCTCTCAATGACACCGCGTAGATGCCACATGACCGACTGCTTTATAATTAATGACACAGGAGGCAAATGTGTAAACATCAGCAAAACAAATAACACCTCTACCCTCTACACATATTAGGTCATATCATATCATATCATATCATATCATATCATATCATGTCATGTCACATAATGCTTGCTGTCTTGTGCCCTCTGGGCTAAAATAGGGTGAGAGAGCGAGAGCCTGAATCCGAAGCATAAGGTATCGTGGGTACTATGTTCCAGGGAAGGTATCTAAGAGACTAACATTCTCTGGGCTTCTCAAAGATAAAACCTGGCTATCTGGCTCTGGGTGCAATCGGCCGGATCAAGACTCAGCGCCAGGTCTGACTTCTGCTGGCTGGGCCTGCGCCAATCGGCACTGTTGTTTCTCACTTTGATTTGCAGCTGTTAGGGACCATGTCCTGGCCCTGGCCAGAGCTAGGCTCCCCAGCCTTCCTCTGGACCATGTGCTACAGCAGCATGGTTGGCCCTATCCCTAGGTGCTCCCTCCACCAGGGGGAGGATTCAATTTGCTGCAGCGTGATCTAATCGGAGCCCTGCTGGAAGATTAGCTTGGCTGCTGCTGGCGTGCTGTGGTTTCCGGGGTAAGAGAAATAAAGCATGGCTATAAGTAAGCTGGCCGATCGATGTCACTTGACGGCTGATAGGGCGGCTGCAGGACCACTGTCCAGGGATCGGCGGCATGATCTACAGCTGACCTTGGGCAGGAGCCGGCGCTCTGATGAGCCCCCCACTTACTCCCCCTCCCGGGATCGCTCGCTTATTCGCCGGTATCCAGAATAAAAACTCAACCTGCAGTTCAGAGGGAGGATCGTGATGAAGAAAAAAAAAGTCTAACACTGGTCCTCGATAATCATCACTGAGGGATCTTTTTAGTGATTTACTGATTAGACAAGACAGCCAGTATATCATAAGTGCCAAGAGAAAGTGAGCTTGTAATGTGAGCCGGGGGCTGACAGTAGTGAATCCAGTCCTTCATGCATGGCTGCGATCTCCGTGCTACGGTGCAGCGCGCCTCGGCAGCACGTGTGAATGGTTGCCACCGTAGATATTAATCAGGGTCCGCCGTCGGACAGCTGTCACCGTGGGAGCCCACAGCTCGAGTGTCAAATCCTCTCCAAAGATCACAGAAGGAGAGAGAGAGATCCTAGGCGCCGGGAGAAGAGGGTCTGCGCGCATCACGCAGTATGCTGCTGCCACTTTGACAGGTGACTTTGTGAGGGACGACGCCCGTACACACCACCCGAATTGCATAGGAGCAATCTCTGGTGTATTCACTCTGACTGAGCGAGCAGATGTACAGTGGAACAAGACATTGAAAGGTGTCTATGGGGAAAAGCACTGCGTGATGTTTAAAGACACACGGCCGTAGACGGAGTGCAAGTCTCATGCTATTCTGGAGCTGTTCTCTAAGTCCGAAACAGTGAGAATGAGACAGCTGGGGAAATAAGCAGACAGATCTCACAGAAGAAGCAGACAGACAGCGGCCTGTGTGCTACGGGGCAGACATTCATTTAGCGGAGGCTTTATTACCACATACAGATCGATAAAGTGAGAGGGAGGCCTTAAGTCTGGACTTAATTGCGCTCCATGCTCTTGATCCGTTCGGTACGCATTTGCAACTCCCTTTATTCAAAAGTAAGCACGGAGGTCATACTTAATTGCCTTTTTTCGGTGTTGCAAGGTAGGAGATTAGAATTCTAGCCCCGCAGTTGTGAGCACAAACTAGAGTTGTTTGTCTTAATTTGTCAGTATAACTTATTTTACACAGCATGCATATTTTTATGAGGCTTGGGGAAACTCATTTACTATGCATGTTCCTAATACAAAAGGGAGAGTTGAACGATTGAAAATGAAAGATATTTTAAATAACAGTTGGTTTGGGAGCTTTACGGTGCCAATTGATTGCAAAAGTCACACAGTGCATTTTGGAACAGGGATGTTTTGACTATAAAAAGGTAGCGTTTCCTGCTGGGTTAATTTTTATATTGAAAATCTACAATACACAGGCGCAGGTAACAGATGTGTAGAAAAAGCTGACGATTGTTTTTAATGTTCCTTTTCCGAATGAAAGCTTTTGTTATTCTTGCCAAGGCAGAGATGTGGGGAGGGGCCCCCTCCTGGTGTTCCTACACGTGTCATGTGCAATCAGAGCTCATAAACGCTGCTGTACAGGGAACAACAGGAAGGACTCCCACCGCTTGCTGTTCAGCTTAATTAACGACCGTTGGGACTTACCACACGCCAACTGCTCAACACAGAGCATGCTTAGACATCCGTCTTAACACACTAGCAGGCAGCTCCTCTCTGGCTTAACACTCCCTCATATCCCTGGTTGGAGTCAAATGCGGCGGCTGTGTCCTGACACCGGCAATGTCTGGCACAGCACCATGCGTTGGGACAATGAAGACGAGTGACGGCAAGACCACACAAGGACTCCGATTGTCAGACAAATGCAATTCTACGTATGAAGACGCACAACATGTCTGGATACAGCGTGCGCTCTACGCACTATGGGACTCGGCGGTGAGGTGGACTGCGACAGACAGCGAGACAGTGATACGCCCAGAGAGAAGTAGAATAAAAAAAGATGACTAACCTAACCCACCTGAGCTCGGCTCACAGGGATCAATGTCCTCGTCATCGCTCGGACACTCGGCCGACGCCACCGTCAGATCATCCGTAGTCTGAAATAAAAGAGGGGAAGGAGATAAGAAAGACCAGACGCTATTGATCAATATATTGACACTTTCAATATTCTGGGACCCCGAGCAGGGGAGGGAGACGGGTGAGAATTTAATCCATGGAGACTGAGTGTTTAGCCGGTGGATTCATCTGTCAACGCAGTCCCATCCAGCCGCCACAGAAGCAGCTGCTGCATTGCTAGCTAGACAACACTGTCCTCACAAAAATGAGATTTAATTATGAGGGAGCGGTGGGGGCTAAAGTTCACCGCACAATTGTCAACACAGACTAAGCTCGGGGTGATCCCACAGTGCGCTCCTCAATCCATCCTTCTGAGGCGAGAGTTAAGAGCCGTCACAGAACACCTCTGACATTCAGAGGACAAAGCGCTTCACAACAGAGATTGGAAAACAAAGAGCAAACCCGGTGGATGCTAAAAAATCAATGTTATTGTCGCCATTCTCTCCGCTCAGTCCAGTATTCTTTCTTCAAACTTCAAATTACATGAAGCAAACAAGAGGTGCATTGCCCTGCAGAGTATTCTATTACGAAAGTTTTTCCAACGTGAATGCCTTGCTCTCCCTTCCCTTCTCACCTCCTTTGAACACAATGCCTCTGACTTTCAGGGAAATATGGGAAAAGGGCGAAAAAAAAGAAAGAAAAAAAAGAACCACCAAATAAATGTGAACTGTAAAACATTATGCTACAATGTTCTTTTATAGCTGTGCCCTAGGCCATCTGATCAGCTCTGCAGTAAAGGTCGTTTCATTTAAACATGGCAGTCTCTCTGGAACCAGGCTTTGTCCTCTATTATAGAGCCCTGCTAGGCAGGTTGTCCGTCCGTCTATTTAGCCGTGGGCTAAGATGGAGCACACCGCTAGTTATGGTAGAAACATCGAATTGTGGCATTCTATTTATCAGATTCACAGTACGTTGAGCCCCCTTAAGTCTGTTTGTTTTGAAGCGCAATAAATCTGATGGAACCTCTCTCAAAAAATACAGAAATAATGCTTTATTCAGTGTATCTGACTAATCCACAGCATTGTTTAGTGTCAAACTAAATTGTATCTTAGATTTGTATCGAGTTATTTGGGGTGATCTCATTGAGCCTTGTCCATTGCTCGCCTAATGTGATTTTATTGTCGCTGTAATATCATTTGTACATTGTACCTCATCACAAGGTAACAGACGTGGCAATAATAGATCAACCCCATTATGGCATTTGGGGAAGATGGAGGGGCTGTTTTGGCTACATCTGTGCCGGTGAAGCCCGGGGAAGCTGTCCAAATGTAAATTTAATTTGCTGTGCATGAGGCTGATATACAGTGTCGGCCATCCAGATGGCAGAGCCGCCGGAACCTGAAGTGCCACATCCATCACCTCAGCCATGTGATTTGTTTTTCCTGGCGGGAGATCCTGACACTCCGCACCAACTGGCTGGGGTACCACAATCAATACATCTACCTCTCTCTTTCGCGCTCTCTCGCTCCCGCACTCCCTCACTCTCTGTCACCCCTTTTTTCCTTTTGTCTCCGTCCAACTCTCTTTCCCACTGATTTAGTCACAGGCAGAGCAGGGGAGGTGGTTGCGGACGTAGGCGCACTGGACGTAGGTTCACTCCCTATAGAGCAGCGTGAGTGGGGCTGAACACCTCGGTCTTACGCAAGCCTCTGTGTCACTGTTCTAGGCAGCGGACGCTATGGCATCAGATAGTATGTCATCTGGATGAGAACCAGCTAGGAAAATGGCAAATTTTAAATGCCTTCTCGGCAGAACCTAAATTGAATATGTACATTTCCCATTAATATTGTGACATCAGAGGACTTTATACAGACAACGAATAACTTTGAAAGGGAATTCATTTCACGTTTCTCTTAACCTCTCCATAAATGCATCTGCTGTAGATCCATCAAGCATGTATTAATCTGAATCTTAAATAAATAAAAGATACTCCCAAGGTAAGGCTTTTTTTTATATTTTGTGTACAGCAGATGCAAGCCTTGAAATCTACAATAAATGAATGCACATGCCACATTGAACAGATTTGGCAGCTGGGATTAGCTTGTAGGTCAACATTTTGATGTGGTCATGACCTGGTCCAAATCCAATACCATTTCAGATTCATGGCCCCTCTCCAGTGCTCCGCTTCTCCTCACCTGTGACAATTTAATGTGGGATGTGTGAGGGGCTTACCAAGTAATATAACCACCAAGATGAAAACTGTGACACCTACATATCAGGCTATAAAAAGACTTGGCAATGTAATAAAATACCATATGGGATTTCACTGAATAAAACGGTAGCAAGGTTGAACAATTCGTAGGCAGGTGATAATTTTGTGTTTACGTGCCCTCAGACCCAGAGATGTTTAAAATATTTTTTGTGACAGCTGAGTTCTTAAAACATGGGAAAGTTAATCATAATTTTCAACTTTTTTTTATTACTAAACAACACTGTTTTCATTTAAAAATAGCTTTGAAGACAAACATGGGAGCAGGCTGGGGTTAATTTAGCAGAGGTGTTTCCAAAGTGCTTAAAGTAATGTCCAAGGCATGCAAGGCCTCATTAATCTAGGTCTGAGTTCTAACGTGTAGAAGAGGTCCTGGCGTTACATAGCTACAGAACTGTAGAACCTCATAAATCTAGCTCCACGCAGAGCTCCAGAGAACAGCCCCACAAGATGTACAGAGGAAAGTTCAACATCATGTCTCCACTACTAGCAGGTGAATGGGAAGATATCACATGCGACTAAAGTGAACAGATTTCGAGGATAAAGGTAAACTACACATGCTCTGAACTTCCGGTGGTGAAGTGATCTTGGAACGTTTAGAATGTGCTCTGTGACAACTATCAACGGAGAGGAAAATAACTTCATCTAAAAATTGAAAGAGCCACTAAAATCTTTTAAATGCAGTCCTATTTTGGTGAGGCAGACGAACTGTGAATACGACTGCATGAGGTGAGGATATCGACTGGATTTGGCCTTGACACTGAGTGAGCCATCGGAGGTGATGTGAATGGGAAGCGTCCGTCCTGACTCAGCCAAAGGAACCAGGTCTTTTCTCCACTGCTGTCACGCTGGCCTTCGATCCCACACAATTTATAATGCTCCCCCTTAATTGGACACGCAGGCCCACTCAAAGCCTGCATGGGTCTGGTGCAGCCACACACAGTCAGCAATCTGAGCTTGTCTGCTGGGCCCCCGGGTTACGCAGTATGCACGCCAGCGAACACCCATCTCTATAACATCCACATTTCGCTCATAGACCCACACTCCCCATGGCTATGGAACGAGCCTCCATGTTTCATTGTAATGCTGCCTCAGGGGGAAAAAACCTGCCTCCCTGGCGTCATGTCATTCCCTCTCCGTCCTGGCCTGGGCGTAGAACATGGAGGGTAGGGTTGGTCTGTAGGGAGATGGCTGAGTGTTGCTGCTCCAGACCAGGAGACACCTTCTCTGTGATGACCTGTCGGCCCGTCTCAGTGGAGCCGCTGTGCGTTTCACACATTGCTTTCTCCCCAGGTTTGATGAATGCATTTTGGCACACAAAATGTCTCTTCGGAGACGGGCTGAAAGTCAGAAGGACATCGAAGGCATCTGAAGGTTTCAGCTAAAGCCTGCTTCCTCTGACCCGCTAATGTATTCCACAGAGGACGGCACCTGTTTGCTTTGCTTTCTATTTTGTTTTTCATGGAAAGCCCTAGTGTCTTTCTCCGGCACTGAGACAATCTTAGTCTTCTAAACAAAAAGGCTTTTCTTTAGGGAATAAACCGCTTTCTGTTATTCCATAAAGTGGCTCTATGTAAATCGGAGTATGCCTTATAACATATAATGCAAGGTTCCAAAAATGATCTTTAACCGCTAGCGGATTACCTCAAACGTATACGGAGTACAAAAATCTGGTGACGATGTGGAAGAATCCTAGAGAAAAGCAAAAAAAAAACAAAAAAAACCCACCAAACTCAAAAGCCACTAGAGAGTTGTGGCGTCTCAGCCTTTATTACACCAGAAACAAACGACTAACAGATACATAAACCTCTGGGTACTCTCTGATCCAGGTCTCTCACACATCCTCCCACCTGTGCTTTATCGATTTCATATTTGCACAGTGTACCTAACATACACCCCTCACTTTGCTTTGTTCTGGTGCACTGTGGACCCTCGTCCCCTGTTCTATGGCCCCGTCTGCTCACCCTGCAAACGCCTATTATGGTAGTAAGTGGTGTCACACTAATAAAGGGCTACACGTTTTCTGCTAACTGCTGCATACTTCAATCGAGCATACTTGGATGAGCCTGTTTTCATCCAAATTTAGAATGCTAGGTGGTCACAGTGATAAAGGGATAAAGGGAGCCAGTACTCTGTTATTTGACAGAGATTTGCAACACAAAACACACCATTTGATGAACAATTTTTTTTCCAGTTCGGACATAACAATATTGCTTCTAGTTGCTTCAGACTACTTTTAACAAACAATATTAGTAAACCCATAGCTAATATATCTCTATGTCAAGCCATAATAACCCAGGGCTGGACGAAAGCTAGTCAGCTCATGGAGACGTTCAGCTGAACAGTCTTGCCTTACAGTATTGGTTCAGACTGTGTGTTATCGTAGCTTGTCCCAACATTGATTTGCACTCTGAAGAGAGAAGGGAGTCGGCTTGGACCAGATCTGTACTCTGCACACCCTAATTGGGAGGGGTTAGTGTCCCGGGCTCTGCTCCTACCAACAACAAATCATTAGGTATCCATTTCCAGATAGGCAGAGGCAGATAGGAAAAAGCAAGGTTAGGTCACAGACCAAACACATTCCTTGCCATTTTCTTTTTATAACAAGATAAGGTCATCTAGTCATTACTTTTATTGTTAAGTCAGAATACATTTTTGGTACAGATAAAAATATCCTTTTTATGCAATACAAGCGAAAGACATAAGACTATGAATCCCTGGCAGAATATAGCTTGGACGATATTCATTTCACAATTAGAGAGTCAGACACTTCTCTTTTGTCACGCGCGTATCAAAGGCAGTTAATGTGTAATCTCTGGGACACTTATCAGAAAGGATTGAGGATATCCTAGAGTAGAACTTTGCGCCATCCAAGTAGGTCAACACTAATGCATAATTTAGTTGCAGATGCTCAATAGATTCCCACTCAATAATGAAGGCCTGGGGGGTGCTGAGTACAGATCGGTGTAGTGCTTGGCCCTCGCCCACACACACATCCAACGGCTGGTCTGCCTTGCTGTCAGGCTCATGCTCGCACTGAGACATAAGGGAAGACAATGAAAAGCTATTATCCCTATAGCAGCTCCGTTGTGAGGCAGACTCTAATATATTTAGTTCCCAACCCCATCCCTTTTAAAGGAGATCTTTCTTTTAATGTAAATCAAAAACAGAACTGCATATGATTTAATATAATGTTTAAATGAAGATGTACTAAAAAACGTATTTCTCGGAAAAGTAATGGTCTCTCCCAAGGTCAAATAGTAAATAAGAAATACATGATACCATAATGCCCGTCAACGTGGACAATTTCGAAATACTGAGTTAGGAGAGGATCTCCTTTTAAGAGTAGATGCTTTATTTAATTTAAAGATGAGCAGCTGGCACTGCTACTGGACCTGAGGCTAAACACTGTTTCAGCGACAAAGGAACAGTGTGGAGACAGTCCCTTCCCCTGGTGGCTCCACATTCCCTTACAGCCATACATCCTGCTAGAGGCTACTGTCACCACACCCCAGCCATTCTTAACTGGACGCTGGAAGGCAGCTACACACACCCGAGACAGGGCTATGATGTTGAAGATAACACACACACACACACACACACACACACACACACACACACACACACACACACACACACACACACACACACACACACACACACACACACAAACAAATACATATGAATATCAAAACAATGATGGCAACATATGCAAGCTTGCAAAAGCCTGCACAAACACACACACACACACACACACACACACACACACACACACACACACACACACACACACAGACAAATAAACACACACACACACAAAATAAATGAGTTTATCGTTTGCACCTGCCCCCTGTTATCTTGGTTAGCTTTCCCTGGATTTCATTGGTTTTTGGTTTGCCCTTGTTTTGTATTTAAGCCCTGCCTTAGTTTAGTTCTTGGTCTCTGCACTGTTTTTTTCTTTCTTTCTGTTGTCCCTGTATTTTTTGTGATCTGCATTAAAGCCTTTTGTTTTTGGGTGAACCCGTTTTTCTCCATCCTTCCTGTTTCTCGCCTGCACTTGGGTCTTCTTACCGCCCAACCCTTACATACACAGCGTGCACAGTACAATGAAGCATGGTCCTTATTTTTGCATATTTTCAGAATAATTGTAGACGTTAAAAATTCATTCTAGAATCAAATTTGACATTTGCAATAAATGTAAATGGCGAAATGTAAAGGCATAATTGTGTCCATTACATTATCGTAAGCTAGAGCTCATTGTTCCATACTGCATGAATAATGTGAAACTCTGCTTGATTGCTTGCAAAGTGTGAGGATATGAATATTTCAGTCACTCACTAACAGTCTGCTGGATCCAATTTATCTAGAAAAGCAACTGCTTGTTATGTACGCCTGTAAACAAGGTGGTATTTCATTATTACTGGTGTGTGCAAAGTATCTCTTGAGAGAGGCTGCTAATGAATTTCTTATGGTGGAAGTGGAGCAAAGTCAGAAAAATAAATCAACAGGGGGATAAAACCAGAAGATTCTTAATCATTTGTAACCTCCAGTAGTAATCCTTCTTGAGTGTTTATTATCAATTGTCGCACAGCTTTTCATTTCTGAACATCAGAGTCTGTCTTCTGACACACAGTTGGATTGCCTTAATAAAGATGGCAGTCCTCTAAATGAGTAGTCATATTGCTGTGGAACATATCACATTTCACTCCTTTCCCCGCATTCGAAACCTCCGTGAATTCAGGGGAGGACTGTGAAGGGTTACTAGGCAGCTAGAACAGAGGAGGTAACAGTCCTTATGGGGTACATTATTACTAAAATCACCAGGAGAAAACAGAGAGACGGAATCCTTCTTTCTGGGAAAGTGATACGAGTGACAGGAAATGGGTTGAGAGAGAGAAGTTAGCAGGGTATATGTGTGTGTGGAGGCAGGTTGGAGGTAATTATAGGAGAAGCAGAGCCAGCACACACCTACGCCCTTGTTACAAACTCCCCCTCTGAGGGACACACACTAGCTTTTCTGTAAGGACGGCTTTTCAAGTAGATTCTTCAAGGCGACACTGCACTGCTTTGTAGATTTGCTTCATGTCCCCCAGGGACTTGTTCCACTCGAACTTTCTCCTTGCCTTTAGAGTACACAAGTGCAGTGTAAACTATTCATCAATAAAGCACTGGGACTAATTGGGCACATCCATACAAGTTATTAAATTGAATGAATAAAGTGGTCCAATCACATGGGAGGAAACCTTAAAGTTTGTTGACAGATTAATACCACCATACAAATCAATGGGTCAATAAATTAGACCTGCATACTGACATTTGTTGCTTTCACTAACACTTAAGTCGTGGTGCTATAGCCTCATGTACAAGCCTTTTTTTAAAATAAGTAGACATGGCACTACCCGTAGTCTACCCTATCAGTGAAAGGCCATATTTTCATTTGAGTTTTTAGTTTGGATATTTGCAGCTCGACTTTCAAAATAGCTCCATTCAGTATCCAGCTTACCTCGGCACCTCATATGCAGCACACTGAACAAAAAGCATGTGTGACCCAGATATGTAGCAACATTCCACCATTGCAGCTTAATATAAGCCCCTTAGACTGTAGCCTTGTGGGAGAAAGTACATCACCTCTTTATATGATAGCATTCAGCTCCCCTAGGATTGCCTACCTGCAGCTATGGATTCAGTTAACCAATGGTGCAAGATACAACTAGCCAACTTCACATGGACTCTCTGTCCTGAGGTAGAATAAACAATAGATGCATACCCTGTGCAAAGCAGGTAAGGCAGAGCACATACAATTGTGGTTAGCATCTCCCTATATAGGGCACATATCTCTGAGCAGATTACACAAGCAATGACTGGAGATATTGTGTTTGCTACTTCCTCAACAAGGCAGTTAATGATACATTATATAAAAACCGTACTGTCTTGTTCCTCCTTACTACCGCTCTATTTTTCTAAGCACACATATGCATACACTGTGCCAAACAATAGAAGTCCATAACATGTCCTCCATTCTCCCCCGTGCATCACGCCTCCCCTACCATCGTCTGATAAATGAGATGGGTCCTCATCGAAGGATTTCCCCTCCCCTTTGGTTGTTTCCTAACCCTGATACGTTTGTTATCCGAAATCGAATCTGGAAACCAGAGCCCCTCTGCAGCTCCTCGGTGTAGTAATCTGGGTGGAAAGCAGAGCTCTGCCCAGGAGGAATAGGATCCAATGAGAGGCAGGGGAATGAGAAGGGAATAACAATTACATGAGAATGGCCTTTGTAACCGTGGGGCCCGCTATCTAAATGCAAAGATAAAAAACACTTTCTCCAGAAACCAGGTCAGGGAAATGGATCTATAAACGTATACAGTAGACATTTTTCTTTCACACCCTACTTTAAGCATTGAAAGAGGTCACATTTCAACTCTGAATTATTTCCTTGGGTATATTGGTGTGTGTTTAAGTGGAGTGTGTGTGTGTGTGTGTGTGTGTGTGTGTGTGTGTGTGTGTGTGTTGTAGTGTGTTATAGGGAGTGCTGGAGCATGCCCACAAATCACAGCCTCTCTGACTCTACCTGGGTTTTGACATACGCTCCCAGTCCCTCGTCAGGTGACAGGGGCAAATTTGTCATCTTAATATAGACGCCAGTGTGGCTGAGATGAATGGACTAGGGCCTGATTCCCATGCGTAACCTTTAGCACAAACATGACAGGAGGAAGCACGGCAACCCCCCCATTGCAGCGGACCAAGTTACCCATGGTTCCTACAATACGCCGTCATTATCTGCTGCTTGTTCGCCCACTACCAGGCAAGGAATGTGTCATTCACAAGGCGCTGAGCACCATCTCCCTAGAACCTAATCAGGTGCGCTCCTGTTAGCGCGGTGTGAAAGACAAAAAGGCTCTGGAAGATCCAGGAACTCAGGTGTTAAAGTCACTTAACGTTTTGTAAAACAAAATAAAAAGGACACTAACAGAACCAAGCATACAATGAGGGCATTCTTTTGTCGGAGGTGCTTTTAATGGAAACTGATTACTAGGGCTGTCACGATCATGACATTTTAGTTGACGATTAATTGTCATTCAAATAATTGCAATTAACAATGTAATTGTCTTTGTGTTCCTTTTAAGTAACTTTTGCAGTATAAGCCCAATAGTAGTGTTGTTAAAAGGATGAGGCATTTATTTAACATGAGAACATATAAATTATTATATGTATATATTATCTAATCAGTATATATGCTGGCTTAACAACTAGTGCAAATTTGCGTCACATCACATATTGTGAGTTTAGCGCCATGGAAGATTGTATATATATATATATATATATATATACAGTATATATATATATGTGGCGACATTTCTAACATTGTCTCTTTATAACAGCGTTTATGAAAAAATATTGCTGTCACCTAATAATTGCAAAAGCCCTACTCATTACATATCATCCTGTCCATACTAGTTCTCCATTACAGCAGGTTAAAACTATTTGCCAAAAAAAGTAGTGCCTGCAATTCCATAGCAAGTAGTACGTCACTCCCAGAAAGTGCCTTGATATTTTCTCTATAGCCACCCTCAATCTTTTTTTGTTCTGACTCTATCTTCAATTCTCGATGGCACTAGGAAATCTAACCCGTTTGCGGCGATCGATAGTGGTGGTAGGAGAACTCCTACTCATGGCAGAGCAGGAGGAAGACAAATGACCTGAGTATCGGCCCAGCCTATCAGTGGCTTGTATGCCAACTAGCGTGGAGGGCGTTAAGGTGGGTGTACAGTACAAGCAGAGCAACTGCTGGCACAGTCCAGTAGCCCATGTCTGCCACATTTGAGGTGGGTGCAGATATTCTAATATAATAGGGAGAACATGGAAAAATCTTAGTTGTGATTACATGATTACACAACCTGTAGCTTACCGGCAGTCAAGTCAGGTTTTTGACATTAGGGGCATGAATTAAGAGAGACAGGACTCCAATTCACTCCCTGCAGAGCTGATCTTCATTGCTAATAAACTCTCATACTAAAAGAGCTTGCACAAAGGGGTGTCTTTCTGCTAATAACGTCTCTATACAATTCAAATTGAAAGCCAGTGCCTGCGCACAATCAAGTCAAGTGCAAGTACATGCAAAGAATAAGATAAAGGGTCCTTTTCTCTCTTCAACTATGTGCAGAATCCCCACATGGTAGGCAATTTGTCGGTGGCAATCACTACTCACACCCAAGGATGCAGTCAGAACAATGAATTGTTGATGTGATAAGATGTGTGTGTGTGGGTGTGTGTGTGTGTGTGGGTGGGTGTGATGAAGAATGACATTCTTTTGAGGATTCCCTTGCAGAACGGGGACATCAAGACACCAAACAAAGGGTGGAGAGGCAGACAATAACAAAATAATATCACACAAGGTAAATTCAAGCTGCGCAAATAAAGGGAGGCTTGCTAGCTCCTGCTGCACCTCCAGAGCTGCTTCCTGCCGGCCCCCGAAGGGACGGGGCCGCAATGGCAGACTGAGCCAGACAAAGAACACAATGACGTCAGGCTCGAAGTCAAGTCCACACAAGCCCTCTTTTTATCCTCAGCTTCCCTCCTGACTCCTCCCTCCCATATCATCAAGTCCAATTATGAAACTAAGGGGCAGGGAAACTAGGGTATAGAAAAAGAATATAGGCAGACAAGCAGGAAGCAACACCTTCTGTAGGAGGCTGCTTGTGACAGGAAAAGCACGTCTGCCTGGATGCGAGACACCATAGGCTCTCGTGCAAAAACACCAGACGGTTCTGTTCTTTTTTTCCATTTCTGAGGACATAAAGTCTGTCTGTCTAGATTACTATTTTAAGACATAATGGAAATTAAAAAGACGGCTTATTTGAGTCATACCGCCCTAGAATAATAGACCCACCCAAGCCAACTTTAAGGTGTATTGAAGTCTGATAAAGAAAGTGATTAAAAAGACAAAGTCTATTTTCATATTTCAGCACAATGACATTTGCACGTCGATGGATAAACAACATCTTTGAAAACAGCTTCTAAAGCTGAGACCTTTAAGCATCAAACTAGCTCTTGGGATCTTCAAAATGCCTGGGACATCCAAACAGTTAACACATTAAAACGTTCACTCATCTAAAGCACTTATGCAAGTCAATATGACAGATTATTCATTCTTTCGTTGGAATTGACAAACTACAGTAAAGGACATTTGGAGACCAATTTACGATACATGACTGTAAAATATTCTACAGACTGTGGAGTGAAAAGAACGCTGTTAGGATGAGAAAGTGTCAATGTCTCCATACCAAATGCTGTAACAGGAACAGCCTCCACACTGCACTCACTGAGTGGGCTTCAGTGATAGAATCCAGATGGACTAACAAACTCTGTTCAATTAACACACAGAAGTGTCACTGCTGGGCCGTGAGCAGGACTGAGATGCTGGCAACTCTGCATATCTACCTAACGACTAAACCCATGGCTGTTTAAGCAATGCACTAGATCTTGGTTTGAAACCTTCCCTTTCAGTAACACTATGTCTTTGTTTGTGCTGTGTTTCTTGTTGGACATGCCTTTTATAAATATAGTTCTGTAGACTGATTATACGTACTACACAGTGCAAACAACAAAGCAAAAATAATCACTGCTTACTAAATTCAATGGATGCCTTTGCTCTTTGGAATTTAACGTAGTTACCTATTGAGAGGGCATAAGCCTTGTGTCAATAGCACTCAGTGCTGAAGGGTGGGTTTAATAGTGGCCCCTGATGAGGATGAGGTGATTGATTTGTTCTGTCGCTAGGAGCTTCTGCCCTGGTGCTGGGGCCACTACAGGTGTACCCTCTCTTACACAGCCATCTGTCACTGCCGGGTGGCTGTAGCCCTAGGCCAGGCCCACAGCGAGGGCCACCTAGCTGGACTCCACCTCCCATAACATCCCTCACCTGACACCAAGGCCAGAGGTTAGCCCCCAGTCTACTGGGCAGTACAGCACTGAAGTGAAACATGGTGGTGCTGTCTAGCTACAGACCGCAGTCAACACCTTTTCTAACTGTCTGACGCCCTCCTCTATCCATTGTTTTTTCATTGTGGGGCATTTTCCCCCAAAATAGCTCGTGCCAAAAGTGCATTTACCTGTTCCCCTTTTTTATTGCATTGTAGTGCACTTTTCTGTTTTTGACAGCCTTGTTAGTTGTTTGCACCTGCTATTTTTCAAAAGGGCTTGAAGGACAACAAATAAAGCAAAAGCTGGAAAAATCAATAGTGCAGCCCTAGCTGACCTGTAAAGCCCATGGATGATCCAAACCATCACAGTCTTTTTTTCACCTTATCAAAGACTGCTTTTTGCTGCATGACAGTCATTCCAATCTATCTGCATTGCAGCGGGAAATCGTATCCTGGGGATGTTTGCTTTCAGTGAATAATTGAAGATACTCTGTAACCATATAGGGTACTCGGACTCCAACTAAATACTGCAGTGTGGGGGACTGATCAAATCTTAATTCTGTGCAAGATGTAAAGTCTCAACACTATGTTATGTTAAACTCTTAATAAGGTAGAAGAGATCAAACATGAGTAAAACCCTGTCAATTATGTGTCTCAGCTTATCTGTGAAAACGCCAAGGTTGGTCTTCATTGTGTGTTTCCTAAGCAACCCCTCCATTTGGTGTGCTTGTTTCTGTATCTTTCACAATGGTGAGCACACAGACTGCTAGAGATGATTAAAAGGTTTGTTGGCTTTTCCTCGTACAATAAGATCTGGGGTGGCTTTGAGGAGCCTTGTTCCACTTGGTTAGGGATGTGACAAGTAATTCCCATTAACGCAAGTCTGAAAAGCAGAGGGAGAAAAAAATTATAATAATCAAATCCCCAAATCAGTAATTTCCCATTTAGATTTGCCTGGTGTTGTAATATCAATGTGTTCAAATTAATTCTGTGGATGTTCTTCGGACCCCTCCCTCTGTAAAAATGAATCACCAATACACTCAACTGAACATGGATGAATCTGCCTTATGCATAGAGAATATTAATACAATGAATAATTTCAAGGTGCTATTAAAAAAAAAATTGCTGTCAGGTATTCATTGAATGTTGCTGTCCTTTGAAACACCACAACCACAATGCATTGCAACCAAGTATAAATCTAACAACTACATTTTACTAAATACATATTGCCCCAGTATTCTTAAAGCACATTTAGATTATAAGCTTACAAAAAATATATAAATGATAAGGTTACTCATGACTCATGTTAGATAGACAAAAAACTAAGAGATGTGCTAAACTGCAAGCCTCAGGGCTGTCTGGAACAATGACCTTGAGAAAATGTAAAGATTATGTTTTGTATAAAATAAATGTAAAATACTTGCAGCAGAATTAAAAGCTGACATAAATACAATCAAAAATGTTGATTATTTCATAGTGTTTGTATAAAGCTAGTTTGTAGATAATTAAAGCCAATCAGGGACCATATTTAAAAGAGTGAAAATATTATTATGGGAAAAATACGTATACGTTATCTAATACAATACACCACATAGGACAACTGAACATGCTTCAATATGAACATCCAATTTCCGCCAGTAGTAGACTTGATAGAGTTAAAATTGATTTAAAATTAGAAAATTGAAATGGCAAATGTCCATCTTGGAAAATAAATACCCTTCCACTAACAATCACCAACTAACTTCAGCAGAGTGGAAAGGAAGAAATAATTTCTTTAGCTTTCTTTTCAACTTGTTACGAAACAAAACATGATGGAGTAAAAAGTGTCAAAGGACCCTTCCCGAAGACAGTCTAATGCATAACATTGACCTCAGGACAATCCATCCTGTCAACAGATACTTTAGGACTCAGTGCTATTACCTGTGTACTAGGACTTCACCCCAATAAGAACCAAAGTAGAAGAACACATTAACAGTGAAAATTGACTTTTCAAGATCGCTGATACTTGTAAACGTGAAGTGAAATTGCACTGTTATGAAGTAGGCAAAACTTCATTAAGAATGGGGTTTCATTCTCTGAGGGGATTAACTGTAATGTATGTAGAATGTCCATTTACACCAGTGCCAAAGTTCTGTCCCATGTGTCAGGACTTGGGACCAATCCATGGCCCCCTAAAAGCCAACTCAACTGGAACTGAACCATCTGCTAAGATTGTAAATGAAATGGCCCACAGAGTGTCTCTTGGATGTTTCTCATATCCCTTTACACAAGGCCATTACATTGCCGCGACATGAGGTTCACCCAGATATTTCAGAGTTAATTGGCTATTTGGCAGTAAACGACGGGGTTGCAAGATTTGTCGTTATACCTGTAACCCGCACGAATGAAAGCTGCATGGGTCAAACCTTTATTAAAGTAACTAAACTACTAAAACTACTATAAACTACTGTGTTGATTATGTATGTAGCATTTTGCCAATTATAATCATATTCAATGGCTCAATCTTAACATTATGCACCATTACTTACTCTAATAATGTAACAACATTTATGCAGACAAAAGGCATTCATGTAATGCAACTCTACAGCACGCAAAAGAGAGACGATCAGTAAGGGGCAATTACTTATGAGATGCCAGATAATTAAGAGCAGTTCATAGAACAACCCATTATTATGCAAAACGATACAAAAGTATGGCAGTACTGTTAGTTGACCAGAGGGGGAGAAAACAATATATATGTACAGTATGTAGGCCAGTCTAATTACACAGTTGCTTTTACTGTTGCCAGGCTTTCATTTCGTGTGTACAGTAGAGAAGGACATATACAAAAGGACATGTAAACAGGGATAACAGAATGCAAATACACATAATTACATATGTATTTACGTATTGTGTTGTAAGTGTTTATACTGCACGTTTAGCTTTCTTATAAGAACTGACTATTAGTTTTAAAGTAGCTCTGGATCTTTGCAGTACCTGGATCAATTGAGATCAAACATATTTTTAAAGTACATCTGTCCTTAATATATGTATCCCCCTGTTCACCTGTCCTTCTACAGTGTCTTTCTCTGGGGAGGGGCTGCAGACAGGACCGCTGGTGGATGGTCTCTGGGAGACCATGATCACCTGTGAGATTTATATAAGCATGCTGGCCAGGTCTGATAATACAGTGCAATGCAGGGGTGGATCCATCACTGTCGGCAGCACTGGATAGCTGTAATGGATCGGGAGCTCTCCCCTTCTCCACTAGCGTGTGTTGTAGCTACAGAAAGTGGCTGTGCTGTCGATCATCCATGGGTGGTTTTGATTAAGTATCTTCGACCAACAAACTGCCTCTCCCTCCCTCTCTCACTCTCTCTCTCTCTCTCTCTCTCTCTCTCTCTCTCTCTCTCTCTCTCTCTCTCTCTCTCTCTCTCTCTCTCTCTCTCTCTCTCTCTCTCTCTCTCTCTCTGTCTCTCTTTCAGACTGTCTTTATATTCTCTTTCATCACATCCACCAACAACAAGCTTCTTTCTTTTTTCCGCTCATTGACAGCACACATTGGATTGAGAACATAGTTTCCTTTTTGTTCCAGTTCCCTGCAACCTGGCCTCAAATAGCAATAGTGAAGCAAACATTGATTACAACCGTGTTGAAGAGGTTGTTTAGGACACATTTAAGCAATTTGAGTAGATTTGTGTTTCCTTTCATTCCCATATGCGGAAATGCATTGCTTGCAATCAGGTTTTTGTCTACAATCAAAAGAAGAGAGTAAAAGTTAGACAGGTTTTTGTCTGCTGTTTTACCCTGCTTTATTCATCCTCCAAAGTAATCGCTCAAAGTGTCCGTTCCACTGGCTTCTTCGGCTGTCATTAGTCATGTGCAAGGCGGCAGAGAAGCATATTTATTTAAAGGGAAGTAACGCATTTGTCAAACGGCTCAAAGGACAGCTCTCTTCCTCAAAGGAATGGGCCACAGAGGCCTCAAATTAGTCTGCCATTACAAATAAGAGGCACAAAATGCCTAAGGCCTAGGGGAAATGTAATGTTGTCCACAAGTCCTACGGCTGCAGGTGAGACAAAAGAATCAAGGCCAAAATCAAATAAGCAGACAGGGGAAGAGATGGGGGAGATTCTTGCAAGGGGTGCAGCAGGTCTATTGGTTGTGGAGGCAGACCGAGGTGCATTAAGGTTTAATTGGATAAGAACCAGCCCTGCAACAGGGAGCTGACACTTCATTACGGCCTGGCAGTCTGGCCTGTACAGTGGGCTACCTCCCTAACCACCGGCAGGAAAAAACAAAGTAACATAAAGCACAAAAGGGTTGGATTTGACAGGAGAGAGAGGATGCAGAATGAAAAAAACTACATGGACAATTGGGCAATATTAAAAAAAATGTATTGGCAGAACCCCTAAAGTCTCAGCACAAAATATTGAGCCAACATCAAAAGTAGTTAACATAAAAAACCTGAATGAGTTGTCACATTTGCAAACAGGACAATGAGTCTATAAGGTAGTACTGATGATTCATTTGACTAGTTCTATTTCATTCGGTAGTCTGTCACCTCTCCAACCCCGCGGTCATCAGTTGATTGACCCTGATCTTCTAATGAGTGTCAATGAAAGCATTAAACGGTTCCAAAAGCTGAACAGTAATACGAGCTAATGATCTGTGGGTGTTGATTATCTTTGCCAGCAGCAAAAAGCCTGGGTCATCGCATTGCATTGTTAGACTGTCAAGCTTCTAAACTGGAGAGTCCATTTGACCAAATTGTGTATTTCCCATTCGTTTTTCCTGTGCAAATAGAAGTGTAACAAGACGACCCACTGGATCACTGAGATATGGAGGTTTGGGTTAGAGAGGGACCTTATGTGTACATTGTTTGCTTACAGCGAGGACACACAGCGGTCTATTTAAGGGTAGTGACCTGGGACAGACGGAAGCAGCCTCTCCACAGGAGACCAGTCACACAGAACCAGTACCCACAGAAGCACACTTTCCTTTGTTGCCTCATCTCCTCCAACAAAAGAGCTCTTTAACCAGACAACCTTCTCCGAGATGAATGCGCTAGAGAGTAACACCCACTACCAGAGAAACAAACGGCAAGAGCATATCCCTTTTATAAGGTGTCCACTACTCTTTGGAATGGCTGGACTATTTTTCTCCTACCCGCACTTCAGATGCATTCTAAAGGCACTTCTGCAATGATACATTGACCTGACATTTCACCATTTCGAGCAGTTGCATTACAAATCATTCGTAAAAGATGAGTGATAACACCTTGTGATAACTAAGCAGTTAAAATAAGTATGTACTATACATTACCTCATCCGCCAATGCTACAAAGTGGGCTTCATTAATTGTAGCCAGAAGTAGGTTATGAACTCCTGTTAGTGAATATGTTACTTTTCAGAAATCTTCATGTATACATTGCCTAAAGTCGTTTGTAAATTGGTAAATTAGAATCAAATTAACTAAAGTTTTACATGATTCAATAAAGTGGATATGCAGTAGCATGTGTTTGCTACGATGTTTGTCATGTAAACTTATGTTTGCTACTTTAATTTTCAATGCCCACAAGTAATTTTGATTTACTGTAATGTAGAACTGGATGTAGTGACTACCTCTGACTCTTATTGCACATAAAAAAAAATGTCGTATTTATTGATGTGAATCACTTAGGCAAAGATTTCACAAAAGAATCTCAGTTCTGGTTTTGTGCCTCCATAGTGAATACATTTGTAACGTGTAATGATACTTTTTCTACATAATTGATTGATTTAAATTTCAAAAAGAAGAATAGATCTGAGAAAAAGTACATGCACCATATCAAGCGTTTTCCTTGCTACCAATCCATCAGTTATATTTCTGATAACGTCACATGAATTAGTGACACAATTATTGTCCATTGTCTAATCTTTTACCATAAATTACATGCTTGTGCCATGGTTCAGTGATTGGGTTGAAAATTATGAAAAACAATTTCACTGGATCAATCATTTTAAAATGAAATGCAATAGGAATGAATTTGCCTTCATTATTTTGTGTCAGCATCACTGTGCTTCTTTAGAACAGTAACCTGTGCTGATGATCAGAATATTGTGAAAAGGGTACTAGGCATGTACCTATCAAAGGCATAGCCACAATGGAATCATATGCTGCTCTTTCATGGGGTATACTGTTTTAGTCTGTAAACATTTCTATGCTCCACTGAACATTTGAAAATAGTATAAATGGCACGCCCGTGAACTTCCGTGACCAAAAATTCGTAAACAGGTTTTACTAATAATGTTAGGTTGCGCTTTCAAAATCCAATTACATTGCATAATAAAAAAGTCTATCACATTTGCAATGACGGCTAAGATTGTTGCAGTACGGAGTTTGGGCGTTTTAATTACCAAAGGCTTTTTTTGTAAACCAAATACTGAAAACAATAACTCAATGCAATAATACTCTAATAATATACAATACATGTATCATCGCATCTGATCAGAAATGTATCTCAAGATAGTGCTCAAATCCCCAGGGGTACATCATGAAAGCCATTCAGTGTTCAATATTGCAACCAAAATCCCTATTAGAGCAAGATATGTTATCACTGTAGAGCTTTAACACTTTAACAAGAGCTTTGTTTGTTTTGTTTCAACTTCCTTCTATTTGTTTCTTTATAGCGGATGCAGAAAATGCCCTGTGGGCTATGCCGTTTATTCTTTTGCTTAAGGCCCAAATCCTCACCCTATGTACCGACATGCCTCCTTGTTAAGACAGAAAGGGAACTAAATAGAGATACTGTATGAACCAATTGTGTATCCTCAGTGACCTAAAAGAGACCCAGCCTTCTACCAAGCCTATCTGCACGCAAACATTTTTCAAAAGTACATTTATTCAGAGGCCATTAATAAATGACAAGCACACCACTCAACTGAGCTTACTTTTCAGTAATACAGTCATATCCAACACTATCCGCAATATACAACACTCTGCAAATTACAGCAACCTAGCAAACATGAAAGAGACCAAGAGCTGGGGGGAATTGAAAGCTCAAAGGCTTTATTTCCTACCCTGCCTTTAACCAAGCACAGTTTTATCAAATCGTCTAATGAAGTAGCTACAGCATCTCCCAGTCCGTGAGGTTATTTCTATACAAATCAAAATGTCCTGTTTAAATCGCCCTGAAAACAGCAATTAATTGAACGTGTTTTGCGGTGAGCAGGCCTTAGCACTATTCTTGTCATGTCTATATCACATCACTTGTTTCAGAGGAGTACCGGCAGTTAAGAGTCTTGGAAACATTATGCTGGTAGGGTGCTCCCCTGGAACACATCATGACTAACCTTTTTCATTGAAGAAATGTACAAATCAACTGCCAACAATGACGTATATCAACTTGTACATTCATGCAAAGTATGCCCAGATGCATTGATGTAAAAATGCACTTAATAATGAAAGGCATATGAAATGTAGGACTTCAGTTTAAATAACCCTATCTAAATCAAACACAATGTGATGGAGGCAGGGAGATAAAGGTTGAGTAATCTGACCTGCTGAGGTTCCCTTGGGGTTGTCTGTTTGACCCGTCTACTGGAGGCAGTGGTGGTGGTGATCTCCATGATGGAGGTGGAGGTCTCCGAGCGGTTGGCTGTAGCACTGGACTGTGGCGTGGAGGAGGGGGAATCCCCAACCAGCCGCACACTGCCCTGGATGCGAATGTTGGGATCACCCTCTACAGCCATGTTGAACACCTTCAGCCCATTATAGTAGAGACCCGAAAGCTGGCCCTGAAACGATCGGTTCCGGTCTCGCTCCCAGCCGCCAATCTGTATGGTGGTTTGGCTGTTGAAGATGGTGAGCTGCCGACCTGTGGGAAAACAATGTTACATATATACGAGAATGTTGAATGGCGGACTCAGCCGCTTTAACCTCCCCGCCCCACCAAAAACAACAACAAAAGAGTAGTGAGAAATAATCAAACTCAGAAAAGACAGATTATTTGCCCAGTGGCTAATTAAACCAATAAATTAACCCAAGCTATAGAAAGCTACGGTAATTTATTGCAATTATAATGATGGGATGCTTATGAGAGCAGATTAAACAGAAACTCAAAAATAAATAAATATATACAGCACATTTTACATCCATGTAGCTTTGCTAAAAGGACCATAAAGTCCATCTAGAAAGGAAATATATGTTTTTGTAGATAGGTTTGTTTCATTATTTAAAGACTTACTATAACTACACTTCCTTAGGTAAGAAAGTCTTGGAAGACATGTCTGAAGTAATTCAAAATTGACAACTTGCCATTAAGGCATAGTTCTAGAATAGACATGTAAAAAACTAACTAAATAAAAAAACAACCACAACCCCAATAATACTATATTTTGGCCACTAACTTGTTAATTATTAAAGAAATAAAAGATGTTAACATGGTTGTGTAGGTTCTGATGATTTGCATTCTGCCTTTTAGCAAGAGCAATAAAATAAAATAAAGCATTAGGCTGATATGGTTAGGAAAATGAGAAACCAAACATCCTTTATGACAACAATTCCATAAAAAAGGAGAAAGGAAAAAAGCCCATAAACGTAAAGCATACAAATGATAGGGGATCATTGCACATTGCAAGTGGGACATATAAATTAGTTCTTTAACGATACAAAAAAGCATGCACTCAAAATTTTGTATTATGATACATTTCCTTGTTATTCATTCCCTATACATATTTACAATGTCTGTTAAAGGGACTCAAATTTTGATGCCAATTAATATTGCACTCTATTTATCATTGCTAGCAGTTAAATCACAACAGATCAAATTATCAATATTACAATAAGCACATACTGTATATGTGTACTGTATATGTGTATCAAATAGCACTACCAATATCAATAAGTGAATGATTAAACTGAACCTTTTAAATTGATAATTTAGATATTTACTTCAAAAACATCAATGCTATTATAATTTATTGGCATTTTAACAGTGATGATATTACTTGGATTTAGATTTACATTTACAGTCCCTTTAACCTGAAGTTGACAGGAAACACGTATTAAAACAGCTGACATCTCTAAAAAGTATACATTATTAACTACATTTAACTGTTCAAATCATTTTGTTTAATTTAATTTTACTGAACATTTATTTTAAGGTTTATTGTTTACAAAGTATTACTTGATTATGATCAAATTATTTTTATTTGAAACTTTAACCAATGCTTTTACCTTTGTCGAGTAGCCATTCGTCAACTACTCGACCAAGTCGATATGGGATTCGCTGTCTAGCAATCGCCAGGCGTTCGTTATCATTGTTGCCTTTAAAGTTTAAAGAGACATTTCAGTGGTTACAATCTGTAAGGTCAAAGGTTAAATGTTAATACTTAATGCTGGAGCTATACAACTGCACAAGGTTTTGGTACGTTTTGGATGGTTTAAAAAACACTGTTACCTAAAAACAATTTAATTTAACAAACTCAATCCTTTTATTTTATTTTAGCACACAAATTATTCCTATATTAATTATAAATTTGAATGTTGAGGTTTCATCTAGATTAATAGTTATGTTATAAACCAAACCAAATTACAATTTTAAACATTTCCATAACATAACTCTTACCAAATGACTTCCAACACATTTGTTATCTCCCTCTATCTTTTTTACATACTTTTTAAACTAGTTAAATACACTCTCCAATTAACATCATTTAAATTTAATGTCGGCGAAAAACATCAATCTTTTGCCGTTTAAAGGGGAAAACAAATTATTACACAACATATTACAATTACCCATCCCCATTTATAAACATACTAATTGGCAGAAAAAAATACGCTTAAGGAAATCCAGCAATTTACAACACAAGACAGTTTTAAAAACAGGTCAGGAAGCCAACGATTGTCTATAAAACTATGGCACACACAGTGCTACAATAAACAAGAAAACAATAGAAGGCTTTGACAAAAGCTATGATTCAAAAGTTAACCTAACCCTAACCCTAAAACTCAAATATATCAAGACAGGCTACACACATATTTCAATGTACTGTAAGTACACAAGTGAAGAAAAATATGGTATGTACAGTACTGTATGCAGCACTACTGTTTTTAAACAGGCAGAACCACCTTCCTATCCCTGGGCACAAAATAGAATGATTTTTAGGCAGTAGCTTTATTGAGAAGTTTGCTTTAAAGAAAGCAATATAAATTGCTGTTCGATTGCTAGGGCTCCTTGGCATTGTTTAGGCCAAGTACCCTTGATTCAAGGCCAACCTCTCTTGAAAAAAAAGGACTTCCAGTACATTGACGCCATCTCTGAGTGCTTTCCGCCTGGCATTGTCTTCAGAGATTGAATTCCAGCCGCTCCTTTGTTCAATGTTTTGTCACATCAACTGCATTACTTCTGTCTGGCCAGGTACAGGTTAGGGGGACTAGCAGTGATGTGGAATTGAGCAGCATGTGAAGAAAGATGGAGAGGTTTGGGGAAAGGAGGTCAACCTTTTAACACAGAGTCAGAGTCTAAGGGAAAAAGGGGCCTGAAAAAGGATTCTTCTGATGGTTTCAGCTTGAATTAGAAGTAGAGGAAAGTGTGGAATTGGTTCACCTTTTTAGCCCGTCCCCCCATTCAGCCCCCCCTTGTCCCCTCCTTAGGGAAAGAGTTGGCTTGGGGGTTGAGGGGTTGTGATACCATAAACTTGTGATGAAACTATCAAAGAATGACTCACCAACCCCGGGATTAAGATACTCAACACTATCATGTTAAATAATGCATACTTTATCAAAATCAAATCAAAATGTTGCATACCAATTGGGACCTTATACCACCCAGTAAAACTGTCAGGCCATTTCAAACAGTGAGTCCACCTACTTTCAATGGTCCGTATTGTTGGACTTACATGTCACGTCTCTGTGGCAGGCATAAGACATAATTGTAAAAAGGGCCACCATTTTCACCCATGTCTGTGACATTAGATGCCCCTGTCTGTTTTCTGACCTACTTGAGGAGAAGTCATGAACAGCCAGGTTAGTGGCTCCTAGGAAAGGTGCACAGGGCAAGAATATAGACAGCACAGGCAGGTGTGGTACTGTGTAGAAGAGGGACGCAGAGAGGAAAATGAGAATAACTGGGAAAAGGCTTTGTAGCCTTCTTTGTTTGAATGGTTATTGCTTTACCGAGAGCAGGAATTACATTTGTATGCTTATGCCTTCCAGATATCTTTGGACAAAAGAGAAATCACTTTTAAAAGGATATGGTTTACAAATGTGCTTAGTGTCTATTTTTGATGTTGTTGGTGGTACTTGTAACCACAGTGTCAGCCAGCTTGAGGGACATAATTACAGAAATTCAAAGAAACATACATGCAGTACGAATAAAATTGCACACTTGGACATTCCCAGATCCAGCAGAAACTCCTTCGCCCCCACAAATAAACTAATAAAACTGTCAAATTTTTCCACCCGATTATATAAACATTCATAGGAAAGGTTCACTTTGTGGTCGGCAACACCACAATTTTTCTCTGTCATGGGTGATAGAGGAACTAGCAAAAATAGATGGTGTCCAGTAGGCTTTTCAGCATGCAAACACTGAACCACAAAAGGCTGCTTAGGATTACCTAGCACTCTGCATATTCTCATACCCAGGTTAATTAAGTGTGGATATAATCAAGGCCTGATCGCGCATTGATCGGCTCTCAGGCGCGCTGCCGCATTAAACAATGCAGTCTCTGGGGCTCCAATGCAGCAATAGGAGCCATTCATCCCAGCCACTGGGAGCTGGTCATGGGCTTGCTGCCGGCTGGAGATTGGGTTTGGTATGGGACATGCTGGTCTTATCTCCACCACCAGACAGCCATGATTCTGCTGAGCCGTCCCAGTCGACCTGCTTCGCCCGAGACCCTTGTTTTCTTTTTGTTAATAAAGTGGTCAGATAAGGCAGGAGCTTTATCTCATTACAAGCCCTGGGACACTCTCCACATTAAATGAACAAATATGCAAATGCCTCCACTGTTCAGAGAGCTGGGAGAGTGAGGGAGGGAAGAGCTAGACAAATTTCATCGTCATTATTCTATTCTATCCTGGCTCGGCAAGCCAATGCACCATTTGTTGTTGTGCATGCATGCTCAGAGACGGTTGATTGGTTGCACACTAGACTGAACAGGTGCATGAGGGGAATACAGTGGGAGCCGGCTCAGACGGAATAACACAATCGGACGCAGCTGCGTGGACCACATGTCCCTCCAAAGGCTCCAATGCATCAGAGTCACTATGGCTCCTGCAGCCACAGCTAAAAGAGCAGAGACAAATAACACCCCACCTCCGACCCCAATCTGTCTCTTTACCGAAAGGCAGAAACATCGTCAGGGAAAGTCGAGGCTGACGGAGAAGAGGAGAGAAAGAAGAAGGACCGGTGAGAGCTGGGGGGTCTAGAGTGGGAGATATGGAGCTTTGTAAGTGCATCACGCTCTGATAACAGAATAAGAATAAGGCCAGGCCCTGGTCCATTATCTTTGTGTGCAGCATGCTTTCATTGGTGCTCCGATAGTGTACCACACTGTACCCTATGGGTTTGACATAGACCCATTGTGACGGTATTACTTCCATGGCCAAGATTCAGGAGAATGGCCAAATTTTGCGGCTGTCCAGTCTTTTGTGTACCACATAATAAAATAGGGGCGGGGAACAAAAGAGACAGAGAGTGAGAATTGGTGGAGACAATAAATGGAAGGGCAGCTCTGAGCCTGAGTCCAGCCAGAATTTGAGACTGATAATTGGGCTAAGGACTTCTAATGGCCCATAAGCAAGCGAAATGTGACTTTTTAATACGATTAGGAGGGCAGCAGTATGGATGTGAGTGCTATAATTATTCCCCTGCTTTTGACAATGGTGGTCCCCAGCCTTGTGATCTGCTCTCCTCTGTATCGCACTCATTCTTCAAGACTGTTATCCTGGCTGCCTGGCTCACTTACCATGCTTGCAGATCGCAGAGTGGCCAGCACTGGGTTAGAACCTGCTATAACAAATGGGTTAGAGGCATTTACAGAGACTAATCAAACTCTGGAGGAGCATCAGGAAATAATGGAATTGTGTACTGTGGGGGGGTAGCTGTGAAGCAATTATGATCAGAGGTAATTAGTCTTCAATCAGCTTAATAGGATAGTCTGATGGCCCTGTAAACAATGACAGAGTTGCAGAAGTAGGATTGGATGTGTTTTCCCCACGAATATCTACATTACAGATTCATATTATCTTAAGAAACATCAGTCGACACTAGAACCAGCGGTCTTTTTCAGGATGAAAGAAATGTAATGTTTACCTATGAGTTTGACATAAAAACAATATGTAGGTTGGCAACATACGCCCCTCCCCCCTTACACGGGAAGTAATTTGGTTTTTATTTATTAAATTAATTAATTTCGGACCATAGAAAGATGGTCATGTCAGAAGTTAAACTTTGTGAGCTTCACAGCAACATGCCAGGTACTTTCACTTGCAAATAGGCTCCACTTATTTGTGCAGTGTGTTCGCCATAAGTATGGGTGGGTACCCAGATGCAGCCCAGCAGGGAGCTACCTACACCTTCAGAGGTAGTTTTCGAAGCACTTATGGAGACGTACAGTTGACCAAGTGATATTTAATTCACTTTGTAAACTACCAAGTTGTTCGGCAATTGACATACCATGTGAGTTGTCTTTATTTAGAAGCTGAAGAAAAGCTCTTAAGTAGTTATGAATCAGCAAAGGTGATTTCTGATTATATACTTGCATTCTTAAACCAAATTAAATTGCTGTTAAAGGTACCTTTTTGCCTCATGCAAAAATGTTAAATGAAGTTGGAACATCCATACGTATAATTCCGGCAGTGGCAATATGGTGTGTGTGCCTCCACTTCCCTCTTCCCTGATCTTTAAATCCAAATCACAAGTGTGAACCTTCTTAATCCTTCTGCTCAGCACGAAGAGTTGTCTTTTCACGCTATGAGTGTGTTTGTTGTATTCAGGAAGGAATAGCGGTGTTCTTCTAATTAACCCTGGAGTGCATTGTTCTATGCCCGCTCTAAGTCAAAAGCTATTCATTTCCATTCTTTATCGCAGGCAACAAGTGACAGTAGAGTTTCCACAGTAAAGCACCCTTCCTTAGTATGAAAGTACTGGGCATGCCTGAAAAGGTCAATAAAGGAAGGAGGAGAGACGGGTTCAATTTCTCTGCTATCAGATGCTTGATGTGCGTATGCAGCCCTCTGAAATTCCACATTGACATTGTAGGCATGGTGTGGTCACATCTTAAACGCTGCATGATGAGCACAATACACTAAAGCAGGCAAACAGGAAGGTTTCCTAAAGGTTCTCTTCAGGACAAGTGACATAGGGACTCATGGGATGGGTAGAGTCAGTCTAAAAACTCAAGCAAACTATTAAGCGTATTCTGAACTTCATCGTTGAAGCTGTTTCTAGGGTAAGATTGCATGTTCACTTGATAGTGTTTTTGATGGAAGAACCTTAGACAAAGTAAAAAAAAATAAACGAGCTTGTAAAATAATTTACATGACTTGAATCCTCTATAGATTTTGTCAAAGCCTTTTTTAGCAGTTCAAATGTTATTGAAGACAAAAACCCAAGCTGTGACATTTAAATATTTTTCTTCTTGACAGTTATTATACCACGGTTATAGTGACATTTTAAAGGGTACTTTAAAAAAGATATTCTGTGAGTACAAAACCCAGTACGCTACAAATCCACTCTACCAAGTGTCATATCCATTGGTCTTAAAATGGCAGAGCATTTAAATGTATCGGGTATTTTAAGTACTTTTGGGCTATGCCAGTCAGTAGGCCAAGGGTAAGAAAAGAGTGGGCTGCTCACCTGTTGGGTAGCGCTCAATGACTGGCAGGTCATCCACCTGCAGAGTGGCATTACCCCCACTCCGCGTAAACTTCACTATATGGTATTTCCCATCGTTTACAAACTTTGCCGTCTCCTCGATGTTGATGTCATCTGTTCCAACGTTAAATACAACAGCGATGTTTCCTTTTTCCTGAAAATTATGAAAAAAGAAACAAACAATAACATATTTAAAAAACATATAATATATTTCATGCAATAAAATCATTTTTTTTGTATAAGCAATTGTTATTATTTTAAGTGATGATGATGATGATTTCTGGTGAATAAATGCTAGTTTACTAACATGATTTATAAAGACATATAAACCAATCCATTTTGTTTGGATGTACAGCATCTTCAGAGCACAAACAGAAGATTGCTGTACTTATTTCATTGAAATCCCAATATCGTTTCCCAATTCAATTCTCACTGTGCCATCAGGACAAGAAGATCAAACATCTTAGGGCCCAGGACCTCAGCTTGAACAACCCCCCCCCCCCCCCCCCCTTGCCTTTATCATTTAATCTTTAGAAAGTGGCTTCAAAGTAAAAAAAGAGGGTTTAAAAAATTGAATATGCAAATGATCTCAATAGGATTAAATAACTCACTCTGAAAATATTAGAGGTGTTATACAGAACCCAAAAGACGACACCAGTCTATCATGTCCGATAAGAGCCACTTTGACCACCCCCATAACAAAGGACATGCCCTGTGATAAACTCCAACCCAAGAGCTTGATGAATACCTCAGAGTTTCACTGTGCTCCCCTGAGACGGCCGTGCTGTTGTGTGTCAACCAAGAATCTCCATTTCTCAGAGTCTGGACAGCAACCAAGGCAACATCTGGTCGGAGGCCTTACCTAGCCGCACAGCGCTCTGCATGTTATTATCCAGTCAGCACAGCTATCCACCTACTGCCCACCCCTTCTCTCTCCAGCTCTCCCTCCCACTCTCCCTCCGTCCAAAATTAGAGCGAAGAGGAAGTCTCTGGAGCCAGAAGCTACACTGCAATTAAAAACATTTGTAAAGTGTCACACCACGTTACCAAACTAGGACAATCGTATGCTTTGTAAATGTAATTCCAGCACAGATCGTATCCGCTGATCGGATTAAAGCCACAGTAACACTGCAGCAGCAAAAGTGGACTTTTTTTCTCCCTAGCCATTCAACAGACTACAATACGAGCAGTCAAAATAAACTCCAAAGCCTGTGTCGAGCAAGCATAAAGTCTATGCTCTTGAGCAGGACTCTCCTGGATGTGTGTGGAGGAGCGCTGAGAGGATGAGAGGATGATCTGGGGGCCGGCTGGTGGAGTGGGTGGCCTTAAAGAGTAATCCTCTCCAGGAGGGGAAGGGCCTCCCCAAGAGCGTTGTAGTATAGCCAGAGGCTAACAGAGAGAGGTTCCTCAGCATGGGAAAAAAACTCCAAGCCAGAGACATAAACTATCACTGACACGTATAGAGAACCGGTTCCTAAGGGAACGGGCAGCTATGGGGGGCAACAGCGTCTCCCACAAGTTCAAGTGCTACACATGGGTGCTAAATTGGAAACATCTATTCCTAATTCAGTTCGCTGTGACAAGTATAATGTACTGTACAAGTGATGCAAATATAATGATATTCTGCAGAGGCATGTGGCAAAGCATTCATATTGTAAAGGAATACTGCACTAATGATTATTCTTTAATATTACCATATTATTTAAATGACAAGAGAAAAAAGTTAGAGAATAAACGCTGCATACTTTATTAGTTCATTGTTTCACTTAATCAATATACTGTATTTTTTTTAAATATAGATTTTCTTTATTTTCTTAAATAACTTCCACAGATGCTATGAAATAATTTGATGTGAGATTGATTGAGATTGAGTTCTGATTCAAGAAATTTGAAATGCATTGCTAAAATATTGTAATTTATAATTTTATAGGCCTATTCATTTAAGCCAAAAAAGTTGACAAAATCAGCTTTAATAGAAAGAGAGGAAGCCAATTAAAGTGCAGCTTTTAATAGCCTCCTTCAATTGACTTTTAATGTTCCCCATAGTCCCGTTAATAAATCCTGCACATTTAGTCACAAACTGCCTCTTCAATTATTCCCAGAGTAAAACAAGAGTACTTTACTGTTAAAAAGGAAATAGCAGAGAGGGGGAGTAAAGTGAAGGGCAGGACAAACAAACAGACAAAAAAAGATAGCAAAAAAACAACAGCCTCATCATTAGGCAAGCAGGCTTAAAGAATCCATTGGTTGTATGTGAACAGTATTTCACTATTATACAATAGTATTTTGATTGGTTAAGAATGATTAAATGAATAAAGAAACCAATTCACACCTACAAGATACGCTTATACCTGCTTTGCATTGATCATGCTGCATGAAGGCTCCACGTTAGAAAGAAGATACTACCTGTACCTAATCTAGATTCAAAGAGGTGTCCAGCAGTAAGAGCTCAGAGCTCTAATAAGGCGAATGACCAAGGATCGCAAGCTGCTGGACGCCTCGCACATATGTCCAGCACACCACAGACTCCTCTACCCCTCCACCCTAAAGATAGGGACTGTGTTCCTGGTAAGTGCAGCTCCCTGCTGGGCTGGCCCCCTGGGAATATATCCACATATACACTGCACCCGGAGAAGACTGCACACTGCCTTGATTAATTGCTCATCAAGCCGAAATAGAGTTTAATTAACTGATGGAGTTGATCCACCGTTCTCCTCTAATCTTCTCAGTTTTTTGTCTTCCTCTTTTTCCTGGTTCTCATCCTGGCAGCTGCAGGATAGGGATGCTGAGGCAGTGCACAGGGCCTAAGGGGTGTTCTTCCAACTCCCGTTCCCCATACTAATGAAGCATAGTCCTACCAAGCCAGCTGCAACGGCATCACGAGCCAGTCCAGGATTCTGCTATGAGTGCTCTGCTATGACTGCAGTGATACGGCCGACGAGAATCACATCTTTTTGAACCACTTCTCCGTGATGCAGCAGTTGTGATACTATTTAACACCAGAGCGGAAATGCAAATGGCCTGCCTTCCCTGTGCTAATGTGTATGGATATTTGGAATTACATAGTCATAATGTATATGCTGATGCATTAACTGTGTATAGCTCTCATCCTCACAACTATGTTTCCTTAGGCTCTAATAATAAAGTCAGTTTTGGTCAAATCAGCATTTCTTTGAGTAAAGAAGAACAAATATCTAATATGTTTTCTGTTCCGCTGTGTTTGGTAAGGGCCTACGATATTGATATGCTCCTACTCTGCTTGAGGGTCAAACGAAATTGTGCACAATCACAAACACACTCAGTCAAATTAGCCAACAAGCTTATAATTGTCTATTTATAGGTTCAAGGTTGAACCCAATCAAGGTTATTTCTTCCTGCGCAATGGAGGCCGTAGCAGCAATGGTAGTGAGAAGTGGTATTTAAGTTGGTGTTGGACCTCATAATGCGGCTCTCTCACTGCATGGCGAATTCCGCTGTGTTGTTTTGCTTGTTTATGCGTCATTCGTGTTGACAAGCATTGTGCACCCGTCACATTTCATATTTCCCCCGTCCAACGCTAGGGCAGCGCGGCGCGTCTCCCTTCATTGCACATGTCAATGAGAGGTCTGCTGGCAGGAGGGAGAGCACCTTCATCATTCTCCCACGAGTGGGGATATGACGGAGGTATGTGTGGATGAAGCAGGGGGTGGGGGGGCTATTCGTTTCTGAGGGTGGGAACAATGTACTCCATATGCGTCCAGTGCTTACAGCAGCCAAACTCCACTGGGCACTTCATCTTTGAATTACCTCTGACAATCTCCTTTTTATGGGCTGAACCCATTCATGAAATTACAAAGGTAATGCAATTATTAAGGGAGGAAGACAAAACTTGGAAACCATTTTTCTGTTTCGCTATCAGTCTTACTGGTTCTTTTAATTAGGTGAATGGACCAAGGTTAAAACACACAGGTGCCACACGCCTGCTCACACAAACACACACAAACACACACAAATAAAGATGTGCACGCTCACACAGAGCACACCACTCAATAGCAGGCGCGCCATCTGATAAGCATTTTCCCATAATTACCACATTTGCATTCACTTAGGTAATGCTGTTCTACAGAGGTCAGTAATTTCATCACCTCTACCCTGTACATGCACTAAAAGCACTCTAGTGGCATCACTAAATGGGACTCCGCCTTCTGTGTGACACTAGATTTACAATCTATTTGAATAAGAAAGCCCCAACTCAGAGATCCCTTTATGTTCATGGAAATGCCATAAAAATGATTAACTATGAGCTTGTAATTTATCAAGCGGCCATATGGCCAGGGTAATAAAGGTGTTCATTGTCAGGCAACAAGGAGAAAGGTCTGCACGACAAGAGGAGTTGGCATATAGGTAAGTGCATGTTAGTCCTCTTCTAAGTAGATTCTAAATCATGGGGTAAAGCTGGCTGATGAAGTGTCCTCCATTTCATGCACCCCCTCAGAGCACAGTTAGCGTGGCGACAGCGCTAGCGCATGTGCTTGGAGATCAGCTTATTTCAAAATCAAGTCCGCCAGCTAAAGTGTCTAATTATCTGTGAAGTTGGCTTGAAATTGTTTCCACTGCTAAGAGAGTCTATCAAGTAGCTTTCCGCGGCTCAGCTTCATCAAATACCTCAACCTAATACATCATCAAGCCAGCTGCAGAATATACGTAACGGAAACTGGAAGAGAAACACGTAAAGTTTTGACATCAAAAAGGACAACAATGTCAGGTGCTTCTGTGAACATGCAGCACTGCCATAAGATGAAAGCAAGCTGAATGCAAATGTTAACCCTGTATTCTCAGGGTAACTGCAGCAGAGAAACATTTTCACCTGGGCTGCAGTCTGTCAATGGAGCTGTCCGTTAAGCATACGACCTGCTGTTCTTTTTCTGAAATGACATTCGCTGTCTGTCTCCACTCACTCTCTTGCTCTATCTCTGCTCACCATGTGACAAATTCCATCAAAAGAGGTCAATAGATATCAGAAAATGTAGTTCTGTCTCGCCCCCCCCCCCCCCCCCCCCCCCCCCCCCCCCCAAAAAAAAATCTATTTGGGTTTCAGGTGACTCTAACTGTCTGTCCACCTGTCCACATGACAGGTGACACACAGCAGGGGTGAGTCGACCTTCATCTCTGTCCCCTCCATCCCCGTGCCTCCCTCATCTAACGTTCTCCAGTTCACTTCACAAGCTAAATTACTTTTATATTTCTTCAGTATAAAATAAATATCAATAAGGCATATTGTGGGTAAGATGCTGTGAAGCAAATAGAACATCATCTGCTATAGAGCTCTTTCAGACTGGGCAGTAGGCTTCAGTTGAATTGAAGAACTGTTTCTCCAAACTATACTTCTAGGCTAACGTTTGTCACTGATTGATACCGCACCCACACTTATGCTGTCTTCTCACAAGATGGGTGAAACTGGAGCAAGGAGATGTAATTAGCTGCCCAATTCCATTCCTTTGTGGATAATGCTGTGACCACCAGGAGGTAAAGTCATTAACTTGGCTCAGACAACACGTTGTCTTTACCTTTGAGAGGAGGTGTAGCTGTGACCCTCTGGGCAATAAGTCTAGACCTCACTAGCTGACAGACGGGTGATAATGAGTGCCTGCAACCAGTACGCTGTTCACAGGTTGTTAATGCTCCATGGGCCTTGTAGACAGAACTTTTGGGCTCAGGCTCGACCAACCAAGCCAGTGAAGGTTTACCAGCATCTCCCCCTTCAAGCTAGTTCCATGATTACATAGTCCATATACTGGTATAGAAGTTTGAGTGTCAGGGTAGTAGTAACCACATACGATATTCATACTATGCATACATGCATTTAGGAACATATGCACCCACACACCAACTCACAAATACAGGCACACACACACACCCACACACCCACACACACACACACACACACACACACACACACACACACACACACACACACACACAACCCACTTGCTTGACAGCCTGTTCTATCCACTTTCCAAAATTCATAGATGCTCAATTATTAATTCATAATTCCAACTTGCGTCTCTTTCTCAAAAATGTATGCTTGCCCTTTGAATTTTGTGAAACATAATCGCAACAAGGTATGTTACTTTACACGGCTCACTATACATGGAATAACCAAAAAGGTTGGCTTACTGTGCCAACAACATACTAAACACAGACAATCTCAACCAAATGAATAGGTCTAGCCACCATCCTGAGCTCCTGAGCTTTCTAACCGAACCTGATATCTAAACCAATTATCTAAACACAAATTTATAAGCAAGTAACTTTGACCAAATGTAGCACAGCTAAAGTAGAATAAAGGGTTACAGTATATCGGGTTTGGAACAAGGAGTTAGCCAGTTCCCTTGACCCCAGCGCTCCGGTTTTGTCCGGAGGACAGGGAAAAACGCGGTCAACAAGAGGGCAATATGCCAAGAGGCTCTGAGCAGAAGGGCTTCCCTGAAACAGAACTTAACCTTACACCTGACAGCCAGAGTGGTTCTACTGTGCACTTTAACCACCTGAGTGCCTTCCCCATTCAAAGTGGCTTTGGAAAATCATATGGAATGCCATATTTCCTTTTTACATGGAAATAAATTCTGTCATTTCAATTTTCCCCTTTCAGTTGAATTGAAAACCCTTTTGTGCAGTAAAACATCTCGCATTGCATACAGAGTTGACTCATATAGAGAGATTGTTGCTGTAGCTCTTCAACCTATCTAGGGGTCCTCTGGCAAAGTGAAACCAGAATACCTCAGGTATGAAGAGGCTCCGGTGCTCAGGGCTTGCATTTCTTACAACACAAATCTATCCCCTTCCCTTAATTGAGTCCATGTAGACATGGTCTCGACGTGCCTTCACAGCAGAGGGACGTAGTGAAGGATGGGGGGAGAGGTGTTTCTTTAAGAGAGCCCTCGAGTACTTGTTCCTAATACTTTCGTAGGACTGGGAAGCTGCCAAGCTTTAAAATTGCCACCATCAATCAAGAGGTTTTAAGGGATGCAACAAGCAATTTCATGGGCTACTCTTTCGCCCAAGCTCTCAAACATTATTCCCCCATCAGCTCCATGTATCATTACTGGAGCCATTTTGTTTCTCTACCCCTTTACTTTGTCTCTGCTCTACTGCAGTGTCATGCCATGAGGTGCACCTTGGTGTTCTATTTTTCAATGTGGTGTTAATGCAGCAATAACATCTCCATATAGCAAAATACAAGGAGCAAAAATAATATAACATTATGTCAGACATCTGGGTAATCACTGTGGACTAAATTTTTTTTAAAGGATTTCCGTCATTATCCGATATCCTTGTCATCCATCGTACCTTTAGAACTAGGATCCAGTCTAAGATCTGGAGCAGGTGCGGTACAGACGTGACAACAGAAGCGTTCTCCTTAAACCTCTGGGACGAGCGTGTCCTACATTGCTGGGCTAATGAGCCTCTATAGGATGAATACGTTAACTTAATGATTCAAAGCATTCCCTTCGATCATCATTTGTTTTTCTGCAGTCTGTGTTTTAAGATAAAAAATAGATGTAAGAGTATTTTAGAAATCTCACTGGATTATTAGAAGCAATCTAAGTTCACTGTGAGCTCTATTCTAAATCTCTTAATGGCAGGCTGCCCTCTTTCTCTCCTTGGTAGAAAGATGCAGTGCAGAATGGCTGCTAGGAGCAGCAGTGATCCAGTCGAAGACAGCCATTCTACACGTAACTGAACCAAACTCAAAACCCATTGACACCATTACATAGTGACGGGTGCTCTCCTATCGGCCCTCTAAGTCAACCCCTTTGATCCTCATTTTGCCTTTTTGACAATCACCGAATCTAATATGTCAGGGTAAGTGGATGGAATGAGATTTTCCTCTAAACAATTATCAGGTCGTTCACAAGCCACTCTATTCCCAGTTTGCTAGGATTATTCTCACTTGTCATCTTCTGCGCGAGGGTAGCGGGGAACACCTGTCGGAGGGGGTGAGGAGCTGTTAATGACCAATATGACAGCTCTGTTGACAGAGCCTTCTGGAGGATGCCGACGTGTGGCCAACAAATGACAGATGTGTGGATGTTTGTCATCCCTAACCATGCACTTTTGTACTTTTGTTCTGTCACGGTGTGTTGTGTGTGTGTGTGTGTGTGTGTGTGTGTGTGTGTGTGTGTGTGTGTGTGTGTGTGTGTGTGAGTGTTTTCAGAAAATCACTTGGGATTCCTATCCACTTCTATGTTCAGTTATTTCAAGTAACCAGGCTTGTTGACAGGCTGATCATGCAATTATTGACTTTGACTACATACTTGGCCTCCCAGTATGTTTTTAAGTGTGTAATCCCCATTCAGTTCACATTGAGTGAATACACTGACTATTATCTATGAATACATTGCTATATGACAGCAGGGGTTTAATCCCATTTGATCCTTTGAGGTGTACAGTAAATATTCAAGGGTTTGCTTCATGTCTTCCCATAGTCTTTGTTTGTCATTGGATTTTCATCAATTGATAGGGGTGCCTATGAAGAACCCACAGCTCAGAAACAAGGTTCAATTGAAGGGTAAACTTAGACAGTGCATCAAGACTTTTTAATTGTTTAGCTTTGAGGAGATCAATTAAATCCGCCGTAATGAGAGCAAATTGATCAAAACAAGCTCATCATTAGAGCAGCCAAGTAATTGATGCCAAACTTGAAATGTGTCTGATCCTTGAACAGAATGTTTTTTTTTTGTTTGTTTTTTAATGCTGCCCTTCAAAAGGACTAGCACTACTATAAGGCCATTTTGAACTTGTAAAGAAAGCTTTCCATTACCACTCCCCACCTTCTTTTTCCTCCCTCACAACAAATACGCTGCTCTCTGGGCAGAAACCTCTTGACATCAGGGCAGGTGAATAAAAGAAGCCCCCTCTGACTGCAGCTGCTGACCAGCCTCAGGAGGAGCTCTGAAGAAGGAAATACCGAACCCCCACCAGCCTATACCTCTCTGCACCTGAAAGCTTCTCTTTCACCTTCTCAGGAGCTCTGCCAGGACAACAGAGGAGAGGCAATTTGCTGATGCCCCATTTCCACGGCTAACCTGCGCATTTATGCATGCAGAGCACAGTTTGATCAGATGCGGAGAGCAAAGCACAACCTGTGAATAGAAGAGGCAGCGTCTGCTTCTCCCCTATTTGACGTGCCCTAGAGTTCACACAAAACCTAACAAGCTTGTGGACGTAAACAACTATGCCGACTTTTAACGACAATAATAAACCAACCTTTAAAACTTCGACCAGATAATGGGTATTCATATGTTATTTTACATACTGGATCTACATAACTAATTCTGTAGTAGAAGCTAAAACATGAACGGTAGGGGCTGAGGGAATGTGCTGAGCGGCAGTAGCGGTAGGACAACTGAGTTGGAGCTGACGGTGCGCATAATGGTGGGTCTGAAATAGACTGTGAATTAGTGCTGGGCTGGGACGGTAATTGAGGATGATACTTGGACTGGTGCCTCTCAGCCTTAGGGCTCCCACTCTCCCCTCCCTGCTTTGCTCGATCTATTTGCTTGGTTATGTTCATTGCCCTCCTTCTCCCTCCCCTAAGCATTGCACTTCCCCGATCTGGCCTCCCACTCAAATGTTCTCTACTTTCTCTCCTGTCTTTAATTTTCCCTGCTCCTGTTTCAACCTCCCGCTGTGTAGGACTGCAAGCACACAATGGGGAAGACATGCGGCGCACACCTCAAATGTTCAAACAACCACCCACACAAACTCCTAATGAAGGCATGAAGTGTCTCTTCTAACAAGATGTGAGTAGTGACTGACTGACTGACTGACTGACAGACACCACCCTATTATTATCGACACCAAAAGACAAACGCTAACGACGCCATACGGAGCACGGAAATGGAAACAACAGCAGATACGAGTGCAGTCTTTTAGAGTGTGTGCGAATGCGGAACAACACAAGCCAACACACAAACACACGCCGTTATCATGCCCTCTCCTCATTGTAACACCTGCTTAGCATCCTCCTCCATAATTCAACTGCTAAATAGATGACCTAGGCATCTATGGGACAAGCGTGTCAGAAAGGGTGTGTACTTAGATAAATATGCTAATAAGCAAGGTGAGAAATAAACTGGATCTAGCACTTTCCACCTCCGTCTCCCATTTCCTGTCTTTCTTTTACTGGTGCTTTCGGGCTCAGTGCGACTTGTTTGATGGGCGCAGGGGAATCTTTGAGAGCTACAGGAAAGACAACAAATACAAATAAAATACCTCTAAGAACAAATCAAGGCATCGTCCTTTCTGTTTGGGAAGATCCAACCAGTCCCCTGATCCATCTAACACTTCAAAACGCAGGAAGTCAAATGTACATCTCCAAACTTTCTATTTGTAGCTTCATCCAGCACCATTAGCCTGTTAGATTTCTCGGGAGGCAGATAAACAAACAGCCTCCATTGGAGTGGAAATATTGGCATGACAGCGCACACACTTAGTGTCAATTGTCCTAAGACCCCTTATTTCCCCCTAAATTGCTAGGAAGAGAGTTTAGCTGTCCCCAAATCACCTTGATTCATCTCCACTCAGAGACTTCAAAACTTTATTTTTGAACAGTATCATTAAAACATGTCACAAATGGCTAGGCACGGTTAAGAGCATGCAAACAGTACTTGACCGTAGCAAAACAAAAAAAAATCTGATTAAAGGGGCTTTTGGCTTTGCTACAGCATTTCACAACATGGATAAAATGTTTTAGTGGTGAGTAATTGTTACAAATAATGTTCTCCACAGTGAGATGGGGAGTGCTAACCAGATGGTTGGTGTGCCCTTGATGATGGCACTTTCCTACAAGTGATCCATTATATTTACCGTATTCATGAATTCAAAATAGGTAGCTGGACCTTTATTGGGTTGTTTGAGGTGTGTGTGTGTGTGTGTGTGTGTGTGTGTGTGTGTGTGTGTGTGTGTGTGTGTGCCTCTGGTCCCCCTGCCCCCAGCAGTTTCTATGATAAAGATGTCATCCAGAAGCAGAGATAGGGTATTGCAAAGCTGTCTCCGACCACCTATATTTCAAACAACTTTCATGGGTACAGGTAAGTTAGTATAGCACCTACACACACACACACACACACACACACACACACACACACACACACACACACACACACACACACACACACACACACACACACTATCCTGATGGAGGCATAATGGATTTTTCACTCAGCGAAATGTATATGATATATGCATTCCATTCTTTGATAACAGAGCAATTCGAGCTGCCACCACTTGCACACTCGGACTGGAAATACAGTCTGCTGTCTGAGGCAGTTCACTTTTAATAGTACAAAAATAAGAGGGTACCCACGCCACTTGGCCATCATTAATCTAGTGCCCTGTCCCCTGCTCCACTGTGAGGGAGTGGGGGAGGAGAGGCGGGCTGGTAAGGGTGGAGACCAGAGGACAGAGCGGGAGAGGGGAAATAAAAGCAAGGACAGGTGAAAGACAGATCAAACCGGGAGCAAAAAAAAAAAGGAATGCAGGGTGGATAAAAGAGGAGCGAGATGATGTGGAGCAGGTTAAGAGGGCTTAAAGACGGAGGGGCAAAACGACAGCCCAGGACACGGCCAACCCAAGACCCAAGGAGTTCAGACAGCGTGAGCGGGACTAGAGGGGACCGGAGCAATAAGGTCCAGCTCATCACGGGCCGGCCTCATCAGAGGATACTTCATGTCCCCCACGTCTGTCCGCACGCTGATAGCCATCAAAGTCACCCCACTAGCTCCCCCATCACTTCCCATTAGTCCCTCTCCATCGCACAGCTCCCCCGTTCCTGGCCGTGCCGCTGTTACCATGACGATGGTCAGCGGGATGTCACGCTGCTTTGGAGGCCTCACCCGTCGGCTTACATGAGCATCAGCTCCCCTGTACCTAAGCCTGCGCTGCATGGCCAGTCATGGCTGGTTCGAGCAGCCTCTGGCCACGGAGAAGTAATTGCCATTGATTCCAAGGCAGCGGGGAGTGACTGGCTGGGTGGGGGGCTGGGGTGGAGGGGTCGCCCCGCGCTGGGCTGTCAGGGTCTAAGGGCCGTCAGAACTCAAAGACAGTTCGGCGTCCAGGGGCATTCATCATCAGCGAGGTAACTGCCTTCTCTGAGAGCAGCTCAGGCAGAAAATGAACAGCTGCCAGAGCTGCGCTCACAAAGACCCCAACTATTCTCCTTGCACCGGCCAAAACTCGTCAGCTGCAAGCCACGGCGAGGCAGACAAATTGGCATCCAGGCGCATAACCACACACAATAAGACCCGGACAAAACTTTTAGACACTCCAGTCGTTTAACAATAAGTAAAGTAAGTTGCCAAAATAATGACTATAAATAAAGAATAATGAAAACGATCGAAAGGATGCAGGAGAGAGAAGAACCCGGTGACGTTCAGAAGCAATGAGTCATCTGTCATCGGAGGTTTCACGGTGGTAAAAGGTGACATGATAAGATGATAATGATAAGATTAACGAAATCAAGATGAACAACAGAGCAGTGCGGTGATACATCTTTTTAATGTCGAGGCCACATTCTCAGTTCATTCCACTTCTGGTGCAAAATCTTTAAACGAACCCATTCCCAATTGAAAAGAAATATGATGTCATGAAGTCAAAATCTTTTTGGTTTCTACGGTATGAAATGACGACGTTAACCTGTTAACCTGCTGTTACCATGCTTCGAGTGGGAGACTAATAGTCCCATCTCTTTTATGTGAATGTGGAGTATCTTGGATGTCATGGCCATGTGTCAAATTCTGTTCGCTCAGCAGTCTGTGTGCCTCAACTCCCTCACTCCATCTTTTGGTGTCGGCCCTTGCCACCGCGCCATCTCTGGTGCTGCATGCATTTTTTATGACTGTTGCTGGAAGACCGCCATCCTCCTGGGCATTCTCCATGGGGAGATTAGGGAAGGCTTGGTCTAGCTAATCAATCAGCGGGTGTTGTCGTGCAGTGGCCCACACCCTTGCCAAGAGAACATGCCATCCTCACATCCTATAACCTCATTAGATAAAAAAGTGTTTCACCCTCAAGCTATTCCCTTCTCCCAATCTCATATTTGTTCTGTTCCTTTGTTCTTTTTTTCTCTTCTATACGGACGTTTCAACAAAAACGGAAATCAGTCAGATCACAAGCGTGTGCCCTTCTCTCCCGTGCTGCTCAATATCTTGTTTCTCCTTAGCCCTGCCTCCCATTGTGAGATTCTCTACCAGTTCCCGATCCATTGGATCAGTGCTCCTTTTCAATTCTCTCGTCTCTCCTTCCTCGCGACCCCCTTTCCTCTGCATGCCTTTCACCCTCCTGGTTGGCCCGTCTCCATGTTATTGAGGGCTCCACAGAGTGCAGCCCCATTTTCCTGGGCTGCCGGCGCAGTGTGCCAGGGAGGGCTCCAGATTAAAAAGCCCTCCCTTGGGTGCACTCACCAAGCTGCTGGCCAGGGAGACTCACTACATACATTCTCTTTTATGGGCCCTTTCCTTATTCATCATAACACCGCTTCAATTTTATTAACTTCACCAGCCAAGCATACATCTCTGCTACCTAAGATGTCTCTCCCACTCTGTCGCCAGCTATATCCTGCACACATTTTTTTCAAACCCTCTCCCTCTCTCTCTCCCTCTCTCTCTCTCTCGCTGTCTTGATCATCCAACCTCTAACCCCTCAAGATGCTCGAAAACGCCATTGTACAAGTGCACGTCCAGCGCATCCAGGCAGGTTTTCCAGTCGCTGTGGGGCGAGTGCTGCTCCCCAGCTGCAGTCCTCCACAACAGTGCTCCGGCCCCAGCTGGCCTGCTCTCCAAACAGCCTCAGAGATCACGCTTCTTTAGCTGCCCGGCTTTATCAACAATCAACACGCAGAACTATTTTGAACCATCAAGGGCAGGCCTGGGTCCCCTTGGAGACAGACTAGAGACAGGCCGGTGTACAATGTCTCACATCCCACACCACTCCTTTTCTTCAGTGAGGTGGCCATGGAGATAGAATACTAGTGAATACTAGAATACTATCTCTATGGAGGTGGCCTTTCCTAGCATTCTACCACAATACGGTCAGAAAGAGACTTGGAAATCCAACTTGGGTGTCATTTGCAGTCCTACCCCCAGGCTAGCCATAGGTGTAGATGCTCAGTGAGAGCGTACACAGGAGAGAGAGGGAGAGAAAGAGAGAGAGAGGGGTGGGGGGAACTATTTGTGTAGTTTTAAGTCTCCCATTAGAACCAGATATGTGCCCTTGCACTCAACATTCGGTGGGAGGGGGCTGCGGTGTGTCATCGTAATAGATTCAACTCTTTCTATAATGGGGTACGTACATGCCCCTTTAAAAAGTCTTCACTGAGCAAAGTGATGACGGTCACAGGCTTGGGGCCTGCCATGTCCTCCCCTAATGGAGACGGGTGGAACCAAATGAGCCGTCTCAGCACGGAGAGCCTCCGCGTATCACCTCCATAAATAGCGTGCAGAGCAGGTTCACGTGGATCACGGCGTCACCAACGTGTGCCGTGAACCGCCTAATGTGTGCATAGACGGCACAATCCGAGAATGGCAGCCACCGAGAGCGACTGATTGCAGGAGACAGCCGACCGCGGGCAGCCTGCTCCCTGACCAAAGAGAGCTGTGTTTGATGAAGGCTAATTCCTCCTCTAATGTCCCCCTGTGATGGAGGCAGCACTCCGGCCCCGGCGCTTCATCCCCGCCATCAGGGGACGAGGACGGCGGAGGACTAACACAATTACACTGCCATTATACAACTATCATTTGGCCATGTCCAGACTGTAATCACTGGCAGCCATGATAGGATGAGACATTACAAGCAGCAGCTGCTGCTCAACGCGCTCCCCACCAATCGAGGCCTCTCCGACCATATGGCTGGTGACTTTTGGGGTGAGTGCCGGATGTGACTGCACGCAGTTGGTGGTGGTGGGTGGGGGGGGTGGGGTGGGGTCACCGTCCTGGATGGGGCCAGAGTCCTTAGAGCAGAGCCGTGTTGTGTTGGCCCATTCGTTCCTCTACAGCGGAATGCCTCTCCCATCTGTCCCACGCTGAGACACACGGAGCGGCCCGCCAGTCTGATACAATCTGCTCTCCCCGTCACAGCTAAGTATCCTACAAGAAGGCTATGGGCAGCTCATGAAATATTCATGATCCTAAATGTATTGTTGTCAGCTGGCATTAAAAAGGAGGGTTATGCAAGCGTTTATTAATAGACGGTGCAGCTGCTTTAAACTCCCATTTAGCCTCAGATGAAATCGTGCTTTCAAGTAAGAGGTGACTGACGGCGAGTGGCACCCCTAGAAAATCAGAGGGTGCAAAGTATTAAGGGCGGCCTGTCATGCATTATGCATGAGCCGCTCATAAGACCCCGACCCCCAGCCGATCCCCTCCCCAAAACAGAACTGTGCAAGCAGACACATTCATCATCAAGGTCTCGTCCAGATCATAATGAGAAAAGCCAAAGACAGAGAACAAACTATCTTCCTCAGCCAGACGATCCTCCCCATATGCTGCAGCTCCTGTCAACTGCTTGGTGCTTAAGAGGGAGCCAATTTATTTCCCTCCGGAAGGACGGACCACTTGTGACATTTGGCAAGAGAGCGTCAGCCATTTCATCCAGCTGTCTGAGGCGTACGTCCTGAGACACGCGCTGGCACGCGGGGGCATGGGAATAAGCAAAAGTGTACCCACACAATCAGTCCAAGACGTTCCATTCCAACACCCCCCTGTGTATAATAACCGTATCAACTCAGAAAATAACCATTTGGTTGCTGCTCCCTTCTGTGATTTTACATTTGGCGGAATGGTAAGCGTCACCCAGCCATATTTACAGCCACAAATTGTGTCTCCATGCTAGTCGAAACAATGGGCTATTTTGTCAGCAGCTATTATGGGATGATGCATTTTCACCATGGATACATGGGCTTCAAGTATAGCGATTCAAATTGTTGGGCTCTGCTAGGCGAGCCCCGGCGTGGTAATTCACGTGAATGTTGGGCAGAGACTTCCACCTCACGGCCTTGGCCATCATTGCCCCGGCCAGCTGCACCCACTGTTAGACAACAGAGCAATTTGAATATGGTTTGACTAATGCAAATCATAGATATGTAAAAGCAGTTATATTACTGGCGTATATTAACCATGTGTTATGTCAATCCCACACACACATGCCCATGCAATCAAGTGCTTCCTATTGAAGTTGCATATTGAACTTGAGTCGAGCCTAGCAACAGGAAAAGCCTGGCAACAATTTGACATTTAAAGAAGTATATACCGTGGGCTTCACGGCTGATGCAATTGCAGCGCAATGTTTTTCTTCAGCATTGATTGAAAAGCATCAAACTACAAGTCATATTGATTCGCCAAGTACAAAACAATCATATGAGATGGCCCCCAAGAGCACTTGGGAATGAGGCTCTGCACGCATGCAAGTGTCCTTGTGGGTCCCGTCTCTGAGGGGAAATGCGAAGGAGTTTGTGCCAGGAGTATGAGTCAGCGTTGGTGTGAGCGAGGGAGGTCACAGGGCTGGAATGAGGATGAAATAGGGAAATGTGGGTATATAAATAATAAACAGGGCCGGCATCCTGCATGCGCGTCTAATAAAATGCTTCCATTAGCAGAGGCAGCCAGGTGTGACATGGCCATGGAGGCTGGATCGGCCAGCACAGGGGAGAAACGGGATGCTAGTTATGGCCAGAGCAAATCAAAGTCCGCTCTACCAACCCCTAATCCAGGAGATGGCTCAATAGGCTTTTTATGTCTCTGTGTGAGTGTATGTGTGTTTGAGGGTGTGGGAGTGTGTGTGCGTGTGTGTGCGTGTGTGTGTGTGTGTGTGTGTATGTGTGTGTGTGTGTGTGTGTGTGTGTGTATTTAAGTGTGCAGTGTAGTGGATGCATGGCTGTCTAAGGGTGCTTGAGTGCTAACGCAGGCCAGTGCATGTGTGTGCTCCCATTTCCATATACTTAGCTTTAGGGCATACTCTCATGTGATGTAATCGCTTCATCATGGTGATGGAAATTGGATTGAACTTTCTCTATTTAGAGGCTGCATGTTGGCTCAAGCGCCTTTCGGCTGGGAGGAGAACATTGAGACTAAATGATTCCTTGCCCGCTGACCCTCAGCCGGCCCATAAACACTGATCTTATTTGTAGAGGCAATAAAATTGTATAATTAAAATCCATAATTCACTACAGGTCGTTATCATCGCTGCCAATTAAGCGGAACTGAGAGGGTGCAGTGAGAGGGGACAGGGGTGAACAGAGGAGAGGAGCGCTGAGAAGGTGATTCTGAGGCGCTGGTAGGGAGCAGTGGAGCTGGAGGGACACTGCTCCGGCCATGCAGAGGGCATGGAGGAATCAGCTACGGAAGTGTCCCCATGTCCACTGAGCTGTCAAAGGCGAGCAGACAGAGGGAGGGGACAGGACTGGATATGGTTTGAGGGAAACATTTGAAAATCCAAAACTGGTCTAGGAGGAAGAGATGGATGCCAGTAAAACGCATTGCGCTAAATTGTGAAATCATAGTGTGTGATTTTATTAGCCAAAGGTCAACGGCATATACGGCCCAAGAACTGGAAAAAGTTGGACTTTCTGGTTGGAGTATGAGTTTGTTAATGTAAAGAGTGAGCTTAGACACTATCGTTTGACAGCGTCTGCAGGCTCTGAGGCCACATTACATGATTTGCTCGCAAAAAACACTACCTCGCCACACTCTCACTCCTCCTTCCCTTACCCCATCTCCACTTCAACATCAAGACGCTGGAAGTGCCATTTTGTAAATCCGCCCAGAAGATCAAAGCCGTAGCCATGTTCTAATGGCTGCCACACGCCCACCAGCCTCTCTGGTGGAGCAGCACTGTCAGCAGTAACGCTGCGTCACTGAGAGGGGACTGAACAGAACAGAACAGCCATGACAGGCTGATTTATCATCTGACAGAGAGAGAGAGAGAGAGAGAGAGAGAGAGAAACAGAAGAACCTTTGTTCTAGCTAAGCCTTAGACCCATTAGAAACTAAGTTAGAACCTCTTACTGAGTTTCAGCAGGAGGGATGTGAGAAAAAAGAGGAACAACAAAAATATTTTACTGGCACTACTTTCTCTTTTGGTTTTACGGTGTCCCTTTGAAAAGGAAGTCAAAAGCATGTATTTTTTCCTTCTAAGGTGGTTGACTCACTTCAGATCAGCTCCAGCTCTCTTGTCTCCCAATGCTCCTAGGAACTTCTGTCAGCGTGACAGAATCATAATCGCTATCAAAGAGCCTCCTGAACATGACAAACAGACAAAAATACCGAAGAGAGGGAAAGGCGCCCCATTTCGCTTCCATCCAGGCTGGCAATTCGCCGTGAGGAAGAAGGGACCTGTCGATGCTGCAACTGGCAGTTTTGGGGGAAATTGGGTGCCTAACATGCAGAAAATAGCGCCGCACAAGACTTGAGAGTGCTGTAATTACTGTCTTCAAGGATGAGCACCTCAAAAGGTGTGTGATGATGCCAACAATTTAACATTCCGCCGTGAGACCAGGCCTCTCTCCGACGGACGGCTGTTTAAGCACTGTGGACAGGACACAACTGAGACGTTGCACTGTGTTTAATCAGCCCTCAACTTGGACTCAAAAGACCATAGATTCAACAACAGGTTAATATTCATCGTGAAAGTCATCGAAAAAGAGACCCACCACAGGTAATCAGACCAAATTAGACTGTGGAATATATTTTCTCCAATAGACGGCGGGGAATTATTCATATTGTGCTCTAGCCGTAGCATTTGACTGCAGGCGGTTTATGGTCTCTTGCTGTCCATCTTTCACACTTGAGGGAGTATCGCTTATGCAAAAGCATCATGTATACCTGGGCAATAAATATGCAAATGTCTACACAATATACTTGTTCCCCTTCAGAGTGGTTTGAATGCCTATGAGAAAGACAGGGTGTGCTTCCAGCTGCGCTGAGCTGTGCTTCCAAGACAGGCTTGTATATTACACTGCTCATTCGTCCTTTGGTAGAAATCCTCGTCCTTTGGTGGAAAGCCCTGGTATTAATAAACAAAATGATATTACTGTGGGCACATGGGAAATGGGCATTAGGCTTGTTTATCCAGCATGCATTCCCATAATAATTTTTCCTGCCTGTGTTGATGTCACCCATTATTATGCTGTGGCGACGCGAGGGGGAGCATTTTTATTTGATAAACTAGCCCCCCTCCTCTGGCTCCTCATGGCTGCAGAATAGAATAAAGGTAGAAAGGAAAAGGAGGAGATTAAAGGGCAAAAGTGTGGCTATCAGAGACTGGGATTTTCACTTAACAACGGTATTCTTAAATCTTCAGTCTCAGTGGGAGACCCAGCCACACCAGCCAAAACACCAAAACACCAGAATAACTTCACAAATTGCATACCTTTGTAGTTGTACAGCGCTTCACATCCTAACCTCTGCATTCAACCAATTATCCCAAATGTTCTCAGTTAGCCAATGGCACAACAGGGGGTAGAAAGGGGTATGCCATTAAGAGGTCGCAGCGACATGGGCTTTCTTAGCTCTAGATAATTAGAAAGAAAATCTGAAAATTAATTGAATGGCGCTATTTAATAATATCAGAACAACAGGGAAACATACTGCACTACACAACGTTTCAAAGCATGATATTAAGCTTTTGATCCTTTAACTAACGATGGCGATGGCACTGCTAAAGCCACCTTCAGTGTCCTGCAGAGTGGTAGAGCTTCTGAGCCAGGATGGAGGAGCCCTGTTAGTCTGCTATGAGTGATTGTTAGCCTCTCACTCCCCCTGTGACAGCCGCTGTCTCTATTCGCCTCTCCTCAGCCCAGTGCCAGGGTTTTCTCCTCCCTACCGTAACCTCCCCTCTCATCAAAGGCAGGCCGTCTGTTATCCTGGGGATGACGTTTCCATTACGGACTGCCACCCTCTCACCGCTGCTCGCTGAGTTGTGGTGATCCGAGAGTGCATTGTTAACCACCACCAGCACAGCAGCAACAACAACAACAACAACAGACCCCATCGCACAGGCTGCAGCGCCCGCGCGGGAGAGCCTCTGTCTGGGCAAGGCAGTGCATCAACCAACTATTCACCCAGAACACACACATACATACACACACACACATACACACACACACACACACACACACACACACACACACACACACACACACACACACACACACACACACACACACATACACACAAGCACAGCTCGTAGCCAGACAACAGAAAATACAGGAAAAAAAAGAAAGGTAAAGCTTGGCCGATGAGGTAGTGCCTGTCAGCGCATCCTCACAAACTTCAGCATGTCATCAAAGGCCTGAGAGACCTACGAGGTTAAGCTGCCAAACTGGCATGCCTGCCAGTCCCCAGCGCACAGAGAGGGGCCTTTTTTCAAAGAACACGCCCTGGCGCCAAACGCCCCGCAGTTGCATCCCCCTCTCTTCTCCCCAGGTTACTTTCTTCAATACCATTATCATCAGTAGATCCAGCCCACGTTCAAAGTGCCTCTCCGTATCAGAGCACGCTACATGCAGGGATGGGCTCCTTCTTTTTCGGTCCCCTGTCTGAGGACGTGTTGGCTGGGCTCGACGACATTGTTGCGGCTAATGAGGATGGGTATGTGCCCGGTGTGTGTGGGTCGGCAGAGACATACGCCGTGGTCCCACTCAGGGAGGTTTAATTAGATCGCGAGCATCAGGCGTCTGTTGGCCTCAGCCCCAGGCTCACTCTACTGTCTGGCCTACCTAACGTGAAACACCCCTCGGGAGAAACACTCAAGATTCATCTAACCGCAATGTGTTTGATTAGCGTGTTTCTTTTTAACGATTATATAGTTAATGGAATGAGATATACAGTGGAATCTAATGGAATAAAATGTTCTGTTATTTCAAGTTTGATAAGGCGTTGTTTACTGCTCTCTTCTCTCTTCTTTCCCAAACTTCCCTGGTGTTTTTCTCCCTCTGCCTCATTCCAGGTGGCATGGCGACATGGTCTTTACTCCGGCTCCATCATCATCTCCTCAGCTCAGTCTCCTTGACCTTTGGGCTTTGCTGTAAATGTCAGCTTTCTTTATGAGGCCTGTGATGAGTTTATTGAACGATTTAAACTCCCTGACACAAACACACACGGAGAGACAGACAGGCACACGCACACACACACACACACACACACACACACACACACACACACACACACACACACACACACACACACACACACACACACACACACACTCTCAAACACAGAGTGGGAGAGAGATGCACAACTACAAGTCAGGGCCTGGTTCTGGCAGTTAGTGCCGGCTATAACTCTAAGTCCTGGAAGTCTCTACCAACCAGACCAAGGTCCCCTGTGTGATGGGCAGTATAAGAGCAGCTGGCCCCCAATCTCCACACAAGCAACACAGATAGATCATCATTTCACGAGCTTGAGAAATTGCTCTGTGGAAAGGCCCTACATACACATTTTAGGCTCAACTTTTTAAAACGAATAATAGTCTATTAGTTCAAATCTCCGTGGCCACAAGAGCGTTCATGCCCACACACACAAGGTAAGACGTATGAAGTCAACCCACTGGTAATGTGGTGAGACAGTAGGAGGGAATGTGGGCCAGCGCTGCCGCTTTCCATATGCTAGCTTTTAGTGCAGATCTCAGGCCAATCCTGACTCAGCGTTTACTTGAAAGAGGCCGGGTTCGAACAGCGGGGTGGAGGTGGTGCCGGGGCCGGGATGGGCGGCACTGCTGCCAGGGTGATGAATGCTCTGGATTAGACCTGTCTGGATCCCCGCTGCTGCCATGCTGGCCCGGCCTGCACCCCCACTGCCTGGCGGAGCTCACAGGAGGAGGAGAGGGGCCGTAGGAGAGGAGAGGTAGCAGGTGCGCCCTCCTTTCTCTCACCACCCTCCCCCAGAATCCCCACACTCACCCGTGTGGTTGAATACTAAGCAGCTATGGTGGAAGGATGGGCATAACAAACTTTTTTTCTTTCTCGGAAGCTTATAATCTGCCGGTATCCCCATCAGACTTGTTGGAGGATATAAGAAAGTGAAAAACAGTCTTTGTCAGGTAGGTGTGGGCACAAATAAGATCGATAAAAAAATAAAAACAAAGATGCAATTCCCTTTTTACTAATGCCTCAACTATCCCTTGTTAAAACCAGGCTGCTGCCCCATTCAAGAATAAGGTGGATAAACACGCACACACACACACACACACACACACAAACTGAAATCGCCGAATGTTCCAAGGCTCTTGAGCCTGAAGCAAGCAGATGGTCGTTGAGGTCGTTGAGGCCAATACATCTGACAGCCTTTCCATCGGTCTGCATTATGCACATATAGATAGCGCGCGCGTGCGAGAGAGAGAGAGAGGGGGCAGGGGGGGGGGGGTAAAGCTGCATCTGCCAAGCCCCTTGATCTGTAATGGTGAGAGGATGCTAGACTGCTTCAAGGCAGAGGCACTAGGTGTCTCTTATTATTGGATATGTGCCTCTATGGTTGTCTCTCGTGGGTGTTTATTTATGCATATGCACTCCATGAACTGTGGGGGACGTGGGCATGAGTACTACTGGGAGAGTCTGCATATCTGTGTGAAATATGTACCAGATGCAAGCCTATGTCTAAGTGAGGGTGAGTACCATAGGAAGTATATACATAGTATTATGTCGTGTGTTTCTGCCACTTCTGAACCCATCCACCTCCATTTCCCCAACAACAAGCCTTGGCTCTATACCTCTGAAGAATGATTTGAGCCCTTCCTCAGTCCTTCCCTTTCCTCCTTTCTCTCCCCTCTCCGTCTTATCTCTCCTCTTTCCCTCCTCCATTGTCTTTGGGTTTTATCAGTCATCTGGACACAGTGAAAGGTAATAAACGTCTGTCGCATCCAGGGAGCTGTGCTCTGCTGGGTCGTTTTGTTCTCGGCCTCCCTCCCTCTTTCTCCTGTATTTTCTTTTTTTTGTTTGCCGCAGCAGACCTTATCAGGCCGATGGGGGGAGATAAACAGCTTTGCAGCGCTTTGTGGTGAAATAATACGACAGGTTGATAAGGCGTTGTGTCCGACTAGTTCACTGCTCCCCTCAGCTCTCTGCCCGCTCCCTCTTCCCAGACTGCACCGGGGGACGGTGGGACGGAAAGACAGGAACACGGTGTGTCAGATTTTCTGCTTTGATCATGAAGCTAACCCCCAACCTCCATGTGAACAGACACACACACACACACACACACACACACACACACACACACACACACACACACACACACACACACACACACACACACACATGTCCCCTTACACACCAACCGTGAAACAGTAATGTGATGTCTATCGCTCTGACAGGACAATGGAGGCGGCTCTGTAGGTATTACGACTTTCCCTTCTGGCGGGCCTCTTGCTGCAGGCTGCTCTATCGTCCAAATGCTCTAGCTTCTTTTGCCAAGTTGTCTCTTTATTTATTTGTCTCTTTGTCACAGTTGGGTGCAGGCGGTTGATCTTGGTGAACATGCGAGTCTACAGTATGCGGGCGCATTGGGAGTGGAAACAACAGGCAAAGGCCATGCGGAGGACCCAATAAATATGATTTAATTTTACCACGGGAAAACAAAACAAACATTCGCCAGTCAACTTCGGTCAAAGCTGCAGTGCCAGACACACCACCAGCTGCGTTTGGACTTCCTGCTATTACGCTGGCGCTCAAAGGCGTCTATAAAGCTTTCATGAAGAGGTAACGATTAAACAATTACTCTTAGGCTGGAAACACCATAATAACAGTGGCGGTAGCCAAGGTTTGTGAGTTTACAGAGTGGATGTTAATGGATTAAAAAAAACAAACACAAACAGACTGGCTGACTGGCTGGCCATCGATCAGTGCGGCTATTGACCAGAGGGGGGGAGGACTGGGCGACGATGCTGGCGCTCAATAGCAGTTACATTTTTTCATATGAACAACCATGGCTCTTTGGACTGTAATTGCTGCAGATATGACTACATGGGTGAAGGAGTGGCCATTCAGCGACATTCTATTGATTGCTGTGAGTCTGGGTAATTCTCCGGGCAGGGAGCCAGCGCCCCAAAGAGCACAGGAGGGGAAGTGGCATAGACGCCTCTATATCCATATTGGTCTCCTTATCGTTTTACAATGCTCTGAGATAAATAAAACACACTGAGGAAACTTAAATAGCTCCAAGAAGTATGCATATCTCTGTGAGGTAGTTGTGCTGGACTTGTACAAGGTGACGTTCCTGGGAGTTAATTGGCCTATTTGATGAGCCAAGAGTGAGCTGACCCTAATTGTTTTATTCTTACACCTGATTGCGCAAAGTAATCGAAAGTTTGGCGCAGTTCTGACTGGATCCACTTGAGACCCGAGCAATTCCCACAGCAATCTTCCACGACTTGCTTAATGGCCCTTTGTCAGAGACAAGGCTATTTCACCCAAATGGTTGCTGAATTACAGGCTAGAGGAGGGGCTAGTTCTTCAGGCATAGCTGATTTATTAGCGCTAGCGAGAGGGAGGTTAGGAACAAAGTAGGAAATGATTTAGGTTTCACGTGTCATTTTTAATTACTGCTGTCAGTGTGTTTGCGTCGGCCTTGCGGGGAAACAAAAGCACGCCGTCCTTCACAGGCCCACACTCAGAAACAGCCTCTGAATGAACCACAGCGTTGATTCTGCTGTTTCCGCAGCACTTGATTTACAGCAACACAAACACAAATCATATTTGTTAATACAGCATTTACTGTGGCCTCCCGCGAGAGTCCGATGACGGATTGAAGTGAACAGAACGAGGCTGCGGCTCCCCTGCTCACCTAACGTGGGCACTGGAGGAAGGAAAGGAGACACCGGAGGAGCATCTGCCTGTCTGGTTCGTGTCTCTGTGTGAGCAGCGCTGCACTTGTAGGCAGCTTACAGAGCCATGCAAGTGCTATTTACTCGCTCTGCTGGCCTCCCTGGCAAATCTCTCATTAAACCAGAGAGACAAAGCCCCAGCAACCCAGGTCCTCTGTTAGGAAGCTGCTGACAGCTTTTCAGAGTCCGGAGGCGCCGTGTCTTGGAACGCCTGTCTGCAAAAAGGCAGCCATCTTACGGGCCGGAGAGAACGGTTAAGAAAAAAAAATAAAAATAGAACGGCGTTCTGCTCTGAAGGCAGTCGTAAAAAAAAGAAGTTACGCTGCACTGGTCCCTCTCCCAGACCTAAGTACTATTGACGGCTGGCTGTGGAGGATATGGGGAGGGTCACTCCATCTATTATTCATATGTGGGGACAAGAGGATGATGAGTGTTTTTGCTGACAGAGGGTCCACTGCGGTTCTCCTCCCAGAAGCTCTGGCCTCCTTCAAGGCGGATCTGGTTCCCAGTCGGTACCATACGATATGCCTCTCCCTCTTTAGCTTCCTGCCGCTCACAGGGCCCTAATGCTTCATGAGGCGGCGTGGTTTTGTGGGAAGAGACAAACTATTGTAACAATATCATTTTGGCAGATATAGATGGGAAGAGAGACTCTTTCCAGTAAAAATTAAGAATCTAAAATAGATGTGTGACAAGCCAGCAACACACACAGACTCTCACTCTGTCTTTTTCCACTGCAAGTGTTACTAAACGTTTCGACAAAAACGCATAATTAAAAACAGCATGCCTGCATGTGCTGTATATTTTGAGCAGACCCCTATGGGAAAACACAAGGGACTTAAGATTAGAACACAGCAGTGGCAAAAAAAATAAAGGTAATTAAGTTGACCAAAACGAGGTGAGTCGACTGTTTAATATTTCATGCAGCCCCCACACAAGGCTCTGTGGAAGCCATCAACAACAGGGCACCAACAACAATTATAGAATAATTAGCTGAGATGCACCCTGGAAGATGTGTCTTCACCAGAGATATGTTTAAGTAATTTCAGACTTTGCCAGGGCCAAATTGCCTTTGCTTCCAAACCCTGACAAACAGATGTTCCTCTGGACTCTGTATTTATGTTGCTCGGTGTGTGTGTCATCCACAACTCTATGCTGAGTGGATCTGGACACACAAAACACCCTGTAGTATTAATTAAGTCTAAAAGAAACTGCATCCTCTAATCTAGAGGACATTATATTCTTCTGACTGCAATTACAGCTGGCCAGAAAAGTCATTCCACAGTGTCAGGGAAATGCACGGCATAACATGGCATGCTCTGATTTATAATTGCAAAACCTCACTGTCTGACCCAAACATGCAATACTAAAAATACAAATAACAATTATAAAACAATAATAAAATAATAATAATAATAATAATAATAATAATAATAATAATAATAATAATACATTTACTTAGCAATGATAGACTGCGGATAGAGAAAAAGCTGAATGCTGATAAATGTATATATTGACTGTTTATATTTTTTATTATTGGTTAAATCATTATCATTGCACACCAGTCAGCCGGCTTTGGGCCTTCTAGTCGATGGTTCAAGGGTTTAAGGTTACAAAAGGCAAAGGCCCTGTCACTCCTAACTTCAAGTCTTGACCTCTTATGAGTAACAGAGATGCAGTCAAAGTTCATATAACACTGCGGTGTGTTGAACAGATATACAAATAGATAAATAGAACCCAAAGGAAATAGGGCACATTCTAAGCGGTCTTCCAGCGTATAAACTGTAACTGTTGAGTTCCTCTTTCTGTAATGCAGTAATGGATGGAGAAAGAGTGGGAGTATTTATATCTCACCCTGAGGCCCAGGACAGCTGTGTCAGAAGTCAATAGCCCTCCATTCAGTGTCCCTGTCCCTAACCTGCCTGTCCAGACGCACACCTAACCGAGACACACTCAGAGACAATGTGCTGTAGTACATAATGCACAAGGAAAGTCATTCGAACCAAATAAAAATCTTTAAACTAAAGTAAACCTTAATAATATGTTACATAAACACACATGAAAGTGTGATTCAGCCTTCCCAGCAAGGTTGTTGTTTGAAGCCCTGCAAATGAGAATGCCTCTTGGAGAAGGTTGGGACTGTGAAGTGGACTGCATGTCCTTAACCTTTTGGCCCATACAAAATGAAGATGCTTGACAGGATAACATTGACAATGAAATCAAATTTACTCCATGTTAGCCACGGCAATATCACTCCTAGGAGGCACCCCCATAACATATTGATGTATTGCTTTAAGATGACAAGTTATACTGACTTTGATTTGTTACACTAATAAAACTGTGGACAGTATTTCCCCTTGCTCTCGCAAGCGCGCACACGCAGTCCCGCCAACACACATATACATCCCTCTGCCGTTTCTCGCCCTCTCTCTCTACCACTTAGCCTCCCAGTGACTCTGAGCTTGAACAAATTGAGAAATGATTGGAATTGAAAGGTGAGTAATGGTAAATCCTGCTCACTCACCGTCACAATATGGAGATGATGAGATTTGATTCTTTCAGGTCAGGTATATCATCCAAATGGAGTGGCTGCAACCTCCACCAATTGAAAAGCTGAGAGCCCTGTGATCTACTGCATTACACACCAAACCACCATTGGGACAGAATGAATGCTGCTGGCACCTGTCTAGTAATTATGACAGTCATAAACCACCATCATATTATCAACATTAAACATCATCGGAGCATCAACCTATTGGTTGCATTGAGGTTACATAACTATGCAGAGGGCAGTATTCTGAAAGAAAATCAAGAAGCTAATAGAATCTTATGCCGAGGAATAAGATACACTGAGGGACAAAATGAGGCCAAGGAATTCTCCCCGGCTTCATCCTTGACATGGACCACATCACTCCTGGCTGTCATGTCCTGCTATAACTCTAGCATTTCCCACAACCATGCAAGCAGATAGCATGTCTCAGTACATGTCACACCGAGTAGTAAATGAGATCTTGTTTTTTGGACACTCCCAAAAAGGAGGAAACGAGACAGCGGGGGAAGATGACACCTGTTTAGTGCAATAACGGCAGCTCAAATGAGGAAAGTCACTGCTTTTAAGTCACTGCTTATAAGTCACTATTCCACCTCCAATATACTATATCCATATATACACATGTACATATACTGTATGCATACAGTATATAGATGTATATATATATATATATATATATATATATATATATATATATATATATATATATAAAGAAATATAGAAACAAATCTGTGGAAACACAAAACCAACAACTCACAGGTGAGAGAGGGGAATGTTGCAGAGAGGCCTATTTCCAACAGTATAAAGAAGAAAAAAAAAGTGAATACCTCAGCACTGCCATATCCCCGCGCCCAGGTTTCTAACGATAATCCTTGAATCACATGCACTACTGCTTTTAGATCCCAAAACAGAACGTAAAGTGCCTGTGCTAGCTGTTTGAAGAAAACAGCCCAAGGGGCTGCTGGGGTACCCCGGATGGGAGAGTGACTTGTGTCAGCCGTAGCTGTAGCCGCGCAATGTCCTCTGATATAAACAGGCAACTGCTATCACTGGAAAATAACTTTACGCACAACTTCTCCCCTTCCTTTGGTCTTTCACTCGCTTGGTGTCGCCTGGGGTTCACTTGCAGATGCAAAGTGAGTAGGAAGGCAGTGTGAAAGAGAACAAGAGATAAATCTTACATTTATATTTAAAAAAAGAACAGTATTATGCAATTCTGCAATCCCTTTTTAATGTAGGCGATAAACATGTCCCCTGCTAGGCTTGGCTTCCATTCCCCTCCCTCTGTCCCCAAGTTTATCGGTATCGAGAACAGGAAGGAAAATGGCAATTTGCAATACAGCTATCTGCAACAATAATACGCTATTGGCTTCTGACTGACTCGTTCATCATTTGATATGAGCACATCACCAACAAGTCTCTGTAACAAGATTCAGGTTGGATATTAAGATTGTTACCATGGCAACAGCCGATAGTGAGGAGAAGACACATTAGGAATCCAGACAGCAAACTCAGGAGGTGTTGACACTATAAGTCATCAACTGTTTGAAAACTTCACCAGGATACTTCCATTGCATTGTCAATCATTAGTTTACATTTTGCAACCAACTAATGAGCATACCGCTGTGACGCTGGAACTCAACTGTAAGAGAAATTACCCAAATTACCTTTTCTTATTTTGACATTGAATCTTATGTTAAGCACATTGTCATCCCCTGCTTTGGTTGCTGCACCAAACCATGTGATGAAAGCAATGCGTGCCATGGCGGTGGGGAGCAGGTTACCAGGGAAGCAACACAGAGAAATGTGTTTATGTGAAAGAGGGGAATTGTGGGACTTGCGTGCAGGTCTTAGGCCTCTGGGAGCGGATGGCAGGCTGTGAGCTTAACTGCAGAAGTAATCCTGTACAAAATCCTCTGTCTGGGCAGCGTTTTTAATAAGAGTATTGGGGATTGCATGACACAAGCTTCCCCTGGAGACCCGGGCAAGTCTCACAGGTACCTCTCACCTGTGGTGTCAACGTCTTGTGTGGAGCTGACTGTCAGCTAATGAAGCACGCAAGTCCTTAAAACACAGACACAGGCCAAACTGCATGCTTCAAACTGCAATAACAATAATGAAAAAGGATTCTCACAAGTGTGCCTTTTATTGAGATAGTTAGCTATGCTAAAACAATATGCATGGTTGCTTACTCTAGCCCCAAACCTAAACAATTATACATAAGCGAGAGAACAATTAAAGGTATATTCTATCCCATTCTATCCCAGAACTGCTTTCCCTCCAAGCCAGACAGAGAGGGACCAAGGGGAACAACGCTCCACCAGAGAAGTCATTATTTCAGCGCCATCCACTGTGCTCTCAGGAATACATTAACTCCATGGCACCGCTGTCTTAGCTAGAGAGTGCCTACATCGCATGTTTTTTTTTTAAAGAAACGCACGCAATTAGTGTGGGGAAAAAAGACGCACTCCCAACGCACGCCCAACCCCCGCTCAGAGATGGATCGCTAGCACAAAACAAGCTCAGCGTCCCCTGGGGGCCCCTGCCTGAGAGTGAGGGGGGCCTCTGATAGTCAGTGTCACCACTGTTCACTCACCACAGAAAGGGTACAAAATAATAATAATAATAATAATAAAAATAATAATAATAATAATAATAATAATAATGTACAGCTCCATTGGGGGAGGCAAATGGCTTCCCAAAGAACGAGGGATTTCCGATAACTGTTCAGAAGGGAAGTTACCTCCCTCTGTTTGTGTTTTGGTGAAAAAACAAAACAGCTCTCCAATGCAGGAAAACATTCTTTACTTGAGAGTTTTGGGAGGGCTCTCTGGCAATGATAACTTGTTAGACTAAGTAGAACTATAATGCTTGATTAAAGCTTGATGAATGGGATGGGAGACTTTGTTCCACTTCTCCCTGTGTGGGGATTATCCAAAGCCACATTCAAACTTTGGATCATTACAGCCATAATAACCCTGTTTGGTGGAATGTAATCATGGATACCTTCCTGGATTTGATGCTGTCTTTTCTGTGGAAACGCTTAGCCACGGTGTAATACTTTGTCGAGACAACGAAGACGTGTGTTCAAGCGGTCTCATGAATATTATGTCTCACCTTGGAGCATTTGAAAAGAATAGGATTGTGGAGAATCAACATAATTAGGGAGTAGTGATGCCACATGTCTGTTACATGTCGGCTGCGCTAATGAGGCCGAGGCAAGTGATTGTCATACATTTGCTGGCTGGCTGACTCCACAGCCATTGTCTTCGCTGGGAATAGAGCGGTGGGGGAATCACAATTCCTTTGAGGTGCATTTAAATCATTGTCTCCCCATATTACCAAGAAAATCCCCCCACCAAGAAGGCGAGCTGAGATGGCGTCCTTCAGGCCCCACTAGGTTTTCCGTCCTTGTGAAAATGGGAGCTGGAGATTAGGAGCGCGAGGGATGTGGAGCAGAATTGGGTAGGGCGGGAGGGGAAGGGACGGGAGGGGGGTAAATACTGAAATCTGGTCTAATCCCATCTCATACAGCTGACGATATACACTCCTACCAAGACGGTTGTGCTCTGAGCTCTGAGCTAATAGAGCGAAATGGTGGGGGCCGCCAATGAAAATCAAGGTCAGGGAGATATTTGAAAATCACACCTCACACTGGTGGTAGTTTACAGGGTCCAAATCAAAGAAATACTTTCCATTGAATTGGCATGAAAGGAAGATATTTTCATGCACATTGAGTCCATGCTTTTTGTCTCTGAATTCCAAGCTGTTTAGCAATAAACAATGAGCTGTAAATAATCAAGCATTCCCAGTCAACGTGTCATCAATCTTTGCTGTTGGGAAGCTACTGCATTATGGTTAAAAACGGTCAGTCTTTTTGTTTTATCTGGAGCAAGAGCAGACTGTCATTCTACTGCATGAGCACAAAGTCTTTCTGTCCTCCAGTATCTTGCATAACAACGTGGTGGAGGAGGAGTGTACCCATCAGTCAACTATCTATGCTCTCTCTCTCTCTCTCCCTCTTTCCCTCTCTAAAATTCCTTTTCTCTTCCACTTCTCCTCTCATATCCCCCCTCCTTCCTCACAAAGCCCACCCTAGATTAATGTGCAGACATAAAGAAAGAAAGCGAGGAGGGAGGCATTCAGAGCGGTTGCTGATGCGAGCGGAGAGGGGATTCTTACAGCCCACTGCCCCCGCAGTAATAACACGCCTTATCATGGTTCCCCCATGTAAGTGCCCCCGTCGCGGCGCACATGCCAGTCGGAGCACGCGTACGCTGGAGGAAGCCGCATGACCTCCACCTGCTTCGCACCATATGGGGCCCCCGTCTCCCTCACCTTCCCTGCCGGTGACGTCCCCCACCCTCTAACCGCTAAGACCTTCTTCTTCCTAAAGAGCCTTTGCCCTTTGAGGGCCCTTTGAGGGCCGACATGTACTGTTTGTCCATGTGCATCAGCACTGATGTAACGGTCACATATGTTCCAGTGGCTGTGCTTGAGCTTACCGTCTACAGTGGAGAGCACCAGCTGCTGTCTAGCTCCAGGCCTGCGCTGAAATCAATCAGCCTGCTTTGATGCTTGATTCTCTGACCCAATAGAGGTGGAATCTTTAGGCCAGGGGTTGACTGCACGTGCACAATAGTGGTGCATAAAGCTGAGCGCACGGTTGACTTAGTATGCCTCAGGACTGTTTGGGCACACTGATTGTCCTGCACTCGCTGTTGACAGGGTAAATAACCCAGCGAGAGGCAGGGAGGTGAGGTGCTGTGCCGTCAGGTGGCATGGGGCTAGCGCCGTGTGCGAGAATGGCGGTCCGTTCTCGCCGCATGTTTGCTTACGGCTGGAGGCGTTTGTCCCAGAATCACCGGCTTTACTCCTGGCGGGAGGGGGTGGGGCAGGGAGGGGTGGGGTGGGGGCTACTGTGACACGAGGCACCTCTATGAATACACAGGACCAGAGAGACCGCGAGGACCGAGGTGATTCACTACTGCTGCATGGCCCCAGGGTAGACTAGCTCATGTCACTACGTGTTTAAGTGTGATTCTCGGTGTGGGGGCAGTTGAGATTGAGGCAAACATCAAGACATATTGCATATTCCTACTTGTGGTTATCTGAGCTTTTAGTGTGTGTGTGTCTGCATATGCCTGTGTGTGTGTGTGTGTGTGTGTGTGTGTGTGTGTGTGTGTGTATGTGTGTGTGTGTGTGTGTGTGTGTGTGTGTGTGTGTGTGTGTGTGTGTGTGTGTGTGTGTGTGTGCGTAAGCCAAAGAAAGCGCGGTGTGCAGTGTTGGCCTGCATCTCTACTCTCAGCGAGTGGAGGTTGGATATGGAAGGTCACGAAGCAGTAGGCAGAATTATTGACTGGCCAGAATTGTCAGGCGGAGGCCCCATCACTGCTTTATCGTCATGGTCAACTACACATGGACCAGGAGAGGGCGGCAGTAAGGTATGGCTATATTTTCATCCAAGCCATAAAGTATAAATCTAGATGGATTTATACCTCCTCCTCATCATCATCATCATCACCATCATCATCACATATTATAATGTAAACGAATACAAACAAATATAAACTCAACTAATAATAGTTAACATGGTTAACTAATAACAAACTATACTATACTATACTATAATTCATAATAATAAATTAATATACAGGTCTGCGTTGGAGTGGGTCTAATGAGCAACGGAGATGGGACTTACAATATGGAGCTTTAGGTAGTCTCCCAGGCCTGAGGAGCTGTCCACCCTCACGAGGACAGCGTCCTTCAGCTGGGTGCTGAAGCCAATGGCCAGCCTGTCGGCCCGTGTGCTGGGTCGGTCGTTGGGGGGCCAGGTGTACGTGATAAGGCCGCCGTCACGGCCAAATATGTACGTGGTTCCCGCTGTGGAGGGAAGAGACACAAAGAGATATTAGAACAGTCCATCCTATATAATTGTTTACACTGCTGGTGTGTGTACAGAGTGACTCACTCACTACCAGCCCGAACATTCAACATATAGTAAAGCCAAGATCAACGCCGCCCCATCGATCCACAGTGAGCCACTTTTATTGCCCAAAGTAATTGGAAGTCGGCCGAAAAAGGCTTTGGAACAGAACATAGTAATGATCCCGCTACAGCACTGCAGGAATGGCAGACAAAGCTGTTCTCTCAGGGAGAAGCAGCAGCTAGAAGAGCATGTCTTATTATGTCGCACAATTACTCCATTTTACTGCTTGCCACCTCTTTTGCCTCTGGAGAGCAGAGAAACGAGTGAGCAGCCAGCAAACACCCAGCTGTTCCTGCCGCCCAGGTACCCAGCATGGCAAGCGAGCGCCTCCCTGTCTCCCGCGCTTCATTAGCGGCCTCAAAGACAGACAACGCCTGCAGCCTTTCTGGCCGCGCCTCATCTAATTATGCCCTTCTGTTGACCTCGGCACCAGCCATTTCCCGTCTCCCTGTATTACCCCTTCGTCTTAGCCTGCCACAGGAAAGGTGTGAATGCATCTGGCAGATGAAACCGCAGTATCAGTGTATTCCTAATTACTACGCCATCGAGTGGGTGGAAGCCTGTGAGCCACAGGTTCATCCAGAGGTAAGCAGAGGAAAAAAGGGCGAGGTGCGGGCAGCACGGTGCTGATGTGACCTATTCAAATTGATGGATATAACTAAATCCCTCTGCACTAATGAACGTAGAGCTCTGCTCTAAGTGGAGAATAGAGAACATCTATTTGCACCAGATCTAACAACTTGCCCCTAAGCCTTTAGTATGTTTGCCAGCAGTGGCAAGCTATTTGTAATTTCAGAGTAATCTCAATCAAATCAGTGCCTATTTCATTGCAATTAGGATAGATTCATTATAATGATTTTTCATTTCATTTCTCTCTAGGGCTCGTAAATATATGTTTGCGTATGAATGTGTGTATCTGAGTCTGTGTGTGAGACACAAAATAAATTAGTATAAGGAAGCACAGCAACTGATGTACTGCGGCTGTCAGCTTGTCCTGCAATGTGCCTAGCTTGTTCACGAAAGCGGGAGGGAGAGAGAGATAGAGCAAAAGAGAGAGAGATCGAGAGCTACGATTCAGATTCAGATATTTATAGAAGGACTGAGAGTGAAACTGCATTAGCAAAAACAATGGGTAATGAATCATATTGACTGTAATTCCAATATTTTACTGTAAATCTGCTCACAGATGATACAAATATCAATACAACTGCACATTTATTTCTGTTCGCTGTGTCCCTTTGCCTTGTAGCTGGCAGACATATATATAACTCCCATTACTCTAAGTCCACTCGCCTATTTACACGATTGGACACCCACTTTCCCCCTTTGACAGCTCATTTACTGGTGACCTCCAAAAAAACTCTCCACATTACAGAGATAGCTAATTTCGCAGACCTCACACGGCGAGGAGCCGATTCTGTTAATGAATCTATTCGGATCTGAAGTTAAAGGGACAAACCGGCGAGCAGTGATTTTGAAGGCCCCGGGGGTCAACGCAACGTAGCCGGCAATGGGATGCAGATTATTCAAATTCATTCTTCACCGAGCGCAGCTAAGAGGGTTGTTGACAAGTGTTAAGGCACTCCAAAATCCATGAGAGGGTGTAAGACTATCGGGAAACTCCTTGAGGGACTGCTGCAGATTGCGCGGAGGAGCGTGGCTAATGCACACCTACACACGGCAGTGCTCCAGCGGGCTATCAGCAAGCACGTGTCTGCCAACCTTCCAGTGGTGGGAGGAATCAGATGCCAGCTCTGCATTAGCTGTCTGTGTGTGTTCTCCCAGGAGACCGAGCCTGATATGGATCTATTGTGGTCACTGGATGCAGTGGCGTCTCTTAAACACGCCCCTGTCGTCGCCTCTTGCGTTTTGACGGCTATTTCTTTCCACTCTTTCCTTCCGCTCAATCTAATAAGAGATATGGAAGAGAGATGGCGCCGCAGCGCCTCTCGGAACCAACGGGGAATTGACATATCTTTATTGCCTTTGAGGTGCTATCTCATCTCAGCGTCAGGAGTGATCATCAGAGAGGAGGAACACGGCCATATCAAATATTCTCGTTCCTCATTAAGGATGGAACCGTAGCCACTGGGGCCCACGGCCACAGATGTGTCGGGTAAAGAGGGCGCTAGCTCCGATGCTCTGCCACCCAAAAATGTTCCCCTGTGCTGGAGTCCTAATGGGGTTAACTTTCAGCTCAGGTCTATTTCCCCTGCCAACTAATGAACCGCAAGCTATTGGAAATACGGCCCATTAGCAAGTTAAGTATGGTGTGTCATTCGGAGTGGAGGGGTATGGGCAGTATGTGTGTGTGTGTGTGTGTGTGTGTGTGTGTGTGCGGGTGCAAGCATGTGTTTGTGTGTGTGTGTGTGTGTGTGTGTGTGTGTGTTTGTTTGATTTCTAGGGTCAGAGCATCAGACTGTCTTTCAATTGACCTCCAACCTTGCATTCACACTCTCTCTTAATGTGTCTCGGATTACCTTGCCTGCCGAGAAACTGTGGAGGAATCCAATCATAATCACATAATAGTGATGGAACTATGAAAGGGATATATGAAATTATAGATCTGTATGCTGCTGGGCCCTAACACTTTCATTAAGACCCATTTATAGCCAGGGGTTCGCCCACAAAGTAAGGGATATTTTTGCCCTCCTTGCCTACATTTTCCTTGAATAACATTTTCCGAACAAACTAAATAATTTTTCTTCGAATGCCAAAGTAATTTTAGTTCGATTTTTGTTCCCATATCACAATATACGAGCATCAAGCAGGAGAGATGGAAGAGGGGTATCGCAGGAACCGAATTAAACCTTTCCCTTCTTGCAAGGTTGTGTGTGGGGTCGATGAACTGTATCGGTGACAACATAGGATAATAAGGTAGGGGATTGATCCTACATGTCTGAACGACGCTTCCCTCCCTGGAAAGGATGAGCCAGTGGGACAGAGGGATGATAACATTTGGGTATAGGTTGTTCGGCAGTTCCCCTGGGAAAGTACAATTAAAATAAGCCATCTAATGTCTATTGGATTACCATTTCAGTTTCCACAGAAATCATTACCAGGATTGATGAGCACTCTATTAGCCAATGTGATTATATTGGGGTCTGGGGAAGAACAATCAATGTTCTTGTAGACACTGCCTGCCATCAGGTAAAAAGAGTTGGTTAAACTCCTCAATTCATTTTTTATAATCTCAGACTATCGGTGAGCATGTGCGCTAAATAGAGACAAATGCATGGATTTAGATTTCAATTTTAGATCTAGACTCTAGAAAATAGTATACATATAAATACACTGCAGGCTCCTACACACATCCCGAGTACATAATTAGTTCGTGCATCAAATAGGATGATGGAAAATAATGATGTCAGAAGATCAAAATAAGTCTCTTTGAAACAGGGATTCTGGGTTGAATCCTTCCAAAACAAAATTTCACTAACACCGTCCTCAGACATTTAATTCTAGAGTTATCAACAATTAATCAAAAGTTGTATGACCCCGCTTTAACCTAGATATGAATTCAAAGAATCTGCAATTTTTCTTGCACTACACCGTGGAGTACCTGTTAACACAAACCATGAGGCACCATGCAAGTGCTTTGGGTTTCTGAAAAGCGCTATATAAATCAAATGAAGTATTATTATTATTATTATTATTATTTGTCTCCTCATGTCTCGGAGGCAAGATTATGTATATTTAATACAGTGTACTAGAATTTGTTGTCATTTTAAATTTCACTATCCGTGAAATAGTTTGTGGCAGAAATAGAGAGAGGCAGAGAGGAGGATAATATTCTATTATGATTGTAACAATGGAGTTTTTACAAATTGTGTCTTTATATTACATTTGGGGTTTCAACGAGTCAAAAGCTCATGTGATTAAAGTTGGCAAAATAAATTATCATATTGAGAGAGAGAGAGAGAGAGAGAGAGAGAGAGAGAGAGAGAGAGAGAGAGAGAGAGAGAGAGAGAGAGAGAGAGAGAAAGAGAGAGAGAGAGAGAGAGAGAGAGAGAGAGAGAGAGAGAGAGATTAACACCACCCAGCCTCTGACATGGCATATGCATCTCTCTTTGTTCAATAACTGCCATCATATTATGAACCATAGCATAGAAACGCCTATTATGGCACGCCAACATTTCTTCCTCTCAGGCTGCGCTAGTGGAAGCCATTGACTGTTTTCAGTGGAGTGTGAGCAGTCCAGAGGGAGCTGAAAAGGCCATGGATTGTTGACTTCCTCCTAATCCTTTCCTTACAAACAACTGGTTAACTCAAATTTGCCTGAGTTGTAATGGCAGAACTGTTTGGCAGCAGGAAAGAGTTTGTCACAGGTGTGCTGTCAGATACAGCCCAGATAAGACAACCAAACATACCGTAATTAGAACAGGTGAGCCATGTTTACTGCTTATTGCTCATACAGACCTATCTTTCTTACATTGCTCCTGCTCTATAACCATGGAGCAGTGAGTAACTATTCATATGCAAAAAAAAAAATATATATATATACAGTTCTGTGCAAAAGTTTTAGGCAGATGTGAAAAATGCTGGCAAAAATATGAAAGCAGAGTGGTCACAGCAAATATTGATATTATTTAGATTGTTCATTTGTTTATTCACTTAGCATTTAGTTCATTGATAAAAACAAACTATTAACACTTCGATTTTTGAAAGCATTCTTACTTTACACACCTGCCTATAACTTTTGCACAGTACTGTATTTTTACAGTATTTGTATCTTGTGGGACTGTTATCCTGGGTGGTGGGAAGGGGGGGTATAATGAGGGGTAGACCATGCTGGCCCATTAAGCCTTGCCACATTGGCATGCACTGAGCAGAGTCAATGTGAACTTATGCAGTTCACCATCCGGATCCTCCATCAAGGGGTCAAAAACATTTGATTTCAATAGGGCGCTACATGAACAGGAAATCTTTGAAATGGAACAACCTCTATCGCTTTCCTTCCCTGATGCCGTAATAAGAACAGATTAGGTTCTAATAAAACCAAAACAAAGATGAGTTGCTATGTTGTAATGCCACCAATGGCCTGCCATTGTTGCTGACCTACAAGGCCATATTTAGGTATTAATGACAATCAGATTAGTAACCACCATGTGACGGCAACTCATAAAGGATCTTGCCCCCTCTGACTACATGGTCCTGCCATCAACCCCCTTTCCGCTCTAGTGCTAACTCGGTGTAATCAAATTAAGTGCAGGCTAACTAGGGCATTTGCTGCTTTGCCCACAGATTGGTCATCCATATTAAAGGGCAGGCATACCGAACACTGAAGAGAGGGTACCAAATACAAGCTCCAAACACATGGGAGCAGCAGAGAACAGACATGGGGGGGAAGGTAGAGCCTTTGAGTTATCCTCCAGGCACAGAAAACGTGTCGAGAAAGTACACGGATTGGGGCTGAGGCTTTCAGATGCAGCGATTGAGGACATCACATTACCGTTACTGCATCTTTTAAAAAGAGCTGGCAGGTAAATGAGTTAGCAAACCATGCCAACACTAAAGGGACACCGAGATGAACAATTCATATTTGAGACTTGAGATTAGAGATCATTGGAATGGCGCCGTTAACATACCTGTCATCGTGATAAGCCTGAGTGTATGACGAGAGGCACAGTGACCGCAGCATTGACAAAGCTCCTGAAGGCCTCCCACATGGCTATGTGCCCTCACTCCTCAGAAGAGATAAGCCTGCAAACCCATGAGGACAGGGCCTCGGGGCAAACGGTCGCCCCACCTCCTTCACTCTTTATGGCAGGGGACCATCCATTCATGGCGGCGCTCAAGTCCTGCCCTCTGGGCCCATGGCATGAATGCTCAGCGAACCACAGTGTTCCTCGCAGCCCTCTGCCCCCACCCTCCCACAGCACACTTCCCCTGGGCTCAGGGTGATACATGAGCGCTTGCCCATGGAGCAGAATGGGCGGCCCGGACGGAGCTGACAGGACCCACTGTCTTAATTGAGCAGCCTAGCAAACGAGCCCCTTGTTCCCCCTCTGCCAGCTGCATATCTGTTTCGCCCGCCAACAGTGCTAGCTCTCAAAGCTCTGCCTCACAGTATTGACAGCCTCTAATTTACTCTCTCATCATCACTTCACACACACACACAGCGCTCCCCTCCTCAGTTCAGGTCAGCCATTTTGTTTTGACGGCCATTTGTTCATCCGCATCCAATGTTTGATATGCTTCCCAAAAGCGACATGTATCAAAGTTAGGCTTAAATATCGAGCATCAAACAATTCTTTCTACGTTTCATACCCGCTTAAAACCCATTTTGACTGATTCTGTGCCACTATGCATTCTTACATAATTTAGTTTTGGCATAGCTTTTACAGTAAGCAATCACTTTGGATATACGAAGCCGCCTCCCAATGTTCTCTTTGTGTCGCGTTCTTTATTGGGGAGCCAACAGATGTGGTGTATGACTGCGGTTCTAATTAGTGAAAAAAGACAAGTGCTGGATATAATTGCAGAAGGGAAGCCAGGCGGAAAAGCGAGTCAGTGGCCAGAGCTGTTATCAGAGCCTGGAGAGAGCTGGCTGCCCATCACTGCGTTGAGCTGTATCATTAGAAACCTTGTTCCCACAATGTGCCTGCCCTTACCAACACACGTATAATAGAACTGCTTTTCACAAAATAGCTTTCCTGCCTATTGTCAATGTTGATGTTCTAGTTAGCGGTAGACCAAGAGGTAACTGCTTACAGCCTCAGCTAAATTAAAGGGAGTCTACACATTTAAACCTTTAAAAGAGACAGAGCGTTAGTTTAGTGGATGGTCACATAGTCTATGTGTGAATTTGTCAGCAGCACAACTGCCTTAAGAAAGACAAATTTAACTTATTGAGTATTTCTTTTCTACAAACGGAAGAACCAAGGTGAGTTGGCTTAGAAATGTACAGTACGCTCAAAGCCGTGGAGATCTGCAGCTGGCCAGAAAAAAAAAACAAAGCTTGGAGCTTTTGTAAAAGCAACAGAGTTCAAAGCCCCAAGGATCACATGCCCAATCGTTACACGCCTCAGAATTTTCTGATAGCTCAGCAATAGTGATTCGTCTTGCCTCCTGACTGTGTGTGTGTGTGTGTGTGTGTGTGTGTGTGTGTGTGTGTGTGTGTGTGTGTGTGTGTGTGTGTGCATTAGAGACGAAAGGAGGAGAGAGGAGAATGCAAGCTATAGTGAAAGAAATATGGAAAAAAGTGTGCCTGAGGATATATCCTTGCAGGTCCCTGCTCATGCTTGCTCAGTGTCCTGAGTTTTCAGCTAGGCTTGAGAGACAAGAAGTGTGTGTGCATGTGCACAAGCATGTATGTGATCAGTATAGGACAGTATTTTCCAACACTTCAGTTTTAGTCCTCAATATTTCTGTCATCCAAACCCAGAGGACTCAAAATATGCCTTGGCCTTAATTGCAGGATTAAGTATCTACTTTCCTTTTTTGCTTCATTTTGAAAGTAAGCCTTTGCTAAATGCAGTTATATTATTTAATTAGCTGCATAGCTTATGGAAAATATAAAATGTATGCATATCCGCAAATGCCAGCAGTAAACCAAACCTACTTTGTGGGTGTGCTGTCCATGTCTACACACAGAGATTTGAGAGGGGTAGTTGTCATGCAGCACGACTCTACCATTGTGATTTATATACAGCACAGCACTCTACCTCCCCCATGCCAACAGGCAGCACCGGAGTAACATAAGGGAGCTGTATCTCATACTGATGGCTCACATCTCCAAAAGAAAAGAAAAAAAAACTGAAAGAGAAAAAAAAGTGGCTGTGTGTGGGTATACTTCATATCTCAACTCAATGTAGCAAGCTATGCTAATATTAGCCTGTGCTTAGGTGTTAAGCGGGCGTTTTTATCGGTCCTTGCCAGGAGTCCTCCGGCTGTAGGAGATGGAAGGAGCGCCAAGGAAGGTGAAATCCCACACAATCCTATTAGTGCGGATTAGGGACAGCTTTTCTCTGTGCCGCCACACTGCAGCAGGTGAGCGATTGTAAATAGCAAGAAAAAGAATAGTGAAGGCAGTTCCCTTCTTTTTTGTTATTATTATTTAATTATTTTACTTATAGTGCCGTTCCATTGTTTTTCCAGAGGAATGCTTCAGTAATTCCTATAGTGAGGTGTTCATTCTTTTATTTACAAATTTACATTAATTTTTTTTTTATTTACCAAAATAACACGAGAAAACCATTGGGGCATTGGCGTTTCTCTCAAAAAACATTGCACTATGATCTTTATAGAAGAATGGTCTCACTATGGATACACAGCTACAAGAAGTATTCACAGCTCAAAACAACCAGTTGAAATTGATGCCCAGGATCATTATTGATCCAATGATCAATGGCAATCATACATTTAGTCGGCCGTTCATCAGCCTGTGGCCTCTTGTGGAAACCCTTCGCTTGGCTGTCCTCCCTTGTGGATGGAGAAATTAGGATGAGAAGCGTGAAAGATGCCTGCCTCCATCTTCTGCTTCTCCTCCCACTGACCTTTCCCAGAAGCAATTAGGCCCTAACTATATGAGGTGCTGCTGCCTCGCTCTGGCAATGTGCCAGGCCATGGGCCGCTAGTCGACATGTTGCAAACGAACACTTTTCCATTTCCGTTTGTGAATTCCGGCAATGAAGAGGTCTACCCAAACTGACAATGATTCTATCAAAGTAAGCGGTAAGCAGTGGGGCTAGGTGTTGGAAAGTCTTTCAGCGGACTAGATAGGCGGCGACGAGAGCGAATGCCTTAGTTAGTTTAATAAGAAAGACAGCGGCTTCCCCACGATGGTTTAGCGCTATTGAGCTCGGTTTAAATAACGTGGCTTTACAGAATGTTCCTTATCCCCTCTTTTTTGTATTTAATTCCCCTCAATTCAATTGATTTAATTCTAGTCTGTGGCAGTTCCCCTGGGAGACGGAGAGTCGTTTGTAGTCAACCGCAGCCATGGACTATAGAGGGCAGTTTGAGAACTCCAATTAGCATCTCTCACACCCTGGCTCTGGGAGGAACAGCACTCACACTCCCGTTCATCTACAGCCCAGAACCCCAACGCAGCCATGGCAGCTTCCCACTCCATAGATATATAACCATCTCCCATGTGTCTGACACACGCTCCAAGGTTTGGTTAACACATTCTGTCATTACAGGAGGAAAGATAACACTATCCATATCTGTCTGAATCAGATTGGTGTTCATACATATTCTATATGTATACGTCTTTAAGCATATTTCTTCTCCTAATGTGTTGTGCACATTTTCAAAGCTATGAAATCTCTAGTTCCCCAATAGGGTTCCGCAGTTTTTTGCTCCAAGTGTGTTATTTCTATTCTTCAGAGCTGAGGAGGGACTCGTTTTAGAGCATTTCTCAGTATTAGCTTTGACCTTCAGCTTGACCAAGCAATTCATCTTCCGAGGGGAAATCTAAATAATTTGAGTTTTCGTGGGTGCGAGTTGAGGAGGAGGATATAGCAACACAGAAAGGCAAGGAGGCAGAGAAAGACAAAATTCTAATGTTGCAGAGAAAGGTGACTCATGGGAGAAGCACTCTTTGGCTCCAGCTCATCCCAGACCCGTCTAAGTGGGGAACACAAACGTCCCCTTAAGTCAAACGAGCGAATCTTGCTATCTCTCTCTCTCTCTCTCTCTCTCTCTCTCTCTCTCTCTCTCTCTCTCTCTCTCTCTCTCTCTCTCTCTCTCTCTCTCTCTCTCTCTCTCTCTCTCTCTCTCTCTCTCTCGCTCTCTCTCTTTACCCATTTCCCTTTCTCCAAAGTCTCTTTTCCCAAATGGACCACATTAGTCAGCTGACCCAGGCTCAGCCCACCGCACGCACAGTCAGCTCTCATCTCCCTTCATGCCAGCTCTGGCCTGGTCATCACACAGACCACACAGACGACTGCAGGCACTGGAGGCTGAGGCCCACTCTGTCTGCTTGGCTGGGCTCTGTAGGGGAGTGGTGGAGGGGGCATGATGAACTGTTTAAATGGAGAGTGGCACACTTAAGTAGGGACGGTGGGGGTAGGAGGGGGGGTTGCAGGGTCGAATAAAAGTGGGTCATAGACCTCCAGCAGACAAATAAAGTGGCGAAGGAGGAGTTCCAGGAGATGAGGGTGGGGGAGATGAGAAGATGGCAGGCCTCACTCAGTCACTCAGCGCGTCCTCGGGTCAATAACCGTGTCGGCTCCCCTGAGGGGTAGAGAGAACATGGAGCCTGATCCTTATCAGGGCAGCTATCATCTCTGTTCCGCCGGCGGATCCCAGGCAGAGATACTGTCAGCCCTTCACTATCTCCCAGTGACATCGGCTCTGGGACATGGGAGTAATTATATTATACAAGCCCACAACACAGTGGCAGAGAGGCAACAACGGGGCGCAGCACGACCGCAATTTAATATCTCTCTTTATCTAGCTCGGTCTCTCTCTCTAGCCCCTGTTCTGTATTTCACTTCCTCTCTGGAGTGTCTCGCTGTACCACAGCATCCTAAAAGATGATGTGTTGTCCGTTTATTCACTAAGTCTTCCTTTCCTTTGCTCCTTCGTCTTTTCCGTCACTGACTTGCTGCTGGTACAGTGGAGGACTGTTTCTAATCCGTTCAGCCATCAGCTCAGACGTATTATAAATGGATTATGATCTCTTAAATTGCTCCACCGACTTTGAGGAAACTGTTAGGTTTATAAACACAAAAGGGACTTTTCAGGAAATCGATGGAGCAGCATTTGAGGAGGGCTTTTCTGCAGCCTCCTGAGTGTACATGTAACAAATATGTCAAGTTGAGGGCCACTTAAACCGACTTAACGTATACTGAGATGCTGGCAAACAGGCTGTCCTATAAAAGTCCACATACAGCCACAGATGAATGCAAAAATTACTTTAATACATTTCCCACTTGCAAGGTTTCACCTAACCCTCAAATTAATTTTATAATATCCTGGTAAGTCTAGTGTGTGAGCCTTTTCTATTAATACAGCAACACCCATTCTGATGAGGCACTGCATTAGTAAAAAAAATCCTTGTTCTGGTTAATCAGACGGCAGGAAAAAAAAAAAAAATGTGATAACCTAGATAGAACTGGAATCCTCCCCCTCCACTATCTGTAGACCCGACAGGATGTCCACTATCCATTGGCCAGCACACTGACGCGATAGCCCCATTAAAGCTAACCTCCCTCTGTCTTGCCATCGATTCATTCTGCATTAATCTCCTCAGGACTCTTTAAACTGTATGGAGGACCATCGATGATGGATGGTTTTGGTCTGCTGATAGGACTTTATACTGTCTGAACCAAATCATTAAACAGCCCTGCCAAAACAATGCATAACACACTCACTCCCTTTCATACATCCTGACATTGATAATGCTTTGCTATGTCTAAAAAAATACAAATTAAAAACTAACACACAAATCTAACCCAAAGGACATACCAGACACAAAATATTTAATATGAGTACATCTTTTTTTATAATGTTCTGTAATGAATTAATTCATTATTTATTGGAAATTATTAGTTAAAAAAATTGGATACAGAAAAAGCATTGTTTGGAGCAGCCAGATTCTTGCTTGCTTTTGCAACTATTGAGCTATTTTTAAGTTACAATCCTTAATACTACATACCTTAACAAAATGGCAGCCATTAAGAGAGACCGAGTTGGGTTGGCAAAATGCTTGACCTATAAACTCATGTCCATAGCGCTAGCCTCAATGTCTGAAAGATTCATACATACGATTAACACAATTTAGATTGCTGCTTTCGTAAACAATTCACAGCAGAGACTCAACCAATCTGCATACAAAACAGTGGTGGCTATGCTGCATTCGTTTTGTTTAGACTAATCACCCGGGACAATGTTAAGTGCACCATGACGATAATAGCAATAGGCAGGTATGGTTACGTAAGTAGTGCACACAGGATTAGACTGTAACAAGGCTACATGGTGGCACCACAAATAAATAAGAGATAAAATCACAGATACATAGACAGGTACATAGAGAGAGCGATAGAATGAGAGCGAGAGAGAGCGAGAGAGAGAGAGAGAGAGAGAGAGAGAGAGAGAGAGAGAGAGAGAGAGAGAGAGAGAGAGAGAGAGAGAGACACACAAAGTGGGAGAGAAATGGGGTAAAGAGAAAGGTAAGTGGGAGTGCTCTGTTGGTGGAGAGGAACACCGACTACAAATGTCGAGGAATAAAGGATAATGTAATGCATTAAAAATCACAGGAGAATAACCAACCTGAGAGTGTACAGCAGATCATACATTTGCAAGTTTGGCTGAATAATTAAAGGGCTGTACATTTTTAATTGGTGCTGTGAACAGCCCCCATATGAGGAACGAGTCCATGCAAATTATACCCAGAACAACACAGCAAGAAATGAGGGGAAATTGGGCTTTAACAAAAGGAAACATTTGTTGTCCTGGGGTGATGAGTTAAGCAGTGTATCATGCTATCCGTGTTTCATTTTCCATACTTAAGCTCATCCTCTGCAACTTGTCTAAACAAGGCTGCTAATCAATTAGACAGGAGAATACCTTGCAACTCCTAGCCTGAGCACGGTGGGGCATCGGGAGTGCACCTCAACTGGGCAGGAGCCCACCCCGTGCGTGGCCTGGAGGAAGCCAAAGGCCAGTGAGCGGAGGTTTGTCTCCCTCCACACAGCAGCACAGCTCCTACGGTAATTGCCTCCCCTGTTGTCTCAGTGGGCCAAAGAAGCTCCCATCTCCTTGATCAGCACTGCAGCAGCCGAGCTTGGCTTCTCCACAAAGCAACGCCTCCTCCAGTGTCCCATCTCGCCGTCTCCAGTCACAAAGCTGAGCTCCAGCCTCCAGCCTCACGCTACTTCCCTGCGTGCTGGCACAATCCAAGACATATTCACACAGCATCAGTGCAGACATGGAAATGTGTCAACAATTTTGCGTACGTTCACCTGAGTAGCACCAAAGAGAATCTTTGACACTTCATATATCAAACAGTATATATCTCACGCAACACTTCAGGCAATTTTTTTCTTCCACCACAAACATACAGCCCATCTCACCAGTACCTCAATGTTCCTTACCACAAACAATTACGTCACTCAAAATGCCTTGGCTGTATGGAAGAGAATACAGCAAACCTTCATTTTACGCAACTTTTTTTTAAAGAAATGTTTGTATACAATAAATATTGTGAATACGGAGATATGCATTTTTTTTAAATAAGCTAATTATCTGGATAGTAACACTAAACTTCCATTCTACTCAAATCTCCCAGTGATGATTCATAGCCATATGGGCAGAAGGATCAAACATCAGACGAAATGTAACACTACAAGAACTAAAATCGGGAAAAGGATTGCAGCCTCCAGAAAACCACTCAGACCGATACTAGCACCAACATACTGCAATGTACCAAGCCTATTGATGCTGATGTTATATAAGACCAATGTCCCATGGTCAAGATTATATGCATTTCTCTCTCTCTCTCCGGCACATAACTCCTTCCTACAATGCCATCACAGGCTGAAGGGCCTAGGTCCAGACCCTGGGCTGGGGCCAGAGGTGGCTCATTATTCAGCCACGATGCAGACAATACCCCCTTGTCTCCAGTAGCCCTGGGGGGGCAGCAGCGAGCAGCACGACCGCTCTAATCCTGCCTAATCTGGACACAGCCAAGCATCTGGAGAAAAGGATAGGGCTAATCTGAGACATAGAGATGGAGGAGGCTCCGCTGAGGCAGACAAAAAAACAAGGTTGGAGCTAAGCTCTCTTGCAGCGTCTTATGGAGGTCTAGTACAGACATGAGCAAATCGGCTAAAACTAGCCATAAAACTAAGGTTGCCAATTCACAAAGTTAGCGGGGATGGAATAAGAATAGGACACATAGCTATGCGAAAAGCCACAAAGAATTGTCCATGCCCTGATGCCCAGCTCCTTGGATACTTACTGTGCCCTGCCCGTAGTGATGCAGGTGATCTGTGGATGGCGACAGGCACAGTATGGTGACGCTTGTTTCCATGGGAGAGGTGAAGGTGGTGGGGGCGCTCCACTGCCCCTGGTTCTGATCCAGCCACCAAGCCCAGAGCCGCCATCCACAGGGCCAGGCGGGCCAGCCAGGACGGGTCCCAGTAGAGTGACTCTCCACAGGGCCTCGACGGAGCTATCTGTGTCCTCCAACCTCCAAACATGGTCCCTGAGCAGCCAGTCGAGGCGAGTGATCAAGGTGGAGGCTCACTGAGCTCCACAGCCCATGTTCCTCACCCAACCAACTCCGGTCACTCGCAAACCAAAAATCACGCACTTGAACAAATCCAGGGAGAGACCAGGAAAACTACACCACAGGCAAGTAGGGTGGGGAAAAAGGAGCCCCCTTGTTATTTTCCGGCGAGTTTGGAAATCCGCAACGGTCCCCAGGGAGGCAGAGAAGGACAATCAATCATCACGCAAAAAGAGGCAAAGGAAACGAACACTCAAGAAATTAGGACACTGTCAAACCGCAGCAGGAGAAATCCCAGCCTGCTCCAATTCCCCTATCACACTTCTCCACTCCTCTCTTCTCTTCTCTCACTCTCTCTCTCCTTCTTTCTGCTAAGAGCTCACCAAATCAAATACATTTCCTCTCCTGCAAAAAAAAATAAAACACACAAAGAAAAAGAAGAAAAAAAGAGAGAATACTCCAAAAAGAGTAAGAGTTGGAACACAACAGCTTCAGATGACAGAAAGTCACAACATTTTCTTTTTCCAAACCACGTCTTGCGAGTTTCCCTCCTTTAAAGGCGTCTACAGGATTCCTAAAACAGTCGAAGCAGTGGCTCATTTGCATGTCGGACAGCTGCTGCACCTGCGAGGTGTGCCGAGTGACAGTCCCGTTCCCCCATTTAGAAAATCCCCCGCTCTGAACCGGAGCAAACGGCCGCAGCGGCAGGCATCACCTGAGAGAGCAGCCCTGGGCAGCAGGCAGACACACTCTCTCACACAGGCACAGAAAGCCTCTAACAGCAGCGCAGCTCCAGAAGATGTGCGCAAGAGGAGGAGGGGGGCAGAGTGGGAGGGGGAGCCGCGGCAACCAGCCGGAGAGCGCGAGGCAGGGAGACATGGAGGGAGGGAGGGAGGGAGGGAGGGAGGGATGGAGATGAGTCTATGCAAATGGGGAGCCTCCACGCAGCGAATCACTGGAGCCTGAGTGCATTGCAGAGGAAGAGCCTATTTAGGCTCCAAAAGCACGAATAGAAGCTCCATCCATCCGCTCGCCTCCCTTTCAATCTCTCCCGTTTCTCCCTTTTCTCCCAGCTCATTCACTTTCTATTCACCGCACTCGATAGATACTATGCACAGAGAAGCAAGGTGGGGTGCTTCTCTTTATCTCTCGTCTGCACCAGTGGTGAAGGCAGACCATGAGAGTCTCCCACCAAGAGGGAGAATAGTAGAAGGACGGCGCGCTCCAACGTTCCTCTGCCAGGAGGACGTTGCTCTGGCTCGCTACGTCGCAGCTGCTCCGTCTATTTACTATCACTGGGCTCCTTCATGTGTCCTCCTTGAGTCAGTCAGCTTTCAGTGAATGCTTTTTCACAGATTTTTCTAAGGCATTTTTTCTTTCTTTCTTTTTTTTTCCGGGGAGACACACCGGCTGAATGACGGTGTGTGGCTCACGCTGCCCCAACACAAACAAACACAGCACTTAAGAGGAGCACAGAAACGTGTGCCCGTCAACAGAGAACAAAAGCGCGTCACAAACAGAGCCGAGCTGGCTGAAGAGCCCTGTCCACCGGGAGGGTGTGCGCTGAATCCTGGCCGGCCTGCTTTGCCCAGCATGTGAAAGACATTTCCCCAGCAGAGAGGGGAGGCTGAAAGTGGATAGAGGGTGCACCGGGGGTTGAGGGGCAGCACCGAACATGTGGACATAATACCCTGCTGATAAACCCAGCCCAGTGGAGCCAGGAGCAGGGAGCTTAGCCACAGCAGCCTCGGCCTGGTTTGCTCGCCGGCAATTGTACACTCTCTACAGGAGTTTTCAGATCCCACGGGGAGCCAAGAGATCTACATGTGCTGTGGTGACAACATTTTACGGCCACAAGAAAAGCCTCCCGAACGTTTTTATTATTCTATGAACGAGCAAGTTCAATCTACCGCACATTCGGGTTAAACTCAAGTAGAGCCAAAAATACAGATTTCCCTGTTTAGAAATATACAACATATGCTCAACAGATTATATACTGCTGTCATGTTTCACCTGGACCCAAGTTATTATTTTTTTGTCCTCGCAAACATCTGGCGCCAAGCAGTCGAGGTGTGGAGCAGGAGCCGTATTCCAATGTGCCACCCTGAAAATCTATGTTCCTGCTGAACATGTTTACACCTTAATAATTTCCAGCCCCGAGTGCAATCTGCATAATTACAGCTAATAAGACAATCTATCAGGGCAGCTGGTCAAGGACACAGATCTGCCTCACTAAATCCAGGGTGGTAAAGTTTTCAGCAAAAACCTGAAACACACCGACACAGTATGTGCGATGCAAACATGTTATCACACTTTCCTTTGTTATTCAGTGCCAATACTGTTAATGTAAATTAATTAGCTGGGGTAAATTTACACAACTAGCTGGTGACACCTAGGCCAGGTGGAGTAGGATTTACTTGTTACATGTGCGCCACCATGTGGCCAAACTGGGCTATGAATAACTTCCAATCAGATATTGGAAGGCTGACATGGAATACAACGTCTTGAAAATATATGGCAGAAGTAGAAGATTCCCCATCTACCTTCTCTTATCGGTCCAGTTGAAAGCGGACTAATAACAATTCTAACCAGTTCAGTTCCCCATCTACCGTCTCTTATCGGTCCAGTTGAAAGCCAACTAATAACAATTCTAACCAGTTCAGTTCTGACAGACACACAGAGGTCTAGGTGAATAGCAGCTGAGCAGAGAACACGCCATATCCAGCTTCCCTCTCCAGAGGTTTGAAGCTGTGGCACCCTTACTTGAGCTGCTGGCTAGGCCTGCGGAGAGATAGCTATGAGAGACCCAAGAGACAACTGTAGTGGGCAACATGTAATAAGGATCACAGCTGCTACTGCATTTAAGTGGCAAAAATGCCCATCTCCTTATGTTTCTGTCAGAAACCTGCTTCAGAGAAATACAAATTACATATTTTCTATTTGTGACCATGAGGATTGGAGAAACCTCTACAGCTTGCTGAGAGGTTTTAATATGTTATTTTTTTCTGGCCACAATTTCCCTTTTTTCATTTGTTCCATAATGCATAGGTGAGGAAATAGACACCGCTGTATTAGAAGAAGAAAATGAAAGGTAAACATTAAAAAGCAATCTATTAAAAAGTCCTAACCAAGTTCCGGCGATCCACCGAACCAGACAATCAATGGCAAAGGTAGAATTTTTAATACTCCTCTCAAAGACAGAAATATAGAGGGCGAGGGAGTTGAGAGAACGAGGGAGTTATTTTTGGGGAGAGTCGAGTCCGCCGTGCAGTGAGCTGATGAGAGGAGACTGGAGGAGTGGAGAGGAGCAGGAGGTGGCTGCTCTCCCACTAACTGACCAGACTGACTGCAGACCTTTAAATCAAGAGAAGGACTCTTAGGAAAAGCCCCATCGCATCGGAAGACACTCCATATGGAGCGGCTCATAAGATACTTACGGGGACAGAGAAAAAGAAAGTCTCCGCGGAGGCTCTCGGGCAGACACCCCAGCCACTGCTGGAGTGCTGCTACCTTAGTGCTCACTGCAGCTGCACATTCATTTCAGATCTGCAGGTCTGTGTTGTCGTTCTTTAAATAATGAATCAAAGGACATGTCAGAGCCAAAACGTGCGAGCCAAGATCTGAGACTGAGCTGTCGAGGAAGCTCCAGTAGCTGGGAGTACTACAGTCGGTGTTAGCGCGCACCAGATGACTGAGGCGCTGTTGTCTACCAGGAATTACCGTGCTCACCAGATGACTGAGGCGCTGTTGTCTACCAGGAATTGCCGTGCTCAACAGATGACTGAGGCGCTGTTGTCTACCAGGAATTACCGTGCTCACCAGATGACTGAGGCGCTGTTGTCTACCATGTACTACAGTGCTCACCAGATGACTGAGGCGCTGTTGTCTACCAGGTACTACCGTACTCACCAGATGACTGAGGCGCTGTTGTCTACCAGGTACTACCGTGCTCACCAGATGACTGAGGCGCTGTTGTCTACCATGTACTACCGTGCTCACCAGATGACTGAGGCGCTGTTGTCTACCATGTACTACAGTGCTCACTAGATGACTGAGGCGCTGTTGTCTACCAGGTACTACCGTGCTCACCAGATGACTGAGGCGCTGTTGTCTACCATGTACTACAGTGCTCACCAGATGACTGAGGCGCTGTTGTCTACCAGGTACTACCGTACTCACCAGATGACTGAGGCGCTGTTGTCTACCAGGTACTACCGTGCTCACCAGATGACTGAGGCGCTGTTGTCTACCATGTACTACCGTGCTCACCAGATGACTGAGGCGCTGTTGTCTACCATGTACTACAGTGCTCACTAGATGACTGAGGCGCTGTTGTCTACCATGTACTACCGTGCTCACCAGATGACTGAGGCGCTGTTGTCTACCATGTACTACCGTGCTCACCAGATGACTGAGGCGCTGTTGTCTACCAGGTACTACCGTGCTCACCAGATGACACCTGTGCTCCTAGGCTCTGATGGGGAGATGGAGCGTACAGGAGAAGCCATGCGTGCTGCCCACACACTTCCACTGTAGGGCAGCGAAGGGGCCCCCGTCTGTGCTGTGTGCACTCATGCCGACCGCAACAAACACATTCCCTGCGGAATAGGAGTCTCCAGGGTAACCCCAGGGCTACTACCTGGATGACTTGCCTTTGGTGAGCAAACAGACTGGTGACTGAAAGAGCAAAACAGTATTTATAGATAATACCCTGCACTCATCTTCATGCATGTTGCGCTACGCTGTCTGTTTGAAGATACACACACGTGTATCTGATATGTGTGTGTGTGTGTGTGTGTGTGTGTGTGTGTGTGTGTGTGCATGGTGGAGACCTAGAAAGTGGAGGTGTACACTCTCTTTGGCCTGGCTAGTTTCCTGATCAGAGGGCCATGCTAGGCTGGCGGCCTGGAAACCCCCTGGTCATAAAACAACAGCGCTCAGAATGCCTCCCAAAACAGGCTTATTTAAATGAAGGAGACTCCTAAGTCCGCAACAGAGCATAGGTCATTCTGTAGATCTACTCTGCCTGGAAGGACAGACCATGAAATAGCACACAGTGCCACAAGCATTTGGCCAAGGCATGCACTGCTAAACAATGACAGACACCTACATGCTAAAACGGAGCTCTTCACGCCACAGAGGACTCCGTGACAATATCCAGTGTGCTGTGAATCCTTCCACACACGCTTGGCAAACAGCACATGGAATCACAGACGGCCACACTCCGATGACAGAATGCAATGCTCCGACGATAATGTGTGCGGTCGTACACAAACAGAGACACGGCTCTGGCTTAGTCCCTCTCTGATATGACATGATGAGCGCAGACGGATACAGGGAGTCAACACTCCCATTCCAATGCACCCGCTCAGAGTGAAGCTAGAGGAGTGTCAACAGTTCGCACGGTGGAGACTGTTGCCACGGCGAGCTCCTCCTTCAGCGTGGCCCGGCGGGCGGGCGTGACTGGGCCGCGGTCTCCGACCTCTCGGTGGGTCAAGCAGCCGTCAACTTGCGAGGCACTCAGGGGCACTGCCATCTGTTTTCGGCTCGACAGCCAGAGCACGACCATCCAGCCCGCTCTTATGCCCCGCCATCCGTGCTTCATGTTCACTTCCAACGCCAGGCAACACGGCACGCACTACTGTGCTCACCATTGCCTCTGCCATGTCAGGCGGCCATGTTTATGTGAGCTACGGCGTCCACTAGTTTTCTGTGGCACGGCTCTGGTCTGCACACGCTCAGAATAATGGTACACGGCCTGGATAAAGGATGTAGAACACCAGCGTTCCGTTGTTTCCTGGGTTTTCCGACATGCTGTAGCTGTGGCCTCCCCGCAGCCCCACCACACCCATGGCGACATAATCTTACAGGACACGGGGAGACGCGGGCTAAACGCTGTTCATTAGGGGCTGTGGAGGGTAATGAATGCATGAATAATAAAACAGGGTAGGGGGAGGATGATAAAGCAGACAGCTAATCACAAATAATGCATAGTTCCACAAAACGAATGTCGAGCTGGCCAGGATATATTATGGCAGAACATGGCTCTAAACCAATTTTCTTTTACAGTAGGAAATGGTATAATATACTGCATCTATTCTTCTGGGTAAACATACAAAAGAAAAAAGACAGCACTTTCTTTAATAAAAGCTACGCCAGAAAGAAACCTAAGACAATTGTGAATCCTACGCACATATCCTTGGTTCTCTGAATTTGTTTTTACTCATAATAGATATAGGTGTCGTCTTCAATGGCAGAGAAAATGTGCAGGGTCTGCTCCATGCGAGTGAATGTGAGCATAGGTACCCATTTTATGAAGTGAACTCATACAAACACACCCACACACACACACACACACACGCACACACACACACACACATACACACACACACATTTCACAAAGCAGCTGCTTTTCTATTACCAGGGTTGGAGCATGCCCAAACTATGTGTCAGATAAACAGATGGGATTTTTAAATGCGCATTGAGCTTCTTGTGTGATCAGGAAATTCTTTTCACTCTCAGCATTTTGCTGGAGATGGTTGATTCAAAATCTGTATGTAAACCAACTGATGTGATAGACCTTCCAAAGACACAATCTTTTCTCAACCCATAAGCATTTCCACATAATTGTTATGAATTTTGTTAATATATTTAAATACACATTTAAATAAATCAACAACATTCAAAAGATCTTAGATCTGGGTGCATGTGAAGGTTTCCAGGTGTGTGTATGTGCGCGCGTACATGCGAGTTGTCAAGGATATGTCTGTGAATACATAAACCAAGTCCTGTGTGTCAGTGAAAAAAAGAGGGGTCAGGAGTCAGCAGCATTCTAGGGGCTTTCTCTCCATCTTGTGTGACAGCTGAGGAGATGGAGGGGACCAACAGGGCACTGGCAATGTTCGTCTTCATCTCTCTATGTCCCGAGCAGATCGCTTTTGATGACACAGGGCCGCTTTCCAGACATTCCAAGGACAGAGACCCTCCTCCCTTCAGTCCTTTGTTTCCTGCTTAAAAAACGCAACTGGCCGTGTCCTTCTAACTGGGCCAGGCTAAGAGATGCTTAGGAAATTGAATTCTTTCTTTCTTACTTTCTTTATTCTTTCTTTCGTTCGAAAAGAGAGGCTTTTACTAACACTTTCACTCTGCCTCGAAAAGCACTATCCCTGACCTCATTCCTCTGAAAGCAACTGATAAACAGAGAAATCAAGCAAACAATAGAATTATTGAAAAAGAGATGGCATCCTTGGAGAGCCTACTCTATGTTAAGGAACAAGGATGCATGTTATGATTTTGCAGCGCCCTGGTTTTGAAGAAACAAACAGACTGTTCAGTCGACACTCAGAAATGTGGAAATACCGAGAGTATCTCCACACCTTGCAGAAAACTAACTAGTTATTTCCAAGAATGACAAACTAGAGATACTCAACAAACAATTTTAGAAATGTCATGAAACATTTTACGAAAAACTGTAGACATGATGTTGAGTGGCTCAATAAACAATGGGGCATTTAAACACAGTGGTAAAATAAGATATGAGGTATTGCATATCTTGGAAGCCTATTTTGACCTACAGTTCTTTAGCCTTTTGTCCCTTTTAACAAGCCAGAAGAGGTTCTTCAACTCTACAGTACCATTACGATAAACATTACCATCCAATTAAGCCAAGAGCCTAACAAAGCTTCCACCCAGTTTAGCCTAATGTAAGTGGCATCAGTCAGTACGGTATGTGTCAATGCCAGGTGTACATTTCGTCAAAGTATCGTCAGTCAGTCAGACAAGATGTTGAGAATTCTATAAGAAAGCGTAGGTGTTAAGAGCTTTATGAGCACTCTAACCCTCTAAACCTTTATGAGCACTCTAACACAGCCTCGGGCTGGCAACGGTGAGCTAAATATAACAATCCAGCATTCTGGGGGTCTGTGATTTCCCAAATTTCAACAGGGAAATAATATTAAATTATTACTCAACCCTCACTTTACTCTCACACTTGCTGAGACTTTGTTAAATATCAGGCCATAATAGCCACAGAGGATGAAGCATTTAAATAAATAGGTTATAAAATACAATGTATATCCAACATTCCCTTTTGTCTGTTCATTAAATCTAAATGGAATCCCTACCCAAACAACGGGGCAATGGGGTCAAAAGAAAAGAATGTTGTCTTTGAAACCACTGCAGGAGTTATTAATATTCATAAAGTAACACATTTCGGTACCATGTTCTTTCGCTAGGTTTTTATGAGAATGAGGAGAGCTTGGCTAGGGGGGCTGTTTTAGGAGACACTCTGTCTTCCAGTCTACATTTTAATTAGAGGGCTGTTTGGAACAACAGCAACGCCTCGCCTTATTTCCCCAAAACATGCCCCTCTGGGCCTCCAATTAAAAACCTCCGCTCAGGATTAGAGCCTCACCAGCTCACTGAGCGAGCCACTGGACGTGGGAGGGCGAGGCACCAACCAATCCAGCGGACAGACACGGCCGAGACTCCCTTGATACGTGGGAAAGCCGGGCCAATTGCTGACTCTCTAGTTTTGTCGCAGCTTGCTTGTTGTTCATCGGCCGTAGGACTTCCTGCTCGGTGTGTTTGGTGCTTCACCAACAGTGTGTTGGCACATCATTGCACATTGGTCCAGTGGTTCACACACACTTCTACAGAACCTCCACCACTGAGCACCACTTATGTTCTCAGCGGGATGCCACAGAACTCGGTCACACTATTTGAGCAGCAGCATGGCACAGTTTAATCAGACTGTGTAGCACATGCTGGCCATTAATGTTCCTTGATATGAAATTCCGCCAAGCTAGTATGAGGGCTGCACTGATTAATGTGTTGTCCTATTCTTTCTCCTTTCCCATCCTCAAGTTCATTTTGAAAACAAACGTCAAGCAGTTCACATACATGGCTGTCCACAACAGTGTTTCCACTATGCCTTTCATGCCCTGTTTCAGGAACTACGTTTAAATATGAGGCATATTTTAACGTGGAGGGAGAGTCAGCTCCACCTCTTTCAGAAGAGACGGTGAGTTACAGTCAGGTTACAGCATCCTCACTGGAGGGAACCAGACCTGGTTGCCATGTCAACAGCCTTTATCCGCACATGCCCCCTCCACCGGTATATACCCACTCAGAGCAAGTTCTCCAATCAGCATGAGAAGAACTCTTCTAATTAGGGCTGATGATAGACACTGGGAGCCCACAATCAGCAGCACACAGTTTAACTTTAGTTGAGGAAAAGAGTGGGACGGACAGACAGACTGACGGACAGGCAGACAGACTGACCGACAGACAGACAGACAGACAGACAGACAGACAGACAGACAGACAGACAGACAGACAGACAGACAGACAGACAGACAGACAGACAGACAGACAGAGAGATACTGTATAGACAGACAGACAGACGTACTGTATCGACAGACAGACCGACAGACTGACAGAGAGACAGACAGTGACAGAAAATAGTGAGAGCAAGATATAATGTTCTTGGCACACAAGTAATGCAGCAACACTATAATACAATACTTGTTTATCACTTACATGTAGGTACGTGAGTTTTCTTATGTACAGGAACAAGACATTCCTAAGACCTAAGACCTCCGTGGCTGCTATTCAACGTGTATGGCCTATTGTGCATGCAGAGTAGTGATTTGGTGTGTGTGTGTGTGTGTGTGAGTGTGAGTGGTGGTGGGGGGGGAGTTCTTGCAGTAAATATATGGAAGCACTTAAGAGTGCTTCTCTCATGTCTCGAGGCAAAGTGGCTGCTTCAAAGCTTGACCAAGCGTTCCCTACACTGATCGTACACACTGAAGCCCAAATCCATGTACACCCGTGGCTTTGTTAGGCAGGAGAGCGTTACAGGGTTCCTATATCCAGGACACAGTAGAGATTGCTGCTTGCTCCAGCTCCTCGTCTTCTCTCATCTCACGACAGGGTGTCTGTTTTCATCGATGTACTGAAGACCAAACAAAGTAGACCAATCCTTGCACGCAGCACACAAAGGATATAAAATACAAAGCTGTATACATGCGTATTTGTGCACGCGCTATGGGTAGATTAGAGGGGTATATTCAATAACTACAGCTATTTCATTTAGTACTACAATTGAATTCGCTATTCTTCCTTGGTAGGGAGAAATATTGTATTATACAACATGTGTTCAGTGCTATGGAGTTTTTCCCTATTTAACTCTACTTAGCAGGAACTATCTGACAAACTGTACACCTTAAAACAATATCTAAAATGAAAATGGAAGTATGAGGGTTGCTACTGCTAATTGTGACTCAATTAAATTTCCCAGACAATCCTCCCCCTTGCTGCCGTTTCATCATGTATTTTATGCTCATATTCCCAATTGTGAAGTTATATGAATGTCACAATGATTGAGTCTTTTCAATGGCACACACAATATAAAACAAGTTCACGTCCCCTTCAACCAGCTTTTAAATCCAACTAGCCAAAGGGTTACAAAGACAGCTCTCGACAAAGACGCTAGAATGGGCCCCGCCTCGGATATAGATTAGAAATAGAGTGAGAGGAGACCCCTCTCTGTGGCCCTGGGCAGGGACAGTAGACTTCAGCCCCACACACAATCCCCACTGTTGATACAATATTGACATGGCACTAATAGCCTTGGCTGAGGATCGGTCGGAGGGGTAACCAGGCGAGGTGGAGATCGCGTGAAGACCAGGCGGAGCTGGCGCCCCGGCCCCTTGACGACCCACTTTAGCTCAACAGCAAACAGCGGCCCATTTGTCTGTGTGCGTTACCCTGAGACGCTTGACCACTCCAACCAATCTCCCCTTGGAGGAGTAGACGTCGGCTAAGGACCCGCCAGTAGACACAAAGAAACACACCGACACACATAGGACGGAGACATGCACACACACACACAGGCACACCATGAAGTCGGGGAAAATTTGAAACATGAAAAGGCTTTCCAAAAACAGCCCTTTTTTATCGTGGGGAATCAATATAAAACTAAGCTTTAGCTACAGTATACGTATACACAGTGCAGGAAAAGACATTTCCATTAAACGTATAAGGTATATTTAGATTTTTCAGATGCCCGTAAGTGATTGATATACATGCACCAGGATGCTAACTTGTGACAAGGATAACAACCGAGAAAGCAAATTGAATCATGAGAGCAGAGACAAATGCATAGCAACAACAAGCACCATTACCCCTGGCCTCCCCACTACTAACAGCAAGTCTGTCTCATTGCCAGAAAAGCAGAGACAAGATGGCCGTTCCGTGGCTAACCGCACTCGTAGCTACAACTTTTGTTCCTTTGGCCCGTGGAATAGTCTGGGTAGGTAAGGGAGCCAGGGAGTCCCTGGGAAAGAAGAGAGGAGCCACTGGTCTGCTTAGGATGGCTCCCGTCACGCCTTCTCTTTGTCCTACTCTATGTCTGGCTCAGTGACGCCTGATTGAAAGCCATTTCCTTTACCATTAATCTGGTCTGTGATCTCTTAAATGAAGGCCTTGGGAGTGTGCCAGTTTGCAGACTATTTGACGGGGTTTGGTCGTCAGATCGTCATGGAGAGAACCGGCATGCATCTCTTTCAAAACCAGGCATGGATATGCACGTATCCCTAAAAAAAGAAAAATGGGTGGGACAAGTAAGAAAAAAAAGCCATCAATACTCCCGAGACAGGTAGCAGAGCCCGCCTTTACAGTGCAAGGCCCACCAGTGGATCCACATACCCTTAAGAATCAGAACCCAGTAAATCTGCTCTGGTTAAAAAGATGATCACTCGTTGCCGAGCTGGGTGCAATTCCCATGTGTGTGCGTGTGGTATGAAATTGTGCGATCAGATATTACTTTATCTCCCCGGTGCTTTCTGATTGACAGCTGTACAATGCGGCAGGGCTGAGCCAGCAAAGGGGCATGGGCCTGTGAAATGAGGTTTCTCTCTCCACTAGAGGAGGAGGCATGGCGCCCACGACTACTCACAAGAGAGATTTCTAAAATAGCACTGGGCGCCATGTGTGGCTCGCGCTGCCTCCCAAACATTGTAAATTGCCGCCATCCCAGCTTATGCAAATGCATCTGGTGAGAGTGGGATATTCCCCTCTGAGATATCTCCTCTCTCAGTTTTCCTCTCGTCTCGTACGGCGCGCCCGAGACAATCCATCAGTGCTGACACCATTCCAACCTCTCTACTTTGTAATGTTTTGAGAGTTAAATTGATCGTTCACCAACACTAAATAGATCGGGGAAGGGATACAGTACAGTACAGTACATTGTCCGTTGCCTTGGACAGTAATCATTCCTGTTGTGGAGGTGTGTTGGTAACGGCCATCAAATGAGCACACAAAGGAACCTGGCATTAGGCTCAGCGGCTAGTGTGATGTAGCAGAGCCATAATGCATGTGTGGTGGCTGCTGTAATGGAGGGGTTATTTCAGCATCAACACCAGTGAACATGTAATGGGTTCTGTGGGCACGGCCACAACGAATACCAATGATAACAGGGCAACACAGCTCTGGATCAACTCAGCAGTGAGCAGGTCCCCACGTGGTTGAATATTAAAGATATCCCTCCATGCCACCTCTGTATTTCCAGAGAGAGAGAGAGAGAGAGAGAGAGAGAGAGAGAGAGAGAGAGAGAGAGAGAGAGAGAGAGAGAGAGAGAGAGAGAGAGAGAGAGAGAGAGAGAGAGAGAGAGAGAGAGAGAGAGAGAAGGTCAGGGTATGTTTCACTCGAGTTCAGGTCTCTCGGACAGAATAATCCTAGTTATCGTGGGTAGCGGATGTGCTGGGCGTGTGGACACACTGAAATCTGTTAGCACTCTCACTCGATAACAAAAGACGGAAGTCTTATCGGTCTGGCAGATGTGAGGTTCAGAATATATTAACATTTATGGCGTGCAATCCTTAATCTTTGTGTCAACCCGACAGAGTGACCACTCCACTCCTTTCATATGTGCTGCTGTTCAGAACTTTGCCTATTTCATTCTCACTGTGTTAACCACTGCCCAAGAACATAATGGTCAGACACAATCCCAGGGGCCTATTGTGTAAAGAATGTTTTACAGGAGAAATTGCAGGCAATACAAGCATTGCCATCTTGTATACAGTACCTAGAACAACTTAAAATGAAAATGACCTACTGCCATTTTAAAGCATTGCAATGGAGATTAATGCTATACACCATTGTATGTTAGTGCAGCCTATTTATTATACTGTAGCACTGAGCCTGCAGTATAAGAGCGTAAATGGAGACAATAGAAAACTATTTCTCCCCCCACAGCGGCAGCGTACTGTCGGAAAAGTATGGCAACAAACACCATTAGTGTGACGGTTCGCGAATAACAATTCTCCCAATGACTTCTAGCCACCAGGAGAGTGCCAGTGCCCTGTCGCTGTAAGTGGGAGTAAATAAGACTGAGCAGGGCCATTTGACAGGGTCCACACCGAAATGACAACAGAGTGGGGAGTCATCAATGCACCAAGCGGGGAAGGTTAGTCCCCGAGGACGTGTTCGCAGCAACAGTCCAGGTTAACAAGTACAAGTGGCAGTGCAAATGGACCTCCGGCTGAAGTCAACACTTACCTTCATTCTTGCCGTAAAAGCGTTTCACAGAATAGGTACAGTAGGTTCCAGCTTTTTTCATTTAACCAGGTCAATCTGTATGTACTTGCTGGAAGTGCATGGCTACAATGAGTGAGGGCCTGGCATTCTGTGACAGCAACATGATTTACTGTACTGTATTATTATGTAGAGTTACAAGGGAGTGTAGTTAGTGTTCTCTTTTCAGATGCAACATTTACATATCCAGTAAAGTATAGTGAGCGTGGGGGAGTGGGTCCTACCGTCGTTGCAGAGTGGCCCTCCGAAAGATGTCATGCTACAGTCGCAACTGAAGCCCTCCCACTGCTGAAGACACACGCCCTGGTTGGCACACGAATCCTCCTGGCACGTAGTACTGGGGCCTGGGCACACAGAGCGATGGGGCAGGTTGACAAGGTGGGCACAGGGAGTCATGCTGTGTCAGTGTCTTTGAAACCTTTGTGGCTTACTTAAGATGACACACAATGGAACTATCAGAGAAGAACAGCTGTTGAGACTGACAAATTATGTTGCTTCAAAGCATCAGACCTGGACTGAACCGAATAATTAGGCATAGTCTACACACACACATAAACATTTACTGCAGATTATTCAACAGATTATTTAGATATTTAAACCAGTTAGGCCATTCTTATGTTAGTTAAAACGTTAAAACTAGTACATTTATTTTTTTGTTTGTGTCGTCACATGTTTATTTTTTATTTATTATAGCACTTTGTTTCAATTCGGTTTGCAAGGAATAAAACAAGGACAAGGGCAAGCACATCCACGTATAAGGGACAGAGAGAGAGAGAGCTGTAATTGCCGGATCCAGAAGTAAGAAAAGTTACGGAGCATCCACTATATAAGAAGTAACAAAAAAGCCATTAGAAAAAAAACACCACAAAGTAAGGGCAATAATGGTGCCGGTTACAAACCTTGTTAATCATATCTTTATCTTTGTACTAACATGACACAAATAGACATCTTGGTTTATATATAAAAGAATAATGATGTTTGTTGCCTAATAGCACAGGATTAGAGAGTAGAGAAACGTAGTGCACCGAGTTGCATGGATGAGCATAACAGAATCTCTCCTGTCAACAGACCTTGTCAGACAGTAGTCTGGTAGTCAGCCAACAGGAACCAATAAATGAGTCTACAGTACATCTAGAGCCATACTCTGTGTTTGTACCAGCATGTCTGTCTGCCGAGGAAACTCAGTTAGTCCAGTGTTAATGGGGAAATGTCGGTGGAATGAACAGTTAGTATGGATTTATGTCAAATGCATTTTGCACAAGCTCAACAACTTGCCCTATTTAGTAAATACATCTTTTCGGACTTTGGTGTATTACATTGTTAATTGTTTATTCAATTCAGTCTAGATTAAATTCGTTTTTTTATTCATAAGTGAAATTAGATGAACCCTTGCCCTAACATTTAAACATATAATTTAAGATATTTTTACTCTGGTAATTAAATTATTAGGGTTTAAACATATTTTGAAAACACAAAATATATCTGAATCACATTGTTTAAACTTATATTTACATGCATGTTATAACATATAACAGGTAAATATACAACTTGTGCAACACAGGACAGAAGTAGGAAGAAGGAAGAAGATTCCTACAGTGTATAAAGCAAATGTCTATAAATGCACTAAAACTACTTAGATAGAATTCAGTGCATGCAGTAATACAAATGATGTATGTAGGCTATATTGTCTGTATTGGTCATGCACAAATAACAGTATCCCAGCAACTCAAATGAAAATATCTGTAGTCAAAGTAAAGGTATCCACAGTTAAAGTGAGTGAGACAATTCATAGCCCCATAGGCTGGGATACAACATGGATGCCTTGAATTCCTATGGGGCTGACTCCCATTCAACATCACAGGTGAGTGAGTGGCACACTGAGTAGTCATCTTGCTGGAGGAAGTGAGGTGTGGGTGGTAGGGGTGGTGATTGTGGATAGGAAGGGGGGAGGGGGTGGGGGTGGTGGGGAGGCTGGACAGACATGGCAGATGCAGAAAGGACCAAACTCTGTATCAAACAGACAAAGCTATCTACCTTGCAAGTCAGCTTTCATCAATGCAACTTTTGTCAGCGAAACAATAGGAAAGGAAAAGGCAAAGTATACCAGCTGTTAGTAAAGCACTGGACCTCCAGACACTGAAACAGAGAAAGAGTGAGAGAGAGAGAGAGAGAGAGAGAGAGAGAGAGAGAGAGAGAGAGAGAGAGAGAGAGAGAGGGGGGGGGGGGGCAGCAGAAAGATAGAGACTGGGGGAGAGGAAAGAGATAGACATGTCCTTGGGGACAGGAAGAAGTGGTGAATGAAGGTCATGATACAGTGCGAGAGATCACTAATGGACTTCACTGTGTGTACATCAGGACAGACGGACAAACACATCGACATGTTGAAGTACTTATGACAGGAAAAAAGGTTTTCACAATTTTACACATTCCCACTGAAGTACATTCAAAAGCTGTTTACAGTCATTCACTTTCCCCTATCTGCATAATGTACATGTTCATAAAAGGTTTCCATTGACAGCTTAGATCTCATCATCACTTCCTCTTATAAGACAAAGTACAAAAAATTGTGGATTTAATGGACTGAAAATGGGCCGGGAGAAGGATACGGTAATCAACATTGACTGATAACGGAGCCCCTCAATAGAACACAGGGAATGACATTGTGAAATGCAAAATTAAACCAAGTGAATGACGTTGACAAACAAATCAAATATTGACTTTGGATCGGGCGCCAACACAACACTGGCCGAATGATATTCATGCATGCAACACAGCCCTCATCCATAATTCACGAGGATTGCCTCCGGCAAACACTTCGTTCCACTAAGCATGCATGGAGAAAACAGAATGAGGATAAAACGTGAAATAACACTGGCAATACAAATATGCCTGAGAGAGTAATCTGATTATGGCCAAATGAAACAGAAATGATGGGGGGTAGAGGAGTGTCAGGAGTTTGATGCATTCCAGCTGAATGCTAACAGACTTTATGGATGTTAAACGCTGAGCTAAAGAAACACGATGTGGCTGCCCGGATGGGTGTCTGTATCTGACACTGCGCGTGTGTGTGTGTGTGTGTGTGTGTGTGTGTGTGTGTGTGTGTGCGCGCGCGCGCACGTGCGTGCGTGCATGTGTGTGTGTGTGTATGTGTGCCAAGTCCAAAGGGGGAAAAGTTAAATACCATAAATGCAGAAAATTGGAGCATTGAAAGGACTGAACAACAGTGCACCCATGTATAATGTCACAATAGAGCAGAGCAGAGCCAGGCTAGACATAAGAATATACAGTATCTCATAAAAAGACATTTGGGGCTGGTGTGTACAGAAAAATAGCACAGAAATCAAAAGAGGGACAATGTCTTGAAGTCGGGCTTTGAAGCCTGTAGATTGATTTGATCCAGAACATATAAAGGCTACGCTTAGTGCCTTAAATCCAACATATATTTTTAGCATTGTGAATTATCCTCACACGCATAGACCTTTATGAGCAACCTGACTCAAATTGCTTGTCAATTATTTATGACATGGGATGTTGAACAACCAAAATATGATGACCTGCCAACTACTACACATTTGTAAACATTGTAATATGCTAGTCTGTGAGAGAAAGGTGATTGGGGGCAAAAAAAAATGGTTATACAATTAAAAAAGAAACAAACATCAAGTATTTTATGGATGCTCAACCAGCAGCACTATCTACAAGCCTTTCAGTATCTTTACAAACTCTATATGCTTAAAGTTATTTTTAAAGTTGAGATACAACTTTAAGACATAATCAAATGTGTTGAAGTTAGAACTTCTTTAACACTTAATTACCTTAAATAACTTAATTAATTTCATCGTATGTTGGGTTGGAAAAATGCCCTAAATTGGGTCTTCACAATTTAATCGCTCAGTATTCTATATGTAAGGGAAAATGCATTTTTCCTTTACAAAACCAAATATGGTCAGGCTAATTCCTGTGTTCACAACTCCTGGCCGATACATTTTCCATTAGTAGGACAATGGAAACATTCTTCCAGTAAATGACATGGCCTTGGATATGAAACATCAGGCTTTAGCAACCGTTTGGAGTGGGACTATTTCTTGGTTGCCACAGTCGAAACCTAGCTTAACTAGCTAGTGAACTAGTAAAAGTGCCAGTCCTAGGCAAACAAATGCTTTTTCTTACACAACCAATCTTCCCAGCTAGCTTAGTCTTTTTAAAGCTAAGGTGGTGTATGGACTTTATATTTTGTTGGCCCAAGAAAGCTAGGGAACCAGTTTTGACAACATTCATAGTCTGATCTTGGACATGAGTTATGGCATGGTGGCATGGTGATGTTTATAAAATGGAGTAAGACTTAACCAAAACTGTTAACATTACCATTACAATACATATTAGGATATTTCATATGTGAAAATATGCACGCAATGCCAAAGCATAGGGGACAGAATTATGAGTAGACGTTTGTCAGAACTACTTCAAGGCCGGCCGATATACAGGGCATTTTAGAAAACCAATGCTTCCCCTCCAGCCAATTAGAACAGAGTATTCAACAATGCCATTGTGTAATAGATGTAATTCTTTAGCTGCTTGACACAGAAAGCTAAAATATTTCTTATATTAGATGAGGTTATTACATCGTGTTTTTTTGTTTGTGTGTGTCTGTATGTGTGTCGGTTTCACTTTATGACTGTGGCCCTGACAGAGGACAGAAGATAACAAGTAAATAAAAGGTGCAATAGTGCCTCCTACAGGCCTGGTAAGATACTAACCTTCGCAGCCCCTCTCTATCTGACCCACACAATCCAGGGCGTCGGAAAGCAGGTCTGGGAGCCGTCCGTTCAGGTCAACTGAAGCGAGGCAACCTTGAAAACCTTCTTTGGCATGCACCAGTTTGGGCAGGTCCTTGTACATTTCCTTGGCCACGCCACCGACATACAAGTCTCCTAAGATGAAAGGAAGAGACAATTAGATACTTCAATAGAATGGAATGGGAAGGCTGCTATACAGATATGTGGCAACGCTGACCCCTGGTGGACCATAAGAACAATGTGAGCTACTATAATGCTCAATCCACTGAAATGCAACTCAAATGCATTACTTTTGCTCACTTCTTCCTAATCTCTATTCATACTGCAAATTTTCTTCCGCCGTAAGCATTCAAACGGCACAATCCTCCTAATAAACCCTGGCTGGCCCAGCTCACCCTTGAGGTCCAGGTTCTTGGCTCCCGTGGTGGTCTGTGTGGTGATCTTGGTGTCGATCTTGACCGTGTGCAGGTTGTTGGTGTCTCGCGATATCATCACGTTGTGCCAGTGGTTGTCGTTGAGGGGCCTGTTGGAGTTGCCCTTGATCAAGTGGGCGCCATTCCCCAAATCAGACACATAGTGCATGTAGCTGGGGCGGGAACATGGGGAGAAACCAAGTTAGCTGAATGCAGCGTAGCCATGAAGTCACCACTCTAAGAGCTGACCAAACCCCAACTATGGAAACCACAGGAAAAAAAGTTATCGAGTGACGCAGAAATGGTTACCATACAAATCAGATTACCTAACTATTGCATATATTTATTCAGTTTTTATGATTTATAAATGGCATTCTAATTAAATTAATGAATGCGATGTTCTTGCTTAGGGCTTTAAACCTGAACATTGTAACATACGGCCTTCTAAGCCACAGAAAACAATAGTGACTCTTTAAACAACGTCCTCCAGTGAGACCAAGTGTGTGCATGCAAATAGCATGTTCACACGTTTCGCATGGTGACTCATTTCTATACACTCGACCAACACAAGTGACAGCCTACCCTTTGACAAGTTCCACCACGATGAAGTCGTTGCCGTCGCCACTGTTGAAGAGGATGAGGCCATCGGAGGAGGTGGTTTTGAACTGGAAGAACAAGTGCATGGCGTAGTAGGCTTGCAGCGTGGTCAGCGTCACGTAGCTCGTGCGCGACTTGAAGGTCACTGGGTCGGCGATGATATTCTTGAAGCCGATCATGGCGTTCAGCTCACAGTAGTCGATGTCGCCGTTCTTACACAGATCGATGTAGGCCATGCCGTTGAAGGACAGACTCTGAAGGTGGCCTATGAAGTTGGAGGGCACCATGGTCATGAACCGCTTCTCCGTCACAATGCCCGTCTCAATGTTGTGGAACTCCAGCTGGGTGTGGTCACCCGCCATTTGACCTTTTGGGGAGGGAGAGACAGAGGAAATGGATTGGGAGGGTCATTCACGTCTCCTGCCCGGCCAACCATCATTGTTCATGGTAACATCGGGATTATACCGCTTACACCTCCTCTCTGCACATTGCAAACAAGGCTATGTCCTTGATCTTATTATGGAGCTTATGTCTTACCTATAGGAGCCCAAGGGTGGTCCTGAAAGGTCTAAAGTAACTCTCAAAGACAACAAGGCCAATATCTTTAATGGAAACAGAGGATAAAGGTACCTTCTACTGGCTGCAGATCATCTACGGTCAGTGTCAAACTCTTTCCCCTCCTGAACACACGCACCGTGTGCCACTCGTTATCGTTCAGATTCTGACCCGCAAATATAGTCTCTGGACCCTTGCCTGCAGGACAGTCCAAAAGGGGGTTAAAACACAGACCTTGACGTGGGGGGAAAAAATGAAGTCAAAAGAAAAGTCACAGAGCACAGAACGAGAAAAGGAGCGGCAAGCGTGAGAGAAAGAAGAGAGGAGAGAGAAGCAGAGATACAGAGAGAGGTAGACGACAAATGCAAAAAGTGAGTCAGAGAAGACCGAGTATAAAAGGTAAATTATAAGACGACAAAAAGAGCACAGTTAATAGTCCATAAAATCACATAATTTACCACCCTGCGTGATTTTCTGCATGCTTGCATTCTTATATGGGGCATCATTTATCTGGGGGTGAGTGTTCTAGGTTAACGCCGATATGATAAAAGACTATTTTGGGTAAAAATAAATAAATAATAGAAAGTGAATTGTTGTGGTCAACTGTCCTTATTCCACTTGGTGGCAGCAAATCTCCACCACCAAGCCCTGTGCCTAGATCTCAATGTTGCATAGCCGTATTCTATTTCCCTTAGCCTCAAACGCAGCAAATGAAATATTGATAATGATACAGGATACACACAAAAACAACACCAACATAATGTGTGACTTCATGTAAGAAACATTCAAGGTCCTAGATAGAGTCCCTTGACAACGAGGCAAGCCTCTCTGTATTGGACTGTCGGAATTTGGTAGCAAAATAAGAAGGAAAAACAGAATGTGATCTTCAAAGAGCTCCCCTGAGTATAACTGGTCTTCTGGTCTTCAAACGGGATATCTGCTTCCAACAAGTGAAAGCTCTGTATCCAACTAGGGTATTTAACCAAAGGCTGACGTATGTATGCTAGAAACGCAAAGTGTAACAATTCATTCGGATGTTGGTTTAACCTCATTGACGCAATATTGTGTTGAATTTACGCTAACGGGTAGAGAAATCAGTGTCGATTTATTTCAGTTTTTTAAATCGGCTGCTAATTTATTCATCAAACGTTTTCTTTAGCCAATCTTTTGCTAAACCGCGCCACAGCTGGGAAAGATGAAGAGATGCCACATCCCATTGATGTGTCAATGTGACGGGAGAGAACATATAGCCCTGTGCAAGGACCAGTAGTGGTTTTAATTGATCTGGCTGAAGATTAATACAATCCTCCGCTAATGACAGGACTCCATAAAATCAGAGATGAGGGAACGGGCGCAATGGAAGCAGCAAGTTGTTGTTTTTTGGTGCAGCTTCAGTGCCTCCTTTGCAGGCAAACCTTAGAAACTCTTTGTGTCTGGCTCCTCCGTTCCTTCTCCCACACTCCCTCTAGCAGACAGACACAAATATATAGCAAACAGCCCAGTGAGGATGTGCTGCTGTGACAATATTCAAATCCCCAGGCGGTAGATGCCTTCGCCCACTGTCGGGAGCAATTCAGATGGGGGGCAGTTTTATTCCACTGAACCCATTTATGGCTATTTATTTCCTACTTTCCTGCAATCTTCAAAGCCCCAACGCAATGCGTATGCAAATCGGAGGGTGTCATAGAACTGGGCTACACTCAATCTCGGAGGCGCAGTTTTGCTTTGTAAGCACTAAACACCGGGGCAGGATTGAAACCAGACGTCTGGCGAGGGATTAAGGGCCAAAGATAGGAAATAATGGGAAGGAGTTGGACTTGAAAGGATGCTTGATCTTTGCCTTCCATCATCCTGTCCTTGATGCTCTCCAAGAAGGAGAGAAACGGGAGCGGGAAAAGGAGGTCAGGTGCATTAGGCTACAACACGGGCCTGTCTGACTTGCACTGCTGTAGGGCCTGGATCAAGGCTTCAGTCAAGGCCCGACAGAACAGGAAGGCCCTGCTGAGGCCAGACACTCTGGCCGTGTCAGACCGCTGGGGGCTATACTAGGCTGGCCTGCTGCCCTTCTCCTCCCTGATGGGGATCTATCTGGAGTGATGGATCTCCAGTGATCTCCGCCTGCCTCACTGATTTCAAGCCCAAGGGACCAGTGGAGCAGTGTGGTAGGAGGAGGGATGAGAAGATGTGATTATCCAGTCAATCGGCTCTGGCTGTCTGGTCTGACTGGCTGGCCTGGCCTGGCCTGGCTGGGTGGGTGGGTGTGCAGAGACTGGGGCTGTTGACCCCACACTGTGACTCAGGTAAGTGGAGGCATGCTATGACCACTCAGCCGGTCAGATTGCTAGTGTTGGACTACTTCCACAACAAACAGGCAAGTCTGTATACTTGACCAGTGGATTTGCAGGACCTACTCACTAATTTGATAGCTGGATAATTCAACACCCCATGTAGAGGGCACGACATTTGAAACATTTGTAGGATACATTGTTAAAGCAGACCAATTTAAATCAATGGTGTCAAGCTCATGCATGTCATTCACGTTGACGTGTCTCACCAAAAAAGCTACAGTGGATTTTAACGACGGTTTATGAAATGTCTGTGCATATTAGGGTACACTTAAATGTGATAGCTTCTCATAAACAGGGCTATAAGGTGCCCCACTATTTATATTAATACTCAACGCAACGTATTACAATGTAGAGCAGAAACCAGCTGAAGTCACATGCTCATGGCAAGATAGCCATCGATAGCTCTTTTATAATGTCCTCCAACTCCAGTGAACACCGCAACACACTTTCAACTAGACACATAAATAAGGGGATCAACATGAGTGTTTTAGCTCATTTTAGGCATAGCGGCCACATATCAATGAATCACTCTGCACCTCCTCTATTTTTAAGAGGTTTTCACCGTGGGCCAGAGGCATCAATGTCATAACACATTACAGAATAAAATATTCCCTTGGGATGCTGCCTAGAGTCATGACAAGAATAATCCCATCCAAACACCCCTCAGCCACCTAAAAGCATATGGCAGGTGCTGTCAAATTCAAACAATATTTCCCGATTATATCTAATTTGCCAGGTATTAGCCAGTCTATAATTTATAGAACAATAATAAAAGACCGGCATGGGGAGAACAAAAAGACAATCTGACGGCGAGTGTATATTTTTAGCTTGTTGTCACTCAGTTCCTGTTAACAGTGTTTAAGTGAAAGTGGCAGTGTTTTCTTGAGACAGCTCCGGGTAGCCCCAGGGAGCCAAGGTCCCTAATTGACAATGATGTGTTCTTTGAGACGCTGCTGAAATTTCTCATCCACCAAGCTGACCCGAGATGCAGCGCCTGACAAGACACATTAATTAACAGGAGAAAGAAAATGGCAAAAAAAAAAAATATCAGGAGGAAAAAATAAAAACCTTGCAAACAAGACCAATTTTTTTTTCTTATTTTTTTTTTTACATGAAATCTAACACACCCCAGGTGCAGGAGGCAAGTCTAGAGGATTTGTAAAAAATGTGCAATCATTTGAATCACAACAGCCAACCTCCTGAGTCTCTGATCCCTCCTAGCTCCTCCCTTCAAATGGAGTTTACACATGCATGCACTCTCCCTGACTTGAGTGAGCTTGAGTAACGCAAAATGCTCTCATGTAGCCGTGCTTTTAACCAGAAGTGTGCACGCGAGGTAATTGGCAGGCAGGTAGCCAAGCCCCTTCGTTGTTTTTTTGTTGGGAATGCCGGGCTTCCAAAGACTTTCGAGAGGCTGAATACAGGACCTAGGGCACTCATAGGCTGCATCTTCACTCGGAGCATTTGATTTATTGATATCTGCTGGGAGGTAGATAATAAACGTAAGAATCTTTCAAAAATGTATTTTTTTTTTTTTTGCCAGAGAATTTAACTTTTAACGCAGGTTTGAATACCTTTAACACATTGCCTTGCAGTAAATGCATTTACTTTCTTTCAAATAAATGAAGTTAAAAATTCCTTGACGCAATTACGTCTCAGCCATATCCAAGGGAGATTGTCAGCTTTGTTTATTTATTTCCGCTTTTTTTTTCTTCTGGAAGAGGATAAGTGTTTCCACTGGCACATCCCCAAATGTTGATGATGCCATCATTTTGAAAATATAATTAGTCACAGTGGGGGATGTGAGCAGAATACACATGATTGTACTCAACGGAACAAAAGGCTTGTCATCAATATGCCAATAGACTCAATGCAGTCCTTTCATCCTCCACAAAAAAAATAATTGATGGTTCGATGATGTGGTAATACCATTTGCATTGTGCTGCTGTCAGTTAATGACATAGTAAGTGCTTTTAAATGAAAATGATTTTAAATGCATAGGAAAGAGGTTACTACTAGAAAAAACAGCATTGTTTCTTGTTCAGTGGCTTTCCATTATGATTTAATTATAACCATGGTGGTTGTTAGTTTAAAATAACTAAATAACAGAACAGGGTTTAAGTGTGATAGTTTACCGAAGACAGAAGTGCAACTGTTTATAGAACCCAAAAGTACTGTAGATTATATTTACATATAGACAGGAAAGCATATAACACGGAATGCATGGGGAATCACTTAGGGACTGTTGAGGTTCAATATGAGGTTCAATTAGGGTTTCCAGCTCGGGTAAAATATGATAATCTTCTGTTTTATCATTTGCATAGACAGTTTGTTTTGACTGTATTCTTAGCTGCATTATTAAGCAACACTATTTAGCATTTAGATAGGTATAACAATAGCTTCTAAAAGAGACATCTTTAGCAGAATTGTCTGACATTCAGAGGAACTGTTTTAAAAACAGAATAACAGGCTGGCCTTCATTTCTTCTACTGGTTCTTTCACACAGGTGAACAGAGTGGTGTAAAATCAAGGTAAGTCTGTCTGACAGGAGCGACTTGCGTAGGGCATTGTGTTTGTGTGTGTGGGGGGTGTGTGCTTGTCTTTTCAGTATCACTAAACAGTGAAAAGGCTAATGCTCTGTGATGCCGGAGAGCAAATCATTAATTCATCAGTGATCCTAAATAATAAATGTGATGAAGAGTTTCCCACCAAAGTATTGCAATGTAACCTCTATGCTGCCACTTAGTTCACACCTCTTCTCCTCCTTGCTCTGTTTCTTTCCCTCCCTTCTGTGAATCCCACAGAATGCCCTATCTACCTCCCCTTCCATCCTTTCCTTTCTGCTCTGTGAGACAGGTTAATGAGAATCATAAAATCACACTCTGTTTTTCCTTTCTGCCTTGAAAAGCCTCATCAATTTGCGTGCGGCGTGATGGACAGAGAAAAAAAAAGAGCCAACAGAAAAAGGGAGAGGGGGAGCAGGGGAAATCATGCATGGCTAAAATACCTCTGTTTCCAAAGCGTGAATTTTATATCAGTCTGTTTGAATTTAGGAATCGTCAAGGTTTGTCAATTAGAAACAACGGGCTGTGAAGAACCACTGTTGACTGCCATGCTGGGCTTGGTCATTAATTCCAGCCCCCTCCCCTCCACCCCCAGTCATTATTCCAGGGGAAGGCAGGTGCTCACTGAACCAGCAAGCATGCCCATACCGCCCGCCTCACATGGAATTAGCATCATAAAATGTTTTGCCAATGTTGACGTGAGGTGCCAATAGTGCAGGGCATTGACTGGATGCTATGGCTATGCTTTAAGTCTCCACATCCTTTACTGGCTGCAGAGAGAAACATGTTAAAACATTGCTCTTCGTTAATCAAAGGCAAGACACGCACGGCTCCAAAGAGCATTCTACTGTACCTACTGAGATCCTAAACAAATCATACGGGATTATCAACACACATCATTCTCAATGGTAGAAGTAGAAAAAATGGGAACGGTCACTTACTGGAGGTACAGTTAATCCTGATACAATCTAGACGGGGAAGAATAGATGAGATGTAAATTCAACCTTCAAGGTGACAGCTGCAGACATCATAAAGGCACACAATCCACCCCTCTGGGGACAGACACACGGACACAGTCCCTCGGCTGATGCTCTCGTCCATGGCCCTCCACCACAGCCCACAGGCCAGGTAGGAGGCCATGGCCTGGTTTAGGAACACTCTTTGGTTATGTTATGGCTTCTATTACAAAATATGTAGGGCTTTTCACCCCACACTACCAAATCCTCTTTTAATATGTGTAATCGTTTTACTCAAACACTGGTATGACAGACACGCGCCACAGTATGTCAGTGCGATCTGTTCGAGGTAGATGGGCTTGTTTATCCAGAGGGCAGCCAGCCAGAAGAGGCTGCACGCCATGCGAAATAAGAGAGCATCAGAAGCAGGTCAGGGTCGGGCAGGGCCGGCTGGAAGGTACGCCGGGGCTTCACTCTTCAGGCAAGACTTTGGAGAGGCACTCAGAGACACTGTGACTCCAATGGCCGCCGCACTCCTCTCAAAGCGGAGTGGTGAATTGTGTGCTCTGTTTGCCAATTGAAAAATATCAAACCAAACAGAATGGGGGAGAGTGGAGTGCACTGGGACATGGGAGGCCTAAGCACTTTTCTTTCAGCACCACTTCACCGCTCTTTCACAGCTGCCACTACTAATAATCTCATATTCATACTAGTCTTTATCATTAGTTGTAACAATTTATGATAATTACCTTCAGTCCTAATAATAATGCGGGTTCTAATAATTCATATACTACAACTATATCACTGATAGTGTCAGTGTCTTTTTCATAAAAAAAAATAAACATAGCACAAGGAAGCAGTATTATTAGCTAGTGCCTCTCTGTTTCTCTCTCTCTCTCTTTCACTCTCTGTCACCATGTCTCTCTCTCCGTCTACGTCTCAGTGCTGCAGAGTCAGTGTAGTGCTGTGAGAAACGTGACCCAGATCCAAACCGAGCCGTTCTCTCCATCTGGCCCTGCCAGTCGTGTGTTGTCAACCGCAGCAGAAAAGTGGCCGCAAACAGCCAAAGACCATTACTAGCTCGTCCTTACAGGGAATGCTCTGCTTCAGCGAGAAAGACTGGGGATTTTCACGACCGGGCTTGGGGGGTTCAAAGTGGAAAGAGTCAGAAAATGTCAAAAAGGGAAAAAAGTAAAAACAAAACAAAGTGGCTTTTATCATCAGAGGACATATTTTTGTGTCTGAGGGTGCTGATCTGGTGCGTTAGGCCTGTCAGTGTGTGGCGCTGTTGCCCCGGGTGGCACCATGGCTACTGGCATCCCCAGTTGACAGCCAAGCCAGGCCCTCTCCTTTGTATGCACTGCTAAACGTCGCCGCTTAGGAAGCCTATTTCTGTTTAGCCGGCGGAAAAGAAAAATAGATGGCTATCGTTTCCACAGCGATGCACTGTTTGGTAGATATCAACCTTTTTTTTTTTAAAGGCGTCACCCGATTCTCTCTGGTGCTCAGTAACGAGAGCAAACAGACGGACGCACACGGACACACACACACACACACACACACACACACACACACACACAGTCACACACCCACATACACATGTCCATGTACAACCACAAACCGTAATTTTATCTCCATCAGACCGACAACACAAACAAAAGCTAAGAGACCCCATTTTAAATAACAATACATATTTATACCGGTGCATCTCCTCATTGTGAGTTTATCTATGCACTTTGATAACTCTGAGCGGTACGCATGAATGCACATAAACAGGTCTCTTAATTGTGTTCAGGGGAAGGCTGAGAATGACCTTCTGGCATCTGATGTATGGAAGACAGTGAGAGCGGAGCAACAAGATTAAAGGCTTGCCAGACGGCTACGAGAGCATGGCGTGGTGTGTGTTTTAAGAAGCCATTTGCTGGGTCAGACCAAAAAAGAGGGGCTGGCGCCTGGCAGGTGTCCTCAGTTACTGAGGGTTCGTGAAACCCAGACACAAACGACCGGGATCTGAGGGTATCGGACGATGATCGGCTCAATCTAAAAGATCTGGGGGGGTTAACAACAACTAATAGATGGGTTGGGGGGCACGAGCATTCCCTGTTGGCTAAGGACAGAGCTGTGTGCTCATTTGGCAGTGAGCGGAGAGCCGCAGACTCTAGCCATTGAAGGGCTAAATACTATCCCCTGCTATTCACCACAAACAACAACAGTACATAGCAATATGTATGAAAGTATGTAATATACAGTGTGTGTGTGTTTGTCTGTGTGCGCGTGTGTGTGTGTGTGTTGTGTGTGTTCCTATGGTGAATAATGGCCTAGCTGTGAGGCGTGTGACTAGTGTAAGTGAGCTGGTGTGACTAGTGTATTTGCCATGCTCGTGGCTCCTAAAGGGAGCGCTGAATCTCTATCTGGGTGCAGCACGGCGTGGCTGTGTCTCCGAGGCGGTACCTAGGTTGACGGTGAGGCGGACGCGGCCGGCCTCCAGCTCCAGGCGCAGCGTGTCGGCAGACTCCCGCGACGTGGTGGCCATCAGGACGCCGTAGGCCCGCTGGGAGCGGAAGCGCAGTGACACGTCCTCCGCCTCTGTGTGCATCACCACCGGCAGCTGGATCTTCATGAATTTACTGCCGTCGTAACTCAGGATGGTGGCATCTGCACGGGGAGAAGATTCACAGCGAGCTTTATAAGGATTTTACAGCTGGGAAATTATTCCATATATTACATTTACTATCATGTCTGGTGGAAAGCACAGTCCCATTGTTATGGGCTTCATTTAGAAATCTAAAGGTCCGCATGAAAGGAGATAAAATGTATGTAAATTCACCATTTTGCCGGGATTTGGATTCTCATTAGGAGGCAAGTCCCCAAGTATAAAAACGTCGCGGCTTGTTTGTTGTTAGTCCTCACTCTGTGCCCAGTGTGATTATGAAACCCATATGACAGACGAGGAAGCGTGTGTGTTTGGAGAGATTGGAGAGAGAAATCCTCCTCACATCAACAACTCAAGCCCAGAAGTGTCGATACAGTGTGGGAATTTGTGCAATCATCCCATTTTTTTTTCTTTTTCGTTCCCTGAAACCTAAGACTCCACATTCAAAAGATCCTTGCAACTCAAAGAGTAAAGATTCCAGCCTTTAGACTAATAAGTGTCACAATACTTTGGAGTGCACATGCATATGAAACATTGAAACAAGAAAGGTAATATATCAACATAACAAGTATTTGACATGAGGTAAACATCGCATTGCAATCTACAACAGTGCCCAGCAGGCTGATTGCTGGAAGTACAATGCTGACTTATGTAGTCCTCATCAAAGTCACAGAGGAAAGGAGGGGTGTAGGCAGAGAAAGGAAGAAAGAGAGCAAGAGAGAGAGAGAGCAGGACAAAAAGAGGGAAAAGAGAGAGAGAGACAGACAGAGAGCAAAAGAGGCAGAGAGAGATGTCGCAACTTGTCACACTGCAAGACAAATGTCACTTACTGAGTGATTGTTTGTCAATTAGTATCGGCGTGTTTTTTTGTTTGTTTAGCACTTTCTATAGTTATCAATTGGTTCATATTTTAAATTGTACTATTTTACAATATTTACTTTGTAATGCATGCCAATTGAGCACCATGAAATTAAATTTTATTGAATCGAACTGAATTAACAGCAAGCTAAAAGCATGCAACAAGAGTTTTTTGGGAATCATTTACAGGTGGTGTTAACAAACCTTTTAGTCTCCCAACACATAAACTCATCCGTCTAGTAGATAGCACAGCATCTCACCCACTGTGCAATATAAAAGTGAGAGATTGCCGGCAAAGGTAGACTATTGACTAGGGACAAGAATGTAATTGGCTGGAGAGTGGTAGCAGACCTGTAGTATTGAGCGTGGGCACCAGGTGACTGCATTAACTCAAAGCATTAGGCGGTGCTATAGAGAGAGAGGCAGGGCAAATTGTTTCACACCGGGGTGAGGTTGTAACAACATTTCCTGTAACTAAACCATAACCCAATAACAAAGCCATTATTGCGGCTACGGAGACAGATAGAACAAGGAGGATGCGGCGAGAGCGAGAGGCAGAGGCGGCGGCTGATAGGCTAGCAAATGTACACACAGGCCACCACATCACCACTGGCCCGTCACACGGCGCCAATGTCACATCTATCCCCGTGGGACGAGTCCCTCTGCCACATCCCTCACCCAAATCCAATCTCCCCCGCCCTCCTGGGGTACGCCGCAGGTGACAGGAGCGTGTGACAAACGAGCTCGCAATGCAAAAGCGTCCGCCTGCCGGCAGGTATCGGCGGCCCCGAACGCCATTTGGACACCGTTAACTTTGGGAGAACAAATGGAGGAGCTGCTCAGACGATAGCCACTGGAGGCATGTGTCGAATATCACAAGTTACACAAGACGTTGGTGAGGTTTAAATGGTAGTTTAATGCATTAGAAAGCGTCCTAATGTATTGGACATACATTTCCCCTCGCCATGATGTGATGTCTCCTACTTTAAGTGACTAGGTAGGAATACCTGTTAGCAATCGTTGAACCACTTGCTCCGATACAGTGAGAGGAAATGTTTCTCTTCCTTCAATAACTGTGATGCACGTTTAACAGCACATTGGAGAAAGTTTAAAGAAAGAAAGTCAAGAAAATATGCTGTGGTTTTTAATAATAATAACCTTATATAAGGAATCCAATTAAGTGGCATCATAGATGTGGGATGTCAAATCAAACCTGATGACAAAATTCTTCACTAACAAAGTCTGAACCGTTGTTCTCACTCTGACATTGCATGCTTAATAAAAGATGAGGCAACAAAAGGCATGATTAATGTGATTCGACTCATTGTCAAGGAGTCATAGAAACTTCTACAACAAAATGTCTGATTATTGCAGGCAGACAATAATCTAGCAGTAGGATGGTGTCAAATGATAAATGGATGGATGTAAGCAATCACAATCCGAGGAAATGCATAAATATTGCATCTCATCCCAGGCGCCACCTGAGCAGAAATGCGTGAAACAGGCTGTCAAATTCAAGCCTGAATAAGAGGTGATCTGATTGACATGGGCATATGGAGATTGACATGTAAGGAAATTATTATGTAATGCAAAGTGAGGACCTGTCAAAAATGCAATCCAAGTCTATGGTCCTTTTTTTAATTGTCGGCCCGTTTTTAATAGCAGAAGAAAAAGCAGAGAGATGTTAGTCCAAACGTGTCCCTACGTCAAAACAACAGGAGGCTGTCAGGGAGGAGGTAGTGGAGTGGAGTCATCGATTTGTCTGGAGCCCTCCCTGCCGATCACTGTTTCCTTGTTTCCGTAAGAAAACAAGCAATTTGTGGGCCGGATTTGAGAGGAGAAACAGATGAGGCGTTAGCGCTAACAACAAGGACGACTGATGGAAAACGGGGGAACTGTGGGTTCCCCCCCCCCCCCCCCCCCCCAAGGAGCAGAAGGTTTGCAGGAAGAGAAACTGTCATCCGCATGTCACAGGATTGGGACGCCCCACGGCACCAGACCCAATCCAATTCAAATATTGCCGAATTACACTTGCCACGGGGATTTGGGAAATATATGTTGAACATTCACAAAAAACTGGAAGAATTTGCCACGAGGCATCATAAATAATTCACAACTGCTTATTTCCTCTGCTCTGCAGCTTTCTTAGTATATGGTATTGTACACAGCTTGGGAAAGAGACATTCCAAACACTAAATGGGTTGAATCAACCTGTCAAGTGACTCATTTACTTAAACAAGGTGACACCATTCCCAATTCTGTGAGATTTGATCATTTTGGGCCAACTGCTAGCCTGGCAGAGGACTACTGTCACCATATTGGCTTTCATTAGCAGTGAGGGGACAGCATCCACGGTCATGTGGGTTTCGTAAAGGACATTGATTCCAGTCAAAACATGTATTATAGACTACACAATAGGCATCCAGGATGAGATATTCAACATTAAACTAGGATTCCATGGTTCATGCATGTTCTCCAGCTATGTTTTGGAGCAATGTTTGCCGCTCATTAAATGCAGCACTGCTGCTTTTGGTATTTACTTAACAGAAACCATGATTTACTTGCATACATCAGACAGCTGTGACTTTCCTTAGGAAAACAGCATTGCATCAATTGCATATTTATAGCATTCAAAGTATATACCAGTTGCATTGAGCAATAAGAACTATGATTTGGAAGAGAGATTACTGTCTACATGATGGAGCTAATTCAAATTTGACATGACAGTGAGTTTTGGGGTGTGCTCGAACGGAGCCCCTAGTCACCGTGATCTGTAATAAGCTTTATTAGGCTGTCCAGCCCAGATAATTAGGATCAATCCAGTTCAGGCAATTCACCACACTGGGAACAAGGAAGACGATGAACCAAATGGCATGATGGTTTTGGTTTTGTATAATTGTTCAATTATAACCTACTTTCTGAACAGACATGCATGGGTGAGAATTTGACCCGATCCTTAGATGCGGGTTTAAAAACAGTTACACCAGGCAGAAATGTAGATCATGTCATAACAGAGCTGCTGAAAAACCTTACTGACAGCTGACATGACATAAAACTGGGCAAATCAGATCTTTTTACTGCAAGCATGTTCCTGTGTGAATGCCCTATTTTGACCATACACTGTGCAGAGTCTAGATTATTTTTCAGTTGCGAGGAACGGAGATTTGTCTCTCGTCTGCGAAGCCTTTGTGCAGAGATATGCTATTATTCTGTGCGTGGAATCCATCCTGTCATATCTCATTAGAGGCTGTGTGTGTGTGCTGCACTGACCCTTCCCTACCATCTGGGTGCCAACCTCTACCTTGCTCTACAACACTAATATTTGGGCTAATTAGCAACTGGGTCAGCCATGGAGGAGAGGACTTTGGGACGCAAGGAGGAAAAGAGCTGTTTTGTCTGATTAATTAAAACTTCTCATTGGAAATAGGCGAATGGTGCAGTGGTGCTCTCTTACCCGGCCCCACCTCCTCCTGCCTCCCTTTGGTACCCTCCTCCCCCACCATATGCAGTAGCTGTATTTAGCCAACGGGTGGTACACCATGCATGGATAAGTGAGGGCCGGGCTAATTCTTCTGACAGCTCCTCGGCCGGCTGGTGCCTGCTCCATGCTACCAGCTCACAGGCAATCTGGAGCCATCAAAACAGCTGGCAGGCCAGGTCCCATCCCCCACATCAGGGCTCCTGCTCCCGCTCTGCCGACGCCCGTCTGACGGCCGCGCAGAGACGAGGCCGAGAAAAGAAACGAGGGGACGTGGGACGGCGGTCAGAGACAGCGCGAGACGTCTCCTCGCTTTGTCTCCTACGGGTCCTGATGGACCTCCATTGAAACACCCCGGGAGCCCTCCCGTCCTCAGGCCTCAGCAGCTCCCTCTACAATGCTTTTTGAATGAAGCTAAGACGGATTAGGCCGGGCGCTTTAGGAATCAGAGGGTTGCTTCTAGATAAGCAATTATCTGAATAAAATGTAAAGGGTGGCACCCTCCATTCCCAATCCAACTCCCACAGGTGTTATGGCCTCATTCCGGTCAACTGATTGGCTGGGATGGGAAGCATACATGTGGAAAATTGGCAGCGTGGAAAGCCAGGCGAGGTGTGCATTAGAGACTACAGTTTGTTCTCTCTCGTTGCCCTTTTTTCTTTCACTGTAACTTCTCTTTCGTTATCTCTCCTTTTCCATATAAACAACCACTCAATAGACGCAGTCAGTTCATTTCTGACACTCATTTTGGAGATATTTTTAGTTACATCTGCACTTTATTTACATGTGGATGGTCTTTGCCCACTCTGATAAACATTAACTCACTACTGCCATTCACACTGCAGTAACTACGACTCCAAATGAGAGGTAACAGGACAAAAGGGAGAGTTTCTTTCTTACAAATTGTAAAATGACTTTAAAAACAAACAAGCAGTTCCATCAGGAATGCAGACACGAATACACACAACAAGTGCCTTTCATTCATTAGTGTATACGAATAGATGGGGGCTGCCTGGAACTAGGGGTTTGCCAGGGGCTTGATCCTAGAAAGTATTAGGCCAACTAATTGCATCAAACTTGCTTTAGAAAAAAGATGCAACTGGCTGTGACACAGAAGATGTTGATAGGCAGAGGCTTAGCTTTTGGCTCACAGCTGGCTGAAGTGCTAATCGGCCTAAGTCTCAATCAAAGAGGTTGCAGGGTCATCCGCTGGCCAATCGAGCCCTAGAGTGAGCGTTTGGTCAGAGCCAAAAGCAGAGATGTGGTCATGCTGAGCTTAGGGTTTGCTTGACAATTCCAGTAAAGACAATTGAATTTAAACGAATGCATTCCTTTTCAAAGCTTACTGACAGACTTTATGGAATATTGACAACAAGGAACAGCTCCTGCTTGACTTTATTTTTTTTAGAGCTGTGGCAGATCCCATAACAAGGCAACACAATTACAGTAAATAGCAGCATCTGCCGTCAAGAACCAAGGCCAGTTTGGCAAGAGAACGACTCACAGGCTAAATCAACAAATGCTACTCTGTCCCATCTAATTACTCTGTAGAAGACATAATCATGCACAAAAACATATACTGAGATAACATGCAAACACGCAAACATATGCAAATTATCCCTTTTGTATTGTAGTTGCATCTGCTAGCACTTGGACTTGATGCACTCTTATTTTGTGGAACTGTGGATTTGGCTTGGAAACACTTCATTTGTATCCCGGTGTTTAATGTGGCACTTGCATCGCTTTTATCTACGCGATTGGGTCAGGGATGCACTTATTTATTTTTCGTCCTGACTTGTGTTTTTTTACCCTCTCTTGTTGAAAACACTATTCATAAGTCGCTTTGGATAAAAGTGTTTGCTAAATGACAGTAATGTAATGTAAGGACACGTTATTTACATTCTGGAAAGGGCTTGATGTCTTAAAAGGGGCTAGTTCCATGCCTACCTACGATAATGTTAATATAATAATATTTTGTGCATAGTCTTGACAAGTCATGTTCATGCCAGGCCTGCTTGAAACGTATTAAAGTGATACTCATATTGCATTGTATTGCAGCTCCTGCAGCAAACTTACTAGCTAACACGGAAAGGTTAAGTCCAACAGTTTCTGTCCTCCTGTACTCTTTTAAATTTTCTCTAATTTGTCCAGCCTTTTAGTACTCAGATCGTCTTTTTTTCTCAAATGGGAAAAAGGGTATGGGTATTCTGTACCGGGTCTGGTCACGAGTGAATGGTTTGATGAGCTAAATGGTTAGCAGCAGAAGACAGGCAATTTACAGGGCAACGTGCATGGTGGATGCTGCCTCGGGGATGCTGCAGTCAGCTGCCACTCAAAATGCCCAGAAACTGACACTCAACCATCTCTCTCACTCTCTGAACCTCTCCCTATATCTGTCTGTTTGTCTTGCTGTCTTTCCTTCAGTCTGCAGCACCTGCCAGTCTTTCCACTCACTCTTTCTGTCTTTTCTCTCTCCATTTAGGTGGGTGATGTGTGAATCAGTAGCTAGTTAAGATCATCCTGACCACTGGCACTGTCCCAGCTCTGAACATGGGAGGTGGTCTCTTCCGACAAAGCATTCCAAATCTGGCTCTGGTGTAATGACAAGCTTAAAGCTCTTCTCCTCCAGCCTGCCTTTGATGTCAATTATATTCACATTTCTAACAGCCACCCCCACCCCCGCCTCCACTTTCCCCCCAAATCCCAAATCTACTTTCCACAGTGGGGTAACACAGGGCTTTGGTGGTGGGGAGACATCAACTTTCCCTGCTGGGATGTTATCTGACAGTGCAACATTTTATATACCAAACAACTGCCAGCTTAAGAGCATCTGCCATAAACACCTTAACAAACAAATCACTAAGTCCAGAAAGCCCTTAACATCTTTCATCCGGACCAGGAAGGGATGGAACGCACAAATGTTAAAATGCCTGTACCTCTTTCACAAGAGCGGCCCAGGTATCCAGTCCCGGAGCAGTCGCAAACGTAGCGATTCCAGCCCTCGCGGCAGATGCCGTTGTTCTGGCAGGGATTGCTCAGGCACTGCTTGGGCGGCTCCTTGGAGCAGGAGGGCTTCACCCCCGTGGCCTTTTGGACCTCAGCCAGGCGCCGGACATCCTTGCTCTGGCCGTCGATGAAGAGGTCCCGGATGCAGCCCACGTAGCCGTAGTTGAGCAGGGCGGTCCACACCTCAGTAGGGAAAACCAGCCCCATCTTGTTCTCTGGCAAACCCCCCAGGTAGAGGTTGTCGTCCAGGTCAAGGATCTCACTGTCCCCTGGGGCAGTGTAGGCTGTACGAAGGGTGTTGATGGAGATGGTACCTGAAACACAGAGGGAAAGTTTGAAGACGGCTTCTGGGATTGTTTATAGGTCATGCTCAGAGCCTGCGTGCCAATCAATAGGGAATGTGCAGACCGTATTCTGCTAACCACTCTGATACAGTTGTCTATTTAGTGTGATTCCACTTGACTTTGTAAATCTCATTAATTTATACAGAAATGTAAAATAAAAAGGAAAAAGGAAAGTGAGGGGAAAGAGAAATGAGTGTTCCCGAACCGCAACCCTGACCCTCTTTAGCCGACCAAACTTAAAACCCCAATTCAACCATCTTTTTTTTACATGATTAACGGAGTGCAGGTTGTTTCTCACACCCTGTCTCTCCTTCTGTTTGCCTCACCAACACATAAACCTGACAGGAGACTCGGTGTGTTTCCCCGCTGTGATTTATCGCTCCCATTCAGGTTTAATTCTCGATCTGGAGCACGGTAAACAACGGCGGACATGACTGGACTGTAAAGCTGCGCAGGGGAAGGCCGTGCAGAGGGGCCCAGGCCGGGTGATTAATTTGTGTATGGATCTGTTACTCTCAGTCGAGCAGCCGTTGTAGATCTTTAATTAATGGCGGCTGCCTTTGCTACCTGCCCACTAATCTATAGAGCATAGCTACCAGGCTAGGAGCTGAGAACTATTGGGAGAGGAAGAAAAGCAGGAGAGTATTGGGGGGTGGGGGTGGGGGTGGGGTTGGGGGGGGGGTGGAAATGAAATTGGCACACTGTAATGGGGTTTCTTTTTGAGTGGCAGATGCACACTGTGGCTAATATGAAGCCGCGCCACTATGAGCTCATTGCTACGGGGGACACAGCAGGGCTCTAACTTCTTCTACTGATATGGCCTTCCTTTCTAACTAATAAATCCATTTAAATGTTTTTGCTTGCAAAACAGGCCCCAAAACACCCATGGATCTCTTTATAACCAGGGCTGGCCAATGTTAAAGGCAGACTTGAGATGTGGGTTTGTCTGAACTATTATACAGCATATGTTGATGCTTATAAAAAATAAAAGCGCAAGAACTACCGTATAAACATAATAGTCCCCTATTATTGTGAAGCATCCACTTCACCTTAGACTAGCTGTGTTCTATACCGTCTTTGTGAGCCAGCCCTGGAGTCAGGCTGTTTAGAGGGATAGCCATGGAGGCGGTGATTAACCTGGCTCTGGGAGCACACGTCCCTGCTTCGTTCTCAGGGTCTCGGCCCCGGGCATCTGTTCCTGCACCCTCTCCCTGACCACCCACTGGCCTTACCACCCCTCAGCCACAGCTGCTGCCTGTGACATCCAGTACAGAGCATTTGGCCAGAGGCCACCTATCGCACGGCCAGAAGAGTTCCCTTCAGGTTAGGGCTAACGAGCCCACTACATCAAACTCATTTGCTGGGGAAAGACTCTAAGTGGACCAGTTGTGTGGTGACTGATGGTGTATTATTAAGTATTATTAAGCAGGTAATTCAACCTAATTTAGTCAATATGATTTGTAATGATAATGTCGGTTACAGTAAATCTTAGATTTGTCATCAACTTCAAGCTCATTCATTAGCCTACCCGACATGAAAGACTATTGCACAATGGCTTTCGATTCGCTGTTACTTCAGCATGTTACAGGTGACATATGGCTTATGAATAAGTAAGGCGGAAATATTAGATCCAATAGCTTGAAAGCATTTTTTTTTTTGTATGGGATATGCGCCAGTGCTGTCTACTGTCGGCCCTGTCAGACTAAATTGATGTAAGTGGAGGATAAGAGCTGCATTTCGCCATCTTTCAGGCATCTGCTCAGAGTGCTCCTCTCACTTGTCACAGTTATGTACAGATGTGTGTAAACACTGACAAGCTATGTCGAAGACACAAGGCACTATAGAGCCTCATGGGGAAAAGTACCCTCCTCTATGAATTGCCAACACGGAGAACACACCACTTCCAAAAATGTGCCCGTAGCCGTGGCCTTATTTATAGCTGAAATGGTAGGAAAAGTCTCTGTCGTAATCATAGAGGCATGTGTGTGTGTGTGTGTGTGTGTGTGTGTGTGTGTAAGTGTGTGTAAGTGAGTGTGAGTGTGTGTTTGTGTGTGTGTGGGGGGGGGGGGTGGGGGGGGGGGGGGGGGCAGGGGGTGGATAAGGAGCAAGATGTGAACATGAAGATAGTGAAAAGTGGGGCGGAGATGAGGGTGGGATAAAAGATGGCAGATAAGAACACAAATGACTGGAGGAGCGGGAAATGATAAAGAGAAGACAGGGGAAGTCAAGTACAGTTTACGGCAGCACAGACAGTGCTGACAGATGGGGACAATGAAGATGGTGACAAACCCAAGGAAAACAGTTGTCGATAACAAAAACCCACACATTATTTCTAAAGTAGGTCCCATTCAAGTGAGCCTATCCTTCCCTTGGGAAAGACCCAGTGCCGAAAAGTTTGGTGTTTGCAATGGCTTTATCTAAATGATGTCTAAGCAATTAACCTATTTTTCTCTCTGGGTGTGCTTTCACAGCCTGTACGCGGGTCTTCACTTTGCCATGACGCTTGCAGCCCAGTGTAAGTCCACCTCTGTTTCCTTATGGAACTGTCCTGAGCACATTCAAGCAGACTGCTCATATCGTACCCGCGTACTGTGTGCATCAGCAACCTGGGTTCCATAACTCCTCTCACACATCTCAACAACATGTTAGACGGGGGATTACTCCAATCCAGTTAGGCCGATACGGCCAAATCTCTCCCTGTGATTGGATTCTCTTTGGACGGGTGTGCGGGTGACCTGCGGGGGTTGGTTGACGGAAAAAGCTGCACACCATGTAGCGTCTCTGATGAGTGACCAAGGGCACTAGCAGGCTGGGTGCACTCACTTAAAAGCCCAACAACCCCTCACATCTCTGGCTAATGCAGTAGGGTTGAAGCATGCTAGCTAGATTCTATCCACGGCCATTGGTGCACATTTAGGACGAGCAGGGTAGCTTCAAGCTGAACAGGACAGGGATCATTATTTCGCACCGCTTCTGTGACAGAACCTAGCATAGATAAATATTATCTGTAATATGTCACTAGCATTGCTTCGTGAAGGCCGCACCACTTTTTCGAAAACAAATTACCATTATCATCGCTTTCAATGAGATCTTGGCAAACTTTCTAGTCTAAGATCAAATAAATTGCCAGCACAATGCCAAAAGTTTTCTGTGTTACATTTTGCAAGTTCATTTTTTACATATTCAAATAATAGGGGCCTACATAAAGGCAGTATCATTAATAAGTGGAAATAATAACCACAAAAATCTACATCCAAAGTTGACAAAGTAGTCCATAGATAGTTTGTTTCAATTGGATTAATTTCGTGGTTCAAGATAGTTAAAACAATCATCTTTCACATCATAATAAAACAAAGATGTTTTCCAACCGTCATATGATAATGGCACTATGAGGCTGTAATTTGCTACCTTTGATGTGAACTTTTTGGAATGGGTATACACATCTCTTTCATGTTTTTTTCACTGTAGAATTCAATATATTTAGTAATTTGAAGATCTGCAGACACATTATCCCAGGCACAGGCAATGCTTGTAAATGCCACGGACAGAGGCTTCCAGCTTGAACAGGAGCACCACAACATGTGAGAAGCATTGACCCAGTGTGGGGAATAAATTAATGCTCATAGTTATGAGGACAACTCCATTTCATAGTCAATAACAACATTGACAGCTACGCCAAATCTGTTTTCCCCAGCAGAGACTGGAAATACATTGGAGTACCCGTATGTGCCCATAATGTGAGCACATATATAGCGTAACTATAGTGTCAGAGCTACAGCTCATTATGTCCGGTTACTCTGTTGTGCTAACTGACGCGTGTTTGGTGGTGTGTATTAATAAAACATCCAGGTCCCAGATGAAAAGCCCACTGCACCATACGCTTAGTGACTCACTCACTCCTGGGACTTTGTGTTGACTGGTGGATTTATTTATGTATTTTTTTGTTAGACATTACTTTCCTTCTATTAATAATTAAAAGGTATAGCCAAAGGGCTGCGGAGTAAACAGCCATGCACTTTGTCACCATCCAAACAACAAGTTTGTATCCACCAGCGCGAGAGACTTGTCTTTGTCTGTAGCAGCATGAGTCAACTCTATCCAAACATCAGCTTGTCTGAGGTGATAAAAGGATGACAGAGTGCAGAGAGTTGACAGAAGACTTAAAGTACAAAGAACCGGTCCTCTAAAAGTGACAAAAAAGCTTTCTAGGTGCAGTCGAATGCCACTCTGTACTGCAGAACCAGCTCGGTGGAAAGAAAGATTCATGATAGATGACTTTCACAGTAAATGTTACCAATGTAAATCAGATGATCACATTAAAGCATTCATCTTTCTTTAATCTTTTCTTTTGTTATGATTATTATTATTAAACCCTGCATGGCCTGTGGTGTTAAAACAAATCCAAAGCTGTGTATGCTGGGTGACTGGACTAAGCGTTCATATTTGAGGTCATTTGAGTTTGTGTTTAAGGGTTTGTGTCATAGCATGGTGTGTGGCCACAATATAAAATATGCATTGAATACAAACATTATAAAAGTGTAGTCATTATGTTTTGTTAATAGAATAATTCTGAAAATGTTTAGGCTACATAAATGGTGGTAAAAAAATATTTGATACTTTGAATGATCTTGGGAAAATGTACTGATTAATTTGCTAGTCTACTGCTTTGAAATATTCATTGGGCTTAACGATTTAATCGTTCTGTCAACACATGGTTACTGTAAATTTGAGTGTCCAAGTTATGTTGTGTCCCTTATTTTTGTGTGATGGTACCTATAGACTTGAGCAGAGAAAAAAAGTAATTCTGAAATATCATTAGCGAGCAGTTCAGCATAGCAGTGTGCAGTAACTGTCTTGGTCCTGTGAGAGACCACCTCCTGTTTCCATGGAAACTCGAGCAGAGCAGCCAGAAAGTGAAGCTGGAAAGTGAAAGCCAGAGTATAACAAAATATACAACTGTAAGAGTGTGGGCGACTGCGTGTATATGGTTTTGTGACTGTGTGTGGGTGTGTGTGGGTGCTTGTGCTTGTGAGCAATTATAAAATTGAAGTCCAACTGATTTGGGGAATTATAATTGAATATTCTCCTTCAGGTTTGACTTGAAGCCCCCTAACTGATCAGTAGAGTATCATAGAGTTTTATGTACTGCAAACGAGTTCAATAAAACCCAGAAAAATCTGAAATATTAGTGAAAAAGGTTTCACGTGGTTACATTGATGTCTCTGTTTTAGATCCTGGCTAGGTCTCGCGTCAGAGGGTTTTGAAACAATTAATCTAATTTCCACCTCTTGCGATGGAGTAGAAAACATGATCAGGAGGCGTATCTAATTTGCACCATGACATTGCAAGGCCTTGGCCCTAAGCACACACTAACAAATGCTGCTTGGATAAGCAAATCAACAGGGATCAACAGAGTAACAATGAAGCTGGGAGGACACACAGTGGGGGCGGGAGAAAATGCCAACCATACTGAGCGGCTCTTCAGGAAGCGTATTATCCGTAGCTCCGCCTGCTGTATTCCCACCAAGTGGTTCCATGGGGACAGCTAATTGCAGTTTTTACTAATGACTTTTAGAGGGGGATAAAACCAGCAGGCAGGTGATTGTGTACCAGATGGACAAAAGGAAACGTCCCGCATACCTGATCTGCCATCGCGCTGGAAGTCCACATGGTACCACTCGCCATCGTTGACCTTTTTGTTGACGGCCCTGGTCTTAGTGGTGCCTGAGCCCATATCCAGCAGCAGGTAAAGGTGGCCGTCCAGCATCTCAATGGCGAAGAAGTCCACTTTAAGAGTCAGGGGGCTCTTGGCGTCCTTGGGCTGCTGCTTGGGCTTGCCGTGGCTGAAAAGGAGCAGGCCGTTGGGCTCGGTTGTGCGGAAGTCAAAGGAAATGGAGCCGGTCTTTTTGGCGTTCCACTTGTTGAGGATGACGAAGGACTCGGGCGTCTCGAATGTGATGGGGTCCAGAGTGGCCACGTTCTCACACTTGAAGGCTACTATGCCGTGCACCTTCATCTTGGAATCCCCCAGTTTGGCCAGCCTGGAGAGCTCAAGCCTTACGTCGTTGTTTTTGTACACGACCTGGTTGGTGAGGGAATGGAGAGAAGTGAATGCCGCAGCCAAGCATACAGAGGATATTTAGTTAGCGAGAGTCTGACCTGGGATTATCATTTGCAGAACTCGAAAAAAATAATTTGAAGAGCCATTATGTGTGTATGATTATTGAACTGCCTCAAACGGTGGCCATGGGGTCAGCATAATCAGAACAGCGTTACAGCACAGCATGGGACATAATCCAAATTGATTTTGGTTACGTTTGTACTGAAACATGGAGACATGGTTGTCATGTGGCATTATAAAACAGAGCAGTTGGCCCCTGAGACCCCTCTCTTTTCCTCAAGGGATCCGCACAGTGTGTCAGGGAAGGCAGTATAGGCCGGGACGACAGTCACTACTGGCCCACTTCACCTGTGCGTGGACTGGTGGCACCACACGTCACTCACATCAGACAGCCAGCTTTTCTGACTGTTGACAGACCTGGCCTCCTGAGGCTTTGGCAGCAAAGGGAGCAATCTCTATCAGACTGCAATATGGTAGAGAAGAATAGTCTTTAGTCATACACGATCCAGTTATGATGATATTTTTCTTTTTGCAGTGTTACTTGTTAATTGACAGGAGATAATTATATAATGGGTAGTGGCTACTGTTAATTTAATTGTAAGATGCAAGTGGAAAGCAGCAGCGTGTGTTGTTCAGGATCCTTCCCATGATCGGGGTGTGGGAATAGGGAAAAGGGGGTTGGTGGTTTGGGGATGGGGGAGAGTGATGAGGCTTAACAGCTGCCCACATTGCAGGTGTGAGGTAAAATTGCTGATCAAGGCCTCTACTGGAGCCTCTGAAAGAAAAAAACCTCCTGAAGATGGATGGGCCTCTCTAAAGCCATTTCAAAACACCTAGATTAATCAAGCGCCCACACATACAAACGCTGGCTGCTGGTGGCAAGGGGCCATTAGGAACAATGCTGATGTGACTACGGGTTGCGTGATTCAACGGCAATTGGCAGTAGCAAAAGAAAACCTCCCTATGATTGCTCTGTAATCACAGACAATCCCATTAGCCCAATTAGTCTTGTCGGGTGCCACGGTTGCAGTGGTTTTCTGAGTGCAGTGCATTAACGATCAGCGGCCTGACCTCGAGGGCGCCGTAGGTCCGAGAGCTAAGAGACGCGCCGAGACGCTGACAGGAACTGCAGCTGCATTACAAGCAGCCGCTTCATAAGTTATCGTAACCATTCGTTATTGATGACAAGCGATATTCGACAGCGCTGGGCATTCAAAAAAATAACAGGATAAAATTCTAGACCTAATATCCGTACGTGCTGCCTGAGGCTCAAAGGTGACTTTTATGTCAGGTCATTAGGAGAAACCAATGGCATCCGCTTGGGCAGGTTGGAAAACAGGACGGAGTGTGTGCTGGGTGGCCTCCCAGATGCTGCGATGGACTTGCCAGACTGCCGAGAGTGCATTATTCCTAACCATGGCTGAGTTCATCGCTTTCTGCAAAGTGTTTCCACCATTAGAATAGGGAGGGCTGCCCAGACATCGAAAATGTGGTCGTCCATAATGTCTCTCGCTAATGACCAAATCTATACGACTATCTGTAAATACAGTAAAGTGGCTGTATTCTGTGCATTAAACTACAAATTGTGAGAAACCAAGCGCTCGTCCTAATTAGCAGCAATCTGAGACATAATAGAAGGACCTATTACTTGTCTTTGTCTAATCACAAAATATGTATTATCAGGCAGAAACACAGTCAGCATATGTAGAAACATAGAGAACGGAGCTTACTTTCAGTGCGTACGCATTCGCAATTCAAAATTCCAGGGTTCATGGAATACAAAACGTCACCCTTTTCATAGGTCTCAGCGTGCACAATTATAACCTGCCAATGTGTGAGGGGAAGCTAACATTATTATTATGAGCCCCAAATGTGCTTCCGAGCGCAAAGTGGAGGATGTGTCGACAGCTCCCTCGGCACAGAGCTACAGGGGGCATTCCAAACAAAGCCCCCTGGGGAGGGAGTTAGGTGGGGAGCAGACACTCCCACGCAGTCCCCATTCCTCTAATTGTACCTCTATCTGCCAGAGGCAGGAGAGGAACAACATGATCTTCCATGAACAAGGCTATCGGCGTTGATTACAAATTGTTTTCAACATGGTGAACCAGCGGTGGGCCGGCAGAAGCCGACCTAGATGACTCATGATGGCAGAAAACGGTTTTGTGTTGCCGTCAGCCACTGTGATGCCTAGCATTCACCTGAAAACAGGGACACCTCCTATGGGATGGAATTAGCATGGAGCAATGTGTTTATCAGTCAACCACGTATCTGTTGCCTATCTGTGGGCGGGGGGGGGGGGGGGGGGGGGGGCGGACAGAGAAGCATTTGAATTAGACAAGCTGACTGACTTGGTGACATACTGCATTGTCCTATTCTGTTATGGTGGAGGGCGCCAAGTAAACAGGCACATTACTCTGACGCTGGCAGCAGCTATTGCTTCATCGTCATATCATCTCTTTTAAAATACTGTTTTAAAAACCGTTTGGAGAAGGGCATTCACAAGTCTGACACGGAGCCAAATTAAATTTTCAAGCTATATTTAAGAGATGTAATGGAAAAAGATGGAATCTACTGAAGGAAAACAAAACCAATTTGACAAGAACCTCTTTGGCAAAGTCTGAGGAGGATGCGAGCTATCTCTGGAGGAGAGAGAGCCAGAGGCCCTCAGACTGCAGCACTGGCTTTTAGGCACGCATGAAGGAGGCGCAACAGCTACTGACTATAAACCACTATCGATTCACCCAAGTCAAAACAAAGGGCACCTTTTAGAGCCAAAGAAGAGTTACCCCTAACTGTGGGCTTCCTGCCTGAGCCCAGCCACATGAGAAAGCTGTGGCACTAATTTGTCATCAGGCTGGGAGCGTGACATCTGGGCTGTTACCACACCAGCGTTTTGTCATGTGAGCAGATCCAGGCGCAAAGGCGACTGGGACCTGCAGATATGTACTGCAACATGGGCACACAGGAACTGGGGCTGGAGGCACATGTAATCCATCAGCCGCTCCAGCGCCTGCTGGTGGACCACTACTCATGTGTCATGGTCCTGAGAGTGGCACATAAGGGGAGGCTGACCTGAATGGAGGCTTCCGTTTAATCAAGCTCACTGGACAGGATGATGCAAGCAGCCTGTCAATGTGCCACATGGGCGTGGGTCGCAAGCACAGCAAAGTGCCTACGCCTGCTCTGCTTTTCTTTTTCTCAAGAGCTAAAACAACAACACTATGTTTACATTTTGTTCAATTAGCTCCTTCATTCTGTGTTTATCTAATAACTTTTATTCCTCAGATATGTTGTTGTCAACATGGGGTCTCTGGAAGAGGGGAAAGAACTGAAGGGAAATTATTCAGAGTTTTTCCACTGAGAAATCCTGCAGAGGCCTCAAGTGGCTAACACAGTCATGTATTGATCTCTGCCCCCTAGTCAGGAGTGCCCCCTGTGGCTTGGCTGACCAACAGACTGCAGCGAGGGCGTCACAGAAGGGCAGATGGCTATGTTTACCGCAGGCCTCCACAGCACCAGCCCCTCAGAGAAAGCCCGTAACCAAGACGGACCCCTTAATGTGCAGAGCCCTAACAAGCTGGAGACGTGGCATGGACATGTGGCCTGCACCATGCCTGCTCATTAGGCAGAGTCGCCTCAGAACTTTTGGAGGGTTTTAGTGAGGAAGATCCTCTGCCGGAGGTGAGGTGGGGAATTGTAAGACACAAAAGGAGCAGCGTTCGCTTGTGAAACGAGGGAGAGGTAGGGAGAGGGAGACGAGGAGTGCAAAAACAGAGCTGTGGGAATGAGAAGACAAACCCCTCTAATGGCTCCGCGTTCAGCACTTGGAAATGTTGCTTTGCAGATATTCTAATGCATCCCCAGTGATTGCTGAAGTGATTTTTTGTAGGTCAGGATACCTTTTATGCAGGCAATGCAAATTGAATAGTGAGCATTGTATTAGTACAATGGGACACAGAGTTTCCAATGATGAATTTTATAAGATAATGCAATAAACTCCATGATAAGACCCTTTCAACACTATTTTCTAAATCACTATCAATGGATAATAAGTCAGATTGGAGATCGCATTTGAGGCACAAAATAATGGACAGTCACTCGAAATGTATTCCCATGATGTAAAAGTCTCCATGTTTCAAAACACTCATATTGCCATGTGGTATATTAATAGTGGTCCATTAATTATAGACAATATACTGTATGTCTCGGGCTTTTTCAAGTTCTGCAAACAGAGGTGACTTGTGGTGTTTACCAGAGGAATGACAGTAAGGTGTTCGGTGTGTTGGACCTGCTCATGAAAATTCAACTGGCTGATCTCAGGATCAGAGGTCTGCTTTGATGTGCACCTGGCAGAGCTGCACCAACCTTGTGCTAAATCCCCCCATCAAGATGGAGTTCTAGTGTGAGTGTGTGAGTGTGTGAGTGTCCGTGTGTGTGTTAGTGAGAGATAGAGAGTGGAAAAAAGAGACGGAGAAAGAGAGAGAGAAATACATAGTTCTTTGGTGTGTGTGTTGAGGTAGAAAGATAGAGAGAGATTGGTAGAGAGAGAGAGAGTGTGTGAGAGAGAATGTGAGAGAGAGAGAGAGAGAGAGAGAGAGAGAGAGAGAGAGAGAGAGAGAGAGAGAGAGAGGGAGAGAGAGAGAGAGAGGTAGAGAGAGAGAGTGTGAGAGAGAGAGAGAGAGAGAGAGAGAGAGAGAGAGAGAGAGAGAGAGAGAGAGAGAGAGAGAGAGAGAGAGTATGAGAGAGAAAGAGAGAGAGAGAGAGAGAATGATGCGGTGGGGTAAAATAAATATAGTGAGGTGGGCAATACTGTGTGGGTGTTTTTTTCAGTCCTTAGATGTAGCCAGTGATGAACAGCCTCTACCCTGAGAGAGCACACAAAGAGCTGGTGTTTACCTCCTTCAGGCAACCCATAAAGTTGTTGCTAACTGGGGATCCAGGCAGGTCAGCTGTGCTAGGACTGCCTCCAACATAGAAAAAGTCGTCGGAGCCTAGCATGGTGTAGTCTTCTTGTGTATATCCTGTGGTGGTGAGAATCCCATCCACGGATATAGTTACCTAGACAACAAAGCACAGGGAAAGGACACGCTATACTCAGATAGCCTATAAGCTGCAGTCCGGCTTCTTTGCCTTTTCCTCTCGGAGTCTACCGTAGATTTCCCTATCAATGGTTGTCTGAAACCCATTTTCATGTCTGTTTTTGTTCTCTTTTTTCTTGTTTGGTTATTTTGTCCAGTTTAGGATTAGTCGGAAGACTGCAAGCCCCCAAGGGAATGTTAATCTAGTTAGTGAGTTAACGGATTGCCCAGACTACAGTGTTAGTATTGCCCCGACTGCAACTCAAAAGTAATTTTAGCAGACACAAAAATGGTGTTAGTAGAATGTTAACTAGGTTAGTTTAGCTAGAATACATATTAGTACGTTTAGCAGTTTTCTACAAAAAAAAATGTGAACGTGCTACTTTGTTAGACAGAAATGACATGCGGTTAGAGGCAAAATCACATTTTTGCAATAGGTTAATGTATATATATATTTGAGGAAAAATAAGCATACATGCCTTTTAGTTTTCTTTTTGCATGCATGCACACAAAAATAAAAATGTCTCAAGTTGTTAGAAGGTTAAGAAAAGAATTGCCGGAACTGTGTCGAATGCATGCAAAAAGCGCATGGTTAGTGCCAAAATGACAGGGGACTACAGAAGAAGCACCAGGAAAGCACCAATGACAAACACAGCTCAACTGTGACACGTATATTAACGAATGAGCAGACTGGCATTTTCAGCGCACGCTCAAAGTGCATGCCATGCAAAGTGAATGGGAATATCGACTGGCTGAGCCAAAGAGCATCAGGCCAGCCAGACAGGAGAAGGTCCTCCTTGTTAACCACTGCTTGATGCAAAAGGCTCGAAACGATGCTCCTAAAAAGGTGGGTTAAACAGAATTGGACAGGAAACAGGTAAAAAAAATAAGGAGGGTGAAACCAACAAATGATTCTTAAATTAAAAAGGAGTCAAAAAGTAAGCGAAAAGTACCAACCGCAGGTCCCCTTTTTTTGTTAATGACGTCTACAATAAAAAGAAAGAAAAGAAACACACGGCAAACCCAAACTAAGAAACAATTAGAATGATATCTACCGAACAATGTAGTTTGTTTACCATAGCGTGTCCAATGCCTGAGTGCTTTGTGGAAAAGGGGGGAGAAAGGAAATTAAAAACTGTGAACAGAATAACGATTGTTACTGAAAAAAGAGATGATGGTCACTACCGTTAGTACATTGTTAAAACGTCCAAAAAGATATTGGTTAGTAGAATGACACATTCCATGAATGACAGGTTAGTTTGTTTGTTAAAGCATGTTAGTAAAAGAGAGAAAAAAGGGCAAAATAAGTCTTAACAAGAAAAAAAAGGAACCAACGAGAATGCTCCCCAAGTGGTGCTAGCGCTGAATCTGTGGCCCTCTAACATCTGCATGGTACATAATCACCATGTCCCATATGAGCGGACTATCCAGCACTGTAGGACCAACCCCTCCCTTTGCGACAGGATATGACTGACAGACATTAAATGATTCATAGGAGATAATGCCTAAAGCACATCAGTTGACCCTCTCTAACGAAAATCCTAGTAAAAAAAAATTATTTTTTTACATCGTTTTTAATGTTTCTCTTTGAAAGCTTCAATATAAATAAAAAAACAAATTTTTGTCCTTATGTTTTCATCTTTCAGACTGCGACCAATCCCAGCGTTAGGGACTTGTCAGCTCCCAAACAGCACTGTACCTCCTTTGGTCTTATTGATGGACTTTAGGATCACTTTACTGCAATGAGACAAAGCAAAGAAGACCCTGACACGGAATGAGGAGGATGGAGACTCTGATTTCCCCACTCAGCATGCACTTTCCAGTAGACATTCCTGCATTTTCACTATTCATGGCCAAATGAGTCAAATCATTATGTTTATAATCAGTCGTTCGTTTGAAGGTAAAAGAGACAGTTTGCTGCCACTTGAGCAGGAACAAATCTAAAGCCAACTAGTCTTTCAAATCCAAGTCAAGCCACATCCCCTTATTCAGCCTGAATGTTAGAACAAAAGGTGCATCTCTTTTCTGACTTACCTGGCACTGTGGAAATCGCTAGTAACTGTTACCATATTTCAGGAGGATACTATAATACTCTATCAGCACTGAGGCTTTAATTGTGTTTTAGCTACCACAGTAGCTTCACAACTTTGGGAACAACCAGAGATCCAAAGGTCCCAACAACAAGCCAGAACTAAACACCAGCAACTGCTCATGCTGGCATAGCCAATCTGTGCTATGTTAAATACATAATACATTCAGCCACTGTAATACATGATACAGTGGGAAAGGGGCCTACATAAAGTTGTGCTTCAAACATGCTTTGAATAACTAAAACTTTTCAGATTAGCAGCTGATACTGAGCTGATATGTGATATATTCTGTATGCTTTTCTTCTTCTTTTCAATGCTTTGGCAGAGGACCAAAATGTTAAATACAATTTCTACTGTGTAACTAGTCTGCTTTCAGTTGGTTTTCCATCTGTTGCCAATATCCTATCTGAAATCGAGATGTCCCTGCTCAACGGCAGCACTGTTCTATCTCAAGTCCACATCAATCTATCCAATTCAAAAGCGACTGGAAAATCATTTCAATGAAATTCATTTACTTGAATGAATTTATGTATACATTTTTTCTCTAAGTCCCTGCATTAACCTTTGTACTGTTACCTGACGTAGATTCCTTGTTACTTTGACATCATGCCAATCATTGTCATTAAATTTCCCATTGACTGGCTCCACCAGAGCTTCAAAGGCTCCGGACCCCAAATTAATGACCAGCGAGACTGCCCCATTTTTCAGCGCCAGGTTGACATAATCTGCTGATTTGCCCGTGTGCAGCATCAGTCCGTTCCTTTGCAGCGTTTTGAATGACAGCGTGATTTCATCACTGCTGCTTTGAATAGGGTTCAAGGACAAGTCGTAGCAGAAGAACTCAGATCCTTTGAAGGTTGCAACATATTCTTCTTTTCCTGCAGAGAGAACACACAGAAAGGGAGGGACAGTTGTTGAGTTAACCTTGTCATCTTTCCCCAAAGCTGTTTTATAGGCAACTTGCGTCCACTGAGCTGTCAAAAACATGAAGGTGGACTTTGTCCCAAAATTTTAGATTATTAATAAGCACACTGAGATGGAAGGAAAGTAATACAACTGGAGGAGATGATGGGATGCAATGGTAAGTACTCACTTGCACACTTCTATGGGCATCCTATGACCAGCATCCCTGCTGCTTACCTTGGCATTAGAACCCAGGCCTCAGGAGACTCACTTAAACTTACGAGACGCCTGAGGATCCACGTGCTCTCATGTATTAGGCAGCACCTGTATGACTGCTGCTTTGTAGTGTGCGTGTTGGAGAGGCTGGATTCGTCATTGTTGATATCTCAGACATTACTGAGCACCATAATCCCTCCCATGGCCATCAATTACTTATTTTGAATAGTGTTTGCTTCAACTTGTGCTTTTGCGTGCCTGTGTAAAGGCTTCCTAAATGGTGCAGTGGAGGAGTGTGCTGTTTCCAGTGTATTGCTCTGTATTTATCCAGCCTCCTTGCCATTCATCTCAAAAGATACAAGTGTGTGCAAAGAGTATAATTATAGTGGAATGGAACAGTTAGGTGACAGATTTGCCGGGGTTATTTTCGCCATAAAACCAACCAATTAATTCAGCAACACATCCCCAACCCAATAAAAGTGAGGAAGCAGGCAATTTCTTTTTTTGTATCCATATAAAAATATATTTCATTCAGCGACAGATGATTTTCAGCAGGGGTTATGCAGAATATGAGAAAATAACCTTGAGGCAAAGTCGAAACCCTGAAATCTGAGGGCAATGTTCCATTGTATGCTAAGCAAAGGGCTGGGCCCCATTGGTGGGGGAGCCCATTAGAAAAGCCATTTAAGAGGCTTAGACAGATAACGAGACACTAGACAACAAACTAGCAAAACATAAACGGCCTAAAGTCTCCAATTACCATGAATGTGAAACACTAAAAGATGCACAAATACGCCAACATGTGCACCCTAACACTGGCGCGCGCACACACACACACACACACACACACATGCACTCGTACACACTACATCATGTAGGCATGGACACATCCAGTCAGCCAATAAAGGGGGTTGCTGTCCGGAGCAATTTGTCACTCCATCGATCCCTCCTTAAAGGTACTATAGTACACCTCTGAGAAAACTGCAAGAGGGCGTAATTCATGTTGACTGGATCTCTGCCACTCTTTGGTCATCCCTCCAGTGGGCCGGCTGGAGTTTCCATCAGTGGGAATGAGTGACATATGCCCTCCTCACTCCGTCTCCCTCCGCAGAGCCTGGACAGCTTATCACAGCCATCACTCCAGCAGAGTTCCCCTTCCCTCTTCGGAATGCACCCCGTGCTTTTGGCTCCGTTCTAGTAAATCAATACTTCTAGGCTGTACGGCTGCAGCATGCTGTGTGTATGTGTATCAGAGAGAAAGAGAGAGAGCCAGAGTGAGAGTAGCAGCACTTGGTGAGTGTGCAACGTTTTTATTTATTTTTTTATCCTTAAGATTTATTACAGCTTTCTCGGGGTACATGTTGCTTTCAAAAGGACCAGGTGGTGTGCTCCTGTCAGCAGGAGTCCCTCGGATGTTTCTGAACCCGCTTGTTTACTTCCCATAACAGTCACTACACAGTCAATCAACTGACAGGGAGTTCACACCTCCAAAATAACTTGAATGGGTGAATCATGGAACCAATTTGGAACAACAGTAAGAGCCAACTCACCCTGTCTGGGGGAACGTGATGAGATAAAAAACCAAATCGGAGCGCCGCTTTGAGGAAAGGACAGAACTCGGCACTGTCTGTATCGTCATGAAGGCTGATCTGCTTTGGGGCCGGCCGACTTCACTTCTACCTCCGATGTCCTAAAGTAGCTTGATCTAGATCACCATATTGTGGTGATCAAGTATGTCTATGCAGATTTAAACAGCGCTCTAAAATGCTATGTTACCAAAGGGCAGGGAACAGAATCCTTCACGATGCTTTTTGTTAAATACAATATTCGATTCTTTACAATTGCTGTTTGTTGATAAATGCAGACACCATTTGTTCGTTGACCGCATAGATACAGAAAGTTGTGTTTTCTCACAGCCTTAATGTTGATGTACGGGAGCTACATAGAAGAAGTCCTTTAATTTGAGTGATATTTGCCCAGCAAGTCAATTCATTGTAAATACAATATGAATAGGTCCCTTAATCATAATTTAGAAACGGGGACTGTTTTTTGACATATTGACAAATGCTAATTACTATCTAATAGCATAAGTGTGGGTGGCCTCCATTACTCTAATTCTCCTTGGTTGGATTAAATCGGCTCTTGTGGTGCGGAGCATAGCCCACATATTGATTGGGTGGGAGGTTGTAAAATTACCCGCTATTCAAATCCAATTAGGGTCACAAAATATGTAATAGGCCTGGCAGTGGTGAACATGGAGGTTTGAAGCTACAGCCAAGCCTCGCCTCTTCTCTGGTGAATGAACAAAGGATTAGTCTTAGAAGAAACCACTAAGCGCTGAAAGGTGAGTGTGACACATCTCACATGTCTCGGGTAAGACACAGAGAGCAGTGCCAGACTGAAGGCCGTCACAGTGAGCCCATCGTGTGCTCCGCGACACTTGTGCCAGCTCGCACAGTGCAGGCCAAGCTGGATGCTACACGTCATTCACTGTCTTCTGGCATTAATCTGTCTGCCCTGTGATGTCGGGTGAATTAGCCTGCACCCAGGGGAAACAAACACTTCTTGTCCCCACAAAAACAAGACTCAGGCCTGACTCAGAGTTGGCAGTGTGTGATGACGGCTAATTATTACCACAAAAGAGAGTTCTCTGCCTGGTGCTTTGAATTGCTGTTAGGGTTTGAGTATGTTTTTCTGCCTGTGACTTCAAAGCTTTTTTCAAAGCCAGTGAAGTCAACAGCACTCTCAAATGTTGGAGATTTTTCTCAAATGTGTATTTTTCCACCAGAAATTCAAATGTCAGTTTTTCCATCTCATGAAAAGTCAAGCAGTGCTCCTGTATGTATGTTTCCAGTTCCATTCTCTTCCCAGGGCTGCCAGTACGTATAACACTTCACATGTCCCACTGTCATACACCTCCCCATCCCTCTATATCTCCACCCACACTCTACATTTTGAAATCCCCTTCCTCAGCCTAGGTAAGGTGAGGGAGCTGCAGATCCAAGTCTTTGTGTCGCAGTGATTGTGTGAGGGTTCAGTGGAAGTTCATCATGCTAGAAAAAGGCAGACATGCTTTTAAAGTAGCTTGGGAGGATATTCAGGCCAGAGTGGAGGCGAAGTTGGAGTCTTAATGTCGTGAATGTATTCATATAACAGAACAGTAGTAATACTGTTTCTGTATTTTCCAGAAGCTCAGTGACTGATGTTGCACTTCACCAAACTTTGCTCAGACCCTGACTGTCTGCTTCCTGATTTGACTGGCAGCCTATTAAAATGAGAGAGAAGCTAGCGTCTTCAAGCCTGCCCAGGCCTCTTACGTTGTGAAAGAAAAGAGTTCTTTTGAAGAGCTATGTGGTTTTACTAATAAATTATGACCTTAGCAGTCACATGTCTTAATTGTGGAAGAGAGGCTAAAGTTGTTGTTTTCACAAGACATACGCGCAAGCTTGCCATAAAACGGTGGTAATTTTTGATCGTCATTTGAGAATGGACTAGTGTCTTTGTGAGGAATTTGTGGTAATAAAGAAGTTTGAGTAAATAAGATTATTATAAGATTACAACCATAACAATGCCTGTTCTTTGGTGCAATGAGCGTTTGTGTGTGAAGAACTGTCAAACCTCTTGCTGTGCAAGCTTAGAGTAATAGACTCCCCAATTAACACTTCTTTAGTATGTGTTATTTGCTTGCTTACAATGGGTGTCAAACACAACAACTTATATTGCGACATTTAAAAAAATATATATTTTCAAGAATGTGTTACAATATTAAACAAAGATTTTGTAAATTAAATGGCAAACTATCTTAAAATTGAGAATTAAGAACATTCATCTTGAAATACCACACCGGTGGATGACAATATATAACCAAAATGACTGTAGTCAAAGAAATAGTGGCATGTAGACATAAAAAAAAACTAAAAGCAGCAAACGCAAAGTAACACTGCACTTGGAAGTTAAATATTACGCAGAAAACAAGTATATTGGTTTGTTTGATTGGCGGGCTTAATGAGCAGATTGCTGTTGCAAATTACAGAGGCAATATTTAGAGTTCATGAAAACGTTCATGACTACATTGCGGTAAAACTAACGGGAGAGTCACGACTACGGATATTGTTCCACGCTTTATTTATGCATGTCTCATTATCAACACCATATGTCAAGATGGAGAAGTGAGACGCATATATATATATATATATATATATACTGTATATATGTATATATATATGCAATCACAAGAAAACAACATGGATGTACATTTAAAAGGAGCCTACAGTGTGAGGTGCTGTGGAGAGACAGGTGGAGGCCGGCCAAAAAAGATCTAACAAGGACGGGCAGAGTCCTGCAGTCAGCGTGGAGTCAGCAGGATCACACACACAAGCATATACAGTCCACGGCCCCCCTCTCTAATTGGCACTTCCTCAGCCATGTGGCTCTGTAACTCTCCTATGGGATCAACCCCCGGAAGGATACAATGCATCTTCCATTACACAGTACTCGAGGGGGAGTTCTAAATGGCACTCTCCCTTCACACACACACACACACACACACACACCCACACACACGAACGGACACAAACCCACAACAATACTTTTTCTAGCATCCCCTTGAGCCAAAATTTGAACAGGGAAACGCATAATAGAAAATGCATAATAAGATATTAGGATATTAAGGCCGAGGTGCCATAGAACAAAAACCTTCAGTATTCAACGGATTCAATCTAAGAGAAAAACACACATGAAATCAACTGGAGTGCAGAGGAGGCCTTAGATGTAGAGTGACAAGTGCACTAAAGGGCAAATGGTGCTGTCTGTGTCTAAACACTCAGCGAAATGGCCCCATGAACTTCAGCAGCAGGGTTGGAAAACGAGGGGGAAAAGCTCCTTTTTCAATCCACAGGAGGTGTTCGAGACCAAATATATGTTTAAATATACTGTATATATGAGATAAAAGTGGCCAGGCATTTTGAACTGGCGGCTGGGACATCAAATTGAGCTTTGTGATGCACTCTCTGCCAACCAACGAGAACATTTCTGTGGTGGGAGTTGAACAAATAAATCTCCCCTCAAAGGGGCAACCAGAGGACTTAAGAGTCATAGCCTACGACAGGCTAGTCAATCTCCTGTTGATTCTGGCAACCTCTCTTTAATCAGACGTAGTGTAGGGTGTTAGAGAGGAGGAGAGGTGAGTTAAGCCTTTTTAAGCCATCATCTTGGAGATGCTGGAATTCTCTGCAGGTGGTAGCTAAATCTAGTAGGACATCCATGTAAAAATATGGCTACAGTGACACTTATAAAAAACAAAAACATTACCAAACACACGCACTGGAGCACCAAAACACACATTGGAGAGTACCTTCAACAGCAGGTTTCTTATTTGCTCCTAGTCAATTACAGAATCACAGCGGCATTACAGTGAAGAAGGAGTGAAATGTGTTGAATACTAAGCTGCCAAACCCCCTGGAAAGTGCATACATAATCTACTCTCTAGTTGGCAAGAGAGCTAAAGCCCGGTTCATTTCTATACAGTAAATCCTGTGGATAATAATGTAAGCCTGGGGGTATCAATATCCTCCTGAATAGAGCAGCATTGGGATATGTATCTATAGTTATCACTTCATTTGTCCATGGCTAATCAGCCTAAGCCCTGTAAAGAAGTGATAGGGAGAAGGACATCCTTTTCTTTCCTCCAACATGACTCCACAGTGTTGTTGCAGTAGCATATGCTGGGTAAGATTTTGGGTGTTGTCTCAACACGGCATGATAACGTTGTAAGGTCATTGACCATTTATCATAAATAGATATTGGGCCATGTTTATGACAGCATCTGCCACCTCTACGACTTCTATCTAAAGTCGGCTCATGCCGATAAATCGGCGCCCTAGGCATTTTAACAAGCTCCTGGCTTTGGGCGTGACCTTGTCAAGGTTGCAAACGCAAAGATCCACGTAGCAGCGGGCTCGCAGAGAGTGACAGATGCTCTTGACCAGTATTAATTACCACGGCACTGAAAATTCAGCCATGCTGAAAGGGCTGATATTCTTGCAGAGATGGTGCACCAAGTCTATTTCAGGCCCTTTTACGTGCAGACACCCCTCAGACTAGAGACAAGTCGAGAGGCGCTGAGGCATGCCACCACAAAGAAATAATTCATGGACGGATAACGAGTGCTAATTACACCCAGGGTCTCTGTCTCAGAATGATTTCTGTGCAGGGCGCTCTAGGCTTGCCTGCCTTGAGCACTGAAACTCCATTTATCCCCTCTGTGCCTAACAATGCTGGAATCCTTGACAAAGCACAGGCCTAGCACACCAGCACATTAACAGAGATACTGGCGTATTGGTGTCCTCATTCCTCACGGCCCAGACGAGTCATGCATCAGCATTAACATTCAAACGGAGTCAGCTACTTGATTGGTGCTGCTTATGGAGCGTACTATGAAAAGTATTGATTGCGGTTTCGATTGCTGCACTGATACTCTTTGATCTGGCCTGAACGTGCACAAAGGAATGTTTGACTCCTTGTCAGTGCACAGGGAGTCAAATAGTCTATCCACATTGTTCACTAAATAGCCTGTGTAAGCAGTTAGCTGCTCATCAGCCCAGATTAGGAAACAGAGCCTAGGAACACATGCCTGGTCCACCCTGGCTACAATTCTGGAGTGTCAGTTCTTAATGATGATGATTATAAAAGATGAAACATGGCACTGTTGGCACTGTTCCTATCAACTTAAAGGGATGGGGGAGGGGCATAGCGCCCATTCACAGAAGGGGGCACGTGTCCTCTTAATTTTTTTAGACGATGGTTGAAATTCATATCTGTAGTATTATGTATACACGCTGAAGCGGCATATAGTAAGTAGAGTTGTGGAACTGTGCCCCCTCAAAAAGCAATTGGGTGCATGACATTTGTGGGGAGGGAGGGGGGGGGGCACTATCATCTGTCTGTATCATCGCCACCATTGTTGTCCTTGTCCTTGTCATCGTTGGCATTGTGATTGTCTCGATTTACGCACATTAGACACAGTATCACCCCGTACTTTGAAACTACTTCGGAAGCATTGCAGATCAGACAGCTACACTGGCATGTTTTTTCAGACACCCAAGGCTGAGCATAAAGTAGGAAATATAGCTGAAACCTATTTATTTGATATGAAGGGTGACGGATAGGAAGCTATTTGGCAGATTCAAATGTTTCGCTACTGATTTACTGATACATCACATTTCCACTGCACTTACTGTAGGTCCAAATAAAAGTAAATCACTTCATCAGTATTAGCTGAAACACTGATTAGCGTTTTTTATGAGCTGCCAAAGATAATGAAATCACATTATTTTCTATCATAATCGTTATGGAGTACAGCCACATCCCTTGTTTAAGCAACTTTGTGAAGATAACTTGATTATTTGCAGTCCCAACCATCCAATTTTTTAAACCTTGCAGTTGGTATATACTATATATATATATATATATATATATGTATATATATATATATATATACAGTGGGGCCAAAAAGTATTTAGTCAGCCACTGATTGTGTAAGTTCTCCTACTTAGAAAGATGAGAGAGGTCTGTAATTTTCATCATAGGTACACTTCAACTATGAGAGACAAAAATTAGAAAAAAAATCCAGGAAATCACATTGTAGGATTATTTAAGAATTTATTTGTAAATGATGGTGGAAAATAAGTATTTGGTCACCCACAAACAAGCAAGATTTCGGGCTCTCACAGACCTGTAACTTCTTCTTTAAGAAGCTCTTCTGTCCTCCACTCGTTACCTGTATTAATGGAACCTGTTTGACCTCGTCATCTGTATAAAAGACCAAACTCAACCATGGCCAAGACCAAAGAGCTGTCGAAGGACACCAGGAAGAAAATTGTAGACCTGCACCAGGCTGGGAAGAGTGAATCTGCAATAGGCAAGCAGGTTGGTGTGAATAGATCAACTGTGGGAGCAATTGTAAGAAAATGGAAGACATACAAGACCATTGATAATCTCCCTCGATCTGGGGCCCCATGCAAGATCTCATCCCGTGGGGTCAAAATGATCATGAGAATGGTGAGCAAAAATCCCAGAACTACACGGAGGGACCTGATGAATGACCTGCAGAGAGCTGGGACCAAAGTAACAAAGGCTACCATCAGTAACACACTACGCCGAGAGGGACTCAAATCCTGCAGTGCCAGGCGTGTCCCCCTGCTTAAGCACAGTACATGTCCAGGCCCGTCTGAAGTTTGCCAGAGAGCATATGGATGATCCAGAAGAGGATTGGGAGAATAGCATGTGGTCAGATGAAACCAAAATAGAACTTTTTGGTAAAAACTCAACTCGTCGTGTTTGGAGGAAGAAGAATGCTGAGTTGCATCCCAAGAACACCATACCTACTGTGAAGCATGGGGGTGGAAACATCATGCTTTGGGGCTGTTTTACTGCAAAGGGGACAGGACGACTGATCCGTGTTAAGGGAAGAATAAACGGGGCCATGTATCGTGAGATTTTAAGCCAAAACCTCCTTCCATCAGTGAGAGCATTGAAGATGGAACGTGGCTGGGTCTTCCAGCATGACAATGATCCCAAACACCGCTCGGGCAATGAAGGAGTGGCTCCGTAAAAAGCATTTCAAGGTCCTGGAGTGGCCTAGCCAGTCTCCAGACCTCAACCCCATAGAAAATTTGTGGAGGGAGTTGAAAGTCCGTGTTGCCCAGCGACAGCCCCAAAACATGACTGCTCTAGAGGAGATCTGCATGGAGGAATGGGCCAAAATACCAGCTACAGTGTGTGCAAACCTGGTGAAGACTTACAGGAAACGTTTGACCTCTGTCATTGCCAACAAAGGTTATGTTACAAAGTATTGAGTTGAACTTTTGTTATTGACCAAATACTTATTTTCCACCATCATTTACAAATAAATTCTTTAAAAATCCTACAATGTGATTTCCTGGATTTTTTTTTCTCGTTTTTGTCTCTCATAGTTGAAGTGTACCTATGATGAAAATTACAGACCTCTCTCATCTTTCTAAGTAGGAGAACTTGCACAATCAGCGGCTGACTAAATACTTTTTGGCCCCACTGTATATATATATATACACACATACATATATGTGTATGCATTACATACAACAAATAGAAAGTTTGAAGGCACTTTTCTGCATATCCTTTCAAATTATAAACTTAAATGTCTTCCCTGTCGTGATGCTTGCGTGTGGTTGATTTGTACCCTCCTGTCTACCAGGCCACTGTACCCTTTTGTTCTCTCAGCACTCAGTTCCAGAGTCAACGGGTGAGATCACATTGCTCATCCATGCCTTCCTGATGCCTGCACACTCATGGCACTTGCAAAACGCCCTGTCTGAGAGGACTAGTTCTTTCAGGTGCAATGAAGTGAGCTCACAGTAGGTACATCCTGGATCTAAATGAACAGCTCCCTGGCATGTCAACAGTCTTGTTTTCTACACAAACACGACATGTGAACCTACTGAATGGCCTCCCCAAAGAATGCCCCAGCTGGTTTTGGAGTGTTGCATTTTGCCAACTTTTAATGTTTTAAAGTGGAGCAGAGGTGGGACACTGCATGAGTGCTTCATCTCCTATGGTGAAAGAGTGCCATCACTCTAGGTCCAGTGAGCTTCACAGCTGCATATTTAGAATAGTGCTTGGATGAACAGACGGCTGCAGGACAGCGAAGCATGACCCAATCCCAGCAACACCTGAGCGCTCCACTGGTCAAGGTCACGCCAACAAAAGCTACTGGAGGTTTGCTATACCTGCCTTCCCAAGCAGTTATTGCTACTGTGGTCACAGGCGGCGAGCATTTAGAATAGAGAGACCGTTCTGTTCCCTCTCTCTCTTTCTTTGCATCGTGGTTAGTGTGAATCTTCCAACTGGCTCGCCATTTTTTCTCTCTCATTGTCTTGCGGAGCGCCTCGGGGCTATGGGTGAGATTACACCGCCATGGTTTCCTCAACAGCTTGAGACTGGGTGTAGAATCACAGGCAGTCACCTACTCACCAAACCAAATCCTAACCAGCAAGAGACCGAACCCAGATGAAACAGATGACCTTATATACATGCAGGGGAGAAATGTGTGCATTCTCAGGGAAGCGGGGTAAAAAAGCTTTGAAACATCAACGACTGAGAGCCCTATACTGGATGGTTGTTTACAAAAGGCACGCATGAGGCCATTTTGTACCGTCAATATATCTCCCTGTGAGAATATCAATCCGCTTAATCTGAACAGCCCATCAATGTAATTACACATACTTCAGCTGCCTGTGGGATGGCTGTTTGAGGAGGCTTCCTCAAGCTCTACCTAGGTACCTCTGGTGGCAGGACCCCCGCCTACGTCCAGAGAGGGGATGGACGTCCATCTGAAAAGATGCTGACCGGTGGAGGGAGAATTACTCACTTTGCCGTGTTACAGTTTCAGGAGTGTCATGCCCCCGACCCCCCCCCCCCCCCCCCCCCCCCCCCCCTTCCCCGCTGACGTCGGACCAAGGTCATTTCATAATGGCCTGTCCAGCTGCCACTCTTCTGTCAACGGACCTGAGTGATGAGAGGGAACGGGGCGGCCTGTGGTGACAGGAGTCAAGGCTACGGCTGCTTGATAAAGATCAGCCCCCATCAGGCGTGAAAATAGCAGAGAGGAAAGTGGGCGGGGGTGTTTCGTGGGTGGGGGAGAAAAAAGATGATCCTGCATTTTGTCCTCTAAGCCTTCAAAATGGTGACAAATAGATGGGCTTTGTAGCTTGCGTCTGCACAGCATTCTGTTTTGCATTCAGTTGGGCAGTGCAGCAGCTATGCCACAGGAATACATGCATATGATGGCTGAGGAGTCATCACACTGCAGCAAAACTTGGACACTAACTGCACAGCTTTGAATGTGTACAGACTTTTCCTCTTCTTATACTTCTTCGTGACTCTCTCTCTATTTCCCCCTTTTTCTCTTTGTTGACTGTGTCAATCAAAGTAATATGAGCTGAACGGGGGAATTTCAACGCACAGTGAGTCATTTCAGACAGATTCACTATTTCAGAGTCTAATTTGTGCTCTCTGCAGGGCTGAAGTTGAAGTTGGCAGCTTTATCTATTCCTTTGTCTGGCTCTCGTCAACAGTGGCAAACCAACTCATTTAGATACTTCCCTACGGCTGGCAGAGGAACATCATTCATATAAACTAAATTATGCAAAAAAATAAAGGTTAGGGGCATTAACGGGTGGGATATGACTCTTCATTTGTGCCAATATGCTGGCCTGCCCTTAATTTAGTCAGGAGATTGAATGAGAATGCACATGCAAGTGCAGGCAGTGCAGTGTTTTTTTAACCCAAAAAGGTTAGAGCCCCAAGCTTGAAAACACAGAGGACCGTTGAAGCAGACACAAACCTTTATGCAATCAAAGGCCCTGGTAGATTTGGGATGGGCCAAATCAATATCTACTGCCAATTGTTAGAACATAACTTTCCACTGGAGACAGCTAGCAACACACAGGTCATGTATCACACGCTCAATAAAGAGACAACCTGGTCACAGAACATGGCCTTGGAAAGTTAACATCTGTCTATGATAACTTGCTGCGTCCTTTTGCTGTTATTAATCAAAGCCTATCAGAGGGGAAACACTGAGAAGACCATCCAGACACAACATACAAGGACTGCCTCATACAGTGTGCTGAATATCGACTGCAAATGATACATACACACAGACACACATCCACAGAAACCAAAAGAATGTGTGTTTCTTTGTAGCTTTGATATCTTGCTTTGTAGATTTTCCTCTAGCGAGAGTGTGTGCCCACAAGTGGAGCATGACACCCTAACAGGCCGGGAATCTCCCAAATTAGAAGAATTGCGTTGCCTTTTCTGCTACTCTGAAGTAGGCTCCAGAGATTGGAGAAATGGCCTTTACAAGGGTCCCTGTGTGAGCTTTATTGTGTTGAGAGGGACAAATAAAAGAGGAGAGAGGGGACAGTGTAGCCTTTTAATCAGCAGCTTTAATCCCTTTTATTTAACATCATTACATCTCCCCAGCTGCACATAAAACACGCTCCCTGAGGTTTACACGCAACAAGGCGACGTGTGTGCTGCGATGCATGCATATTCATCTGTGTGATCTTAACACAAGAAAATACATGCTCTGAAAACAATAACCAGAGCAAAAAAAGGCTACGTCAACTTTGCCCACTAGGAATTCCAAAACAAACAGACAGACGACCATTATGTGAGATTGCAATTCTTGGGTAAGGAAGTCTGTCGGTGAAAAGTTACTGTAACAGTAATTTAAGAAGCGCTCTAACATCAGTGGCTGGCTTAAGCAAAGTATCATGTCTCTTGTGTTACTTTCCAGAAAGTCCTTCGCAAGCACCTTCCATCAGGACAGTAGCCCTGAGTGTCACAGCCCTCTACCTACGCACGGCATTCCACCACCTGCCAGTGGAATCACGGCTGTTTTCGCCATATGCCACAATGCTCTGCCAAGCCTCTCCAGTCTGTTCCGCCGGGGAGCAAATTTGATTACGCGACGACTGGGAGAGCTCGCCGCTGCTCATTAAGACCATCAGCGCGTCACGTCACAGTTACTAACATGAGGGCTGTCGAAGGTCGCACATACACATAGCATTGTCAGTTATGCATGTAAAGGTAGAATACAAAGGCTTTGCAATTGCCACTTTTCTAGCATTTGCTTTCCGTCAGAAATTACAACATACCTACAATTATAGTAAAAAAAAATTAAAACCTTAATGACAAAACATAGCTATAAGCTGAATAGAACAACAGTAATATTACACTGTGTACTGCTTTGAATTATGAGCCTTTTTTCAGCCTTACAAGAAACACCCACTAAGCAGATTCAGTTGCAACTCAATGCAGGGTCATCACCGAGCCAATGTGGAGAATCCACACTGACTCCTAACCGCTAAGGAGTTGTGTTGGTCCTCCCTGGGCTAACAGCTAAACGGACTGGCTGACTGTGTTGGCACGAGTGGAACACAATGATTTGAAAAGGTCAGTAGTGCTGTTTCCTAGAAAGATAAGACATCCTCCATCGCACCGTGGAGTGTTGCCGTGAGGCGGTGGCAGTTACCCGCTAGCATGGCCACTATATAGCCAGATGGAGAGGAACCACAGGGATCAATTGGAGAGTTCTGCTGCCGGAGGTTTCCAGCCAGCTAACACCCACCACCCTCGGATATTTTCACTCTTGCCACTCCCCCTGCCTCTCTGTTCTCGCTTCTCTCTCAGTATACATCTCTCTCTACATCTTTCCCACTCCATCTAGTCCCCCTTTGGAAGCAATGATACCCATCACAGGCTACTAGCTGGGTGGGCGTTAGAGTAAACAGCCATAATGGTTGGCACCAAAAACCTTTCTCGGCTTCTCTTTGGAGCTGTTCAAACAAGACCCTCCTCTTTATACTTCCTCCTGTAAGAGGGTCAGGCAGAGTTTAGCCTCCCCTATGCTGCAAAGTAAGGTTCACCCAGCCCCCCCCCGGGTGTTATCCAACCAAAGTCATAGCAGTAGATGAGCCCCTGTATCCTGAACACCGTGTCCCTTTGCAGGGGTTTCAAACTGCCTCAGTAAAAATGTCCCTGGCTCCCTGGAGATCCCACTGTCAAAAAGAGAAAGTGAACGAATGTGAACCCAGGTTACTTTAAAGTGAATATACCGTAAAAGAGGGAGAAAAGGGAGGACGCTGTGACATGGCACAGGGTTTTGGTAATATTTTTCCTGCTCTTTCCTTACAATCTCTTTCTCTGATGGGAATGGACTGGATTTTTTATGGTATTCTGCTCATGACCGGAGGAGCGAAATGTTCCGAACAGTGTGTTGATCATCTCTTATTTCAGCCAGAGTCAGAGGCAGAAATGGATGGAACACAATGATAACCAATTCATGCCCCTAGTTTATGGCACGGCCAAACTGCCAGTAAAGCAGAATATATTCAACTAGAAGGTGGAACTGTGGTTCAATGTGCAACCTGGCAGGGACACATTTTGTGTAGACGGTGTGCGGGGACAGATGCAACAGGATGCTGTTGTTTTTTTCCCCACACCCCATGTATCAAAGCAGAAGGTGGAGTTTCCCCAAGTAGGGAAAGACCTGTGCTGGGCTGAGTCGACTGACGGCGAGCAGGTGCTTGGACATCAGCCATGTTTCCAAGACACTACACACCGCATGCTCTCGGGAGCCCCCACGTTTCCTGTAGTGCATCAAATCACGTGGAAAATCTCAAATCCATTGTCGCACTTCCAGTCAGGTAGACTACTCTGGGAAAAAAAAATATCAACTTAAGAATAAGCAATGGTTTCAACTGCAAAGGACAAAACTAGTTTGTCTAGTTTGTAATATCTGTACTATAAGTATATATACAGTCCCCTCCAAAAGTATTGGAACAGTAATGCCAATTCCTTTATTTTTGCTGTAGACTGAAAGCGTTTGGGTTTGACACCAAAAGATGAATATGAGACAAAAGATCAATATGTCAGCTTTTATTTCCAGGTATTTTCATCTGGATCTGATAAACAACTTAGAAGATATCATTATTTGAAAAGAAAGACCACATTTTTAGATGAGCAAAAGTATTGGAACAGATAGACTTGAAATGGATTTAAGTGAATAAGACTCAATATTTTGTTGCAAATCCTTTGCTTTCAATAACTGCATCAAGCCTGCGACCCATGGACATCACCAAACTTTTGCATTCTTCTTTTGTTATGCCTTTCCAGGCTTTCACTGCCGCCTCTTTCAGTTGTTGCTTGTTTTGGGGGGTTTCTCCCTTCAGTCTTTTAAGAAGGTAAAAAGAATGCTCTATAGGGTTTAAGTCTGGAGATTGACTTGGCCAGTCTAGGACCTTCCACTTCTTGCCCCTGATGAACTCCTTTGTTGCTTTTGCAGTGTGTTTAGGGTCATTATCTTGCTGCATGACAAAGGATCTCCCAATCAGTTTGGTTGCATCCTTCTTTAAATTGGCAGACAAAATGTTTCTGTAGACTTCCGAATTCATTTTGCTGCCGCCATCATGTGTTACATCATCAATGAAGATTAATGAGCCCGTCCCAGAAGAAGCCATTGAAGCCCAAGCCATCACATTACCTCCACCGTGTTTCACAGATGAGCTTGTGTTTTGGGGGTCATGAGCAGATCCTTTTTTTCTCCAAACCTTAGCCTTTCCATCACTCTGGTAGAAGTTAATCTTCGTCTCATCAGTCCATAAAACTTTTTCCCAGAATTTTTGAGGCTCGTCTCTGTACTTTTTGGCAAAATCCAGCCTGGCCTTACTATTCTTTATGCTAATGAATGGCTTGCATCTTCTGGTGTAGCCTCTGTACTGTTGTCCATGAAGTCTTCTGCGAACAGTGGATTCTGAAACCTTCACTCCTGCCCTCTGGAGGTTGTTGTTGATCTCACCAACAGTAGTTTTAGGGTCTTTCTTCACAGCTCTGACAATGTTTCCGTCGTCAACTGCTGTTGTTTTCCTTGGTCGTCCCGTTCGATGTCTGTTACTTAGTACACCAGTAGTTTGTTTCTTCCTGAGGATATTCCAAATTGTTGTACTGGCTATGGCTAGTGTCTGTGCAATGGCTCTGATTGATTTCCCATCTTCTCTTAGCTTCACAATTGTTTTCTTTTCACCCATAGACAGTTCTCTGCTTTTCATGTTGATTACTATAACTGCAGTCTGCACAGGCAAAACCAGAATCTGAAACTGAGCCTAGACATTCAGTGTTATTTATTGTTTGAATAATAAATGTAATAAGACACACCTGGGCAACAAAACACACCTGTTAGTCACATGTTCCAATACTTTTGCTCAACAAAAAATGTGGTGTTCCTTTACAAATAATGATATCTTCTAAGTTGTTTATCAGATCCAGATGAAAATACCTGGAAATAAAAGCTGACATATTGATCTTTTGTCTCATATTCATCTTTTGGTGTCAAACCCAAACGCTTTCAGTCTACAGCAAAAATAAAGGAATTGGCATTACTGTTCCAATACTTTTGGAGGGGACTGTATATATGATAAAATATTATAATTACCTAAAAAAGTTGTTGGTGGAATATGTAATAGGAGGTTGGTATAATATTATTGTTGCATGATTTTAACAATTACAATTAACCACAACACAAGAAAAATGTGTTTTTAAATTATAGACAACCGATTCCCTGTAGATGTTGTGGAAAGCAGTGTGTAATTTTATACCTAATACCAAAAAATGAAATCTCACTCATTACAGCAGAAGGCAGCTGCTCGAAAACAACACCTATTACCTCTGCTTCCCAAAGTGGCCAGGGATGCCATTTTGGACTGAGCATTGTTACCATGGCACCTTGGCACTGGGACTAATGTAATTTCCACCCCAATTCACTGGGAATCATCAAACCTGGGGACCGCAAACACTAGTGAATTTTTAATGGGAAACTTATTGCACCAGAATTGTACCTGGGGCCACTCTCAGCGGTGAGAGAGTGAGGGGTACAGGGTTTCGAGCTGATGGTAAATAGCATGTGGAAGTCCTGAGAGCTCCAGGAGCCACAGGCAAACAACGGTGGCTGTAATCGCAGGAGACCATGATGGGTTGGAGCTCAGGCATGATAAAGGGCATGACTGCCCATCATAATGACCCACACCATCAGCCACACTGGGTCAGGGCAGCAATACCCACACAGGGCTGCACCTCATTCACCGCTATATGCTAACACAGATGTATTGTGGGTGTAAAAACAATATAGCCACTGAATTTTAAAGACCCCATCCCCCACCCCCACCCCAGGCCCTAAGGTTGAAAACTTGGGGCAAATAGCCGTTTGTGGAAAGCCTACTATTATTATGGCCTGTTTAGAATTTTTCTGAAGAACCGAATTGTCCTCTCAACGTGACCACTCTGTCAGACGCGAGTGACACCAAACCAATACGTAAAGGCTCCTTAAGCCATAAATACGGGCCCTGAGTCGACAACCTGGATGTATGGGCGCCCATTACCTTGATTCATTCCCCTACAACAGACGAGGCTGTGCAATGCATTCTGGGAGTTGGCAGGAAGCTGGCTCAGAGCAGCGTTGTGGAAGGGCCTGTGGAAATGCCCCGGTGCCCTGCAGACTAGCCTCAACCCATTTCTCTCCAATTAACATTTACTACAGGTCTGCCCCAACAGCCTATTAGGACAGGGCGCCAGGAGCGGCGCTCAAACGAATATTAAAGTAGAAGGGGAAAAAAAGCTTTTACGAGAGATCTAGTTAATTTAGAGTGCATTTCGGCACTTCTGAAAGATTCATGGTGAATCCCTTCAACCCAATTGTCCTGCTCTCTCTGGGTCTGCCTTGTGGACACGTACTTCTGGAGGACGCTAATTGAAATAGGGGCCAAAAGCAGGCCAGTTCAGATGTAGACGCAGCCAATGGTGGCTAATGCCTTTCAGCAAGCAGCATCACTCACGCCAAGGGGAGGCAGGGTCAATAAATATTTCACCGCCTTTTCCATGGACTTTCCACTAAGCTAACTAGCACATATTCACACATCACAACACTTCATTCAGTACATTTCGTAGATTTTCTATGGATTGAGATGGTACAATCCAGCCACACTCTAACTACAACTAAGAAGTGACTCAAAAGACGTCATGAGTTTCAGTAGCCCACAATTAGGTGTGCCTTTCGTTATAAAGACGGATTGCGTGAGGTATTCATTTGCAGCGTAACTGAACACTCATGCCACTGCCACTAGGGTCTCTTGTGTTCGGCAAAAAGTGGCAACTGAACAGAGAAAATTGATTGGCAGGACAAACACAGTAGATTGATAGGGCACTTACAGTATAGCAGTACCTCTGTCATCACAAACATATAGTGCCCCTCTATAAAGTGTGCCATCCTCCCAGCTGGGGGTTGCCGGTATTGTATGTGACCTTTGAGGCTTGCCGTTCCCTGGGAGTCCCCCCTGTGGTTGGTTTCTACCGCCAGCTCATCAGATTACACCAGCGCACGCTCCGCCTAGCAGAATCAATCTTCCCATTGCGGCCTGGTCGTGTAACACAGGCTGCTGTGGCGGCGGAGGCCAATTACGCTGTGGATTAATGTTGTTGACAGTGCATTCATTCATACCAAAGGTGGTGGGTGCCCGAACTTTTCCCCGGGCCCCCAACAGCAAGGAGGCTCCCTCTGAAGCCGCGCCTGGGTGCAACATTCCATCAGTCAGTGCTGCCGCTGCCGGGGAATGAAGCCGGAGCCAGATGGACCAATGCCGTGGCGACACGGTGCTAAATACACAAGACCCCTTTCCGTGTCTTGACAACAGTGCTTATCACTCATCCCTGACATCTGAGACCTAATAAGCTCTGTTCCCTTGTCAAATGGTGAGAGTCCGAAGGGTGGAAACAAAGAAGCTTTCTCTTTGCGGGCTCGGGCCCCCTCCTGGCCTGCGCAGGCTGTCTGAGGCTCCAGCTCCAAGGTCACCGGTGACAGCCACAGCCGAGCTCCCTCCTTCCCCTCCCGGCTTAACATGCAGCTCAGGCCAGCCTGGCCGGCCCTGCAGACCATAGCTCACTGCCAGCACAGGGGAAAGAGCAGCAAGAGAGAGGGAGAGTAAAAAACGAGGAAGGAACGATGTGAAAGGAGAGAGCGAGAGAAACAGAGACAGAAACGGCACACAAAAACATAGCGAGACACACCATAAGCTTTTCAAAGACAGAAGAGAAATGGCCAGACCAAAAGATGAATAAAGTGGTGCATGGACAGCGGTAAAGCAGGCAGGCTTCCAACAAGGGCGCACAGTGCCACCCATAAACAACGCTGTGCTGACATCATCAGGCAGGGCCGGAGAGGGCTTGATGGTCTGTGAATATATGGCCTGCTGTCATAGCAAGCCTAGTGTCCTGCTTTGGGCTAAAACAAACAGCAGTGACACTCAAAGGCTGCTGACAGAGGGAAAATGAACTGTAAAACAGTGCGCCACGCCTGGCAATGGCCACTCAAAGCTAATACATCACACTACATGACACTGTCGGCTCGTTAATCAAATAGGCCTACATCCATAATGGCACCAGACACGGACGCAAACTCCAGTAAAAGCCATAGAGATAAAATACTATCTATGTTCTGTCTCTATGGTAAAAAAAAAAAAAAAAAACTTACAACCTCATCTTTCAAATGAGTAAATAACATAGCATACAGGACAAACAATTTCTGTGAGAGCGGTGGACGTTTATGTAATGCATATTCAATCTCATTGGGCGTGCAGCGCTAACCCCAACCCTCTGCTCTCCATAGCCTGCTCATTTGGCATGGCCTGTAGTCTATTCTAATTCACTGAGATGAGAGCTTCCTCACAGCCCTGGCACTGGGAAAGCTTCCCGATAGCTTGTCACCGACCTCAATTGCAGATAGTAAATGACGCCATAAATTTGATGGAAGCCCATAAACAGGACCTTTCAATTGGCATGCTGTTTTTCCCCCCACTGAATGATGATTGGGAGCACTTTTACACCGGCGGGACTCAGGGAGATTCCTCTGCCATATTTATTCCCCCATTTCCTCCTGTATTGTCTGTCGGCATCGCATCACTTTCTCGCCGCGGTCAATAGTTTTAAAGAATGTCAGAGATGCAATCGGATACGGGAAGCTTAAAAGGTAGTGAGCGTGTTTGTGTGTCGGCCACCTCGTCAAAGAGCTCCCAAAACAAAATGACTCCAATGAATAAAGAGTGACTGGGATTTATAAATAAATAAATAGGAGCAGATCGACGGGGGGATAAAGTGATGGGCAGATAGATGAACCCTTGCCAGCCGAGATAGCGAGCTGATTTGCACTTTGAGTCCCTTCAATCCCTGTGTCTGCGGGGGAAAGTGCCTTGTCAGCGTGTCGTTGGCGGGGAGAACAAGGGGAGGGGCAGAGCCCCCTGTCATTTGGCCTTGTCTCTCGCAGTGACGCTCACACTGTCTGGCAGCCAGGGAGAATTCACACATTCACACTGTGATATTATTCTAAAGCAATGCATCTACAGTAGGGACTGTTTACTATAAGGACTTCCACATTGACTTTGCATTGCCTGGAATAGGGGATCTAATGAAACTTTTTTTTTTTTTACTTCAGTTACAGACTTCCAGAAACAAACATGATGTGTTTCTCGGAGAAAATCCATCCAGGTGGAAGTTGTTGCTCTATTATAGTGTGTGTACCCGAGACATCTAACCTCACAGCAGTCTCGGAGTCCACTGCTAAGCTGAACAGACTTGTTTGAACACCCCGTCATCTTTCACACCTGGAGAGGCATCTTCTTCCTAGAATTGCCTCTCTCTTCTAGCAGAGTACATAGAAACCCACAGGCAATGAACACCACATCACGCACCTTCTAATGGCAGCACTCACAGAAGCCATCACACCCTTCACTTTCTCAAACACGTACATGTTGGATATCAAAAACAACAACAAAACAGGGAAATATAAAACTTTCATTTCCTGAAGACCATTTCCTGTTTTTGCACAACCCTCTGTGAACCCACATTGCAGCACATTGCAAACAGCAGCTGGAGTAGAAGACCTCAAACGTACCTTGGACAAATGAGTGCAGCGTAATTGCAATGTAATTATGAGATATGTAGCACCATCGCTGTACGCTGAAAGATTACGTTGGGGAAGGTTAATGAAAAAACAACACAACACTCACTACAACTGTAGAGGTCAGCCATTACCATGCATGCAAAATGGATTGGGTCGGAAGAGGCAATTAAGAACAGGGAGGTAATGTTGTGCTTACTCTGATTAACCTAATGGGCCCCGGTAATACACAGTTCATGAGATCTCACACGTCGTTTGCCAGCTCCAGCCATGTGATCAGATTGTTAGATGACTAATTATGTTGCTGTTACTTGGACTCCAATGAAAATATTGCATTTTCAAAGGAAATCTTGTTCAGGAAAAAAAACTGAATTTGGTTTTAAATTAGAACATGGGTGGAATAACTACAAAAGAGAAAATTTGGAATTACAAAAAACAAATCAGGTCAATGTCTTATGGAGACGCTAGAAGCCAAAATGCAGTATAATAGCAAAACAGTTACTAGACTGCTTTTGAATTTTGATCCAAGTCACTGTCTCTTTCATCCCTTGACAGCCTCACTGAAGTTGTGAACCAACCTGCAACCACACTAGGAGAGCTAATGTAGCTAAGTTAAGAGCTAACTAAAAGCAAAGTGCTAGAGGAGGGCAATTTGAAGTCACAAGGACGGCTTAATAAACTAATTAGAAAATATGGCCAGGAGCACACCGTGTTCAAGGGGAATGGGTTTGAGCTTAATGAGTGGCTTAACATCGGGAGACAGAGCTGGGGGCGCAAACACAGTGAAAGCCTTGTGACAAAGCGGGGATGTTTACTCCTATATCACCTGGGCTATTTAAGTGTTCATGTGTGTCTGTATGTGTGACCGTGGCTGTCTGTGTGTGCGTGTGTTCTGGGTGTCTCCTGAGGTGAGAGCCGGCATGGCTGAAGTGGATGCTCGGCTGCTCTCTTCAGGGAGCGGAGGAGTCTCTCGGTGGCTGGTACATCAATCTGACATGGCCCCTCAGGTAGCTAGGAGACAAGGCCTCGGCTGCCGCTGCTGTGCCATGTGACTCATTATGCCAAATGCCGCTCGGCAATGGAGCCTCGCTGACAAGGTACAACTGACACTTGGACACAAGAGAAAGGGCGAGCTAAAGTGAACAAAAAGTAAAAAAAAAAAAAAAAAAAAAAGAAGAAAGAATCCCGGGGTATCTTTTCTGGAGGCACTCCTGTAAAAAGAGGAGATTCATTCTGTGAGAGTTCTTCTCTGTGTGATTTGGGTTGACTTGCCACAGGATATGACAAGGTCAGCGTTTCTCTACACTGTGTGTCTAATGGTAGCACGGACAAATTTAGCTGAGAACTGCCTGGATGAGGACCACCTATAGTTTAGTTCTGCAAGTCAGTGGAAGAATAGACCAATTAGAAATAGCACACCACTGCACATGTATGAGGGGGGAGAGGATGTATAGATTCGTATAAATGTATTAGATTGTATAAATTCAAACACTTTTGACAGGATTTTTCAGTTGGGGAGTGTGTTTTATTCTATAGCATGCAGTGTTTTTGTTGTTTTTAAATATGTTTTTTCTCTGTGTCATTTTTGGTACAGCTCTTAGGAGACTATTGCATCCAGTGCATGCACCAGCCCTTCCAGTCATCCGCAATCTGCTTTTGTTCAATATGACAAAAGGTGTAATACTGCATGCACAATAGGCCCTGTATTTGTCATCATCGCCCATTTTGCAACGTAAACACGCTCTACTGAACTACAATGGAACAATCACAAAATGTGCCAAACACAAGCTAGCAGAACAAATAGAACATTATCCACAAACCAGTCATGGTGTAAAAGCTAATTACTTGCACATGCACAAGAAAAATAACTACAAAGTGATTTGAAAATACCATTGCTTTATTAGAGCTCAATATGACAAAGACTCAGAACACATCATTCAAGATATATCCGATAAGCACAATGAATGGAAATGCACTTTTTTTGAAAGCCTAGCTTGTCTTGAATGAATATTTGATGTTGAATACCAAACGTCACTGCCTCTGCAGTATTTCAGAACAATCTAAAATGGTGAAAAGCTTTGGTTGATTGGAAAGAAGGGATGAGCCGGGGTAGCGCTTCATTGACTTCCGTTCCTAAGCAGCACACATCTCAGATGATGTCCCCAGAGGACCATGTAATTGTCTCATATCCTGTCCACAGGACACCTGCTGTTACCCCGAAGGGATGATGTCACCTTCAAGTGCCACATAATTGTGTATGCGTGCTCCATGTGACACAGCTGTCTTGTCAAATGAGAGCATGTTGTTGCTGACATGTGTAAACAAATTCAAGTCATGCACCCCTCCTGCTTTAAGTGCACACGAGCGAGCCCACGTGCAAGCACGCACATTCATACAAATTCAAACACAGGCATAAACAGAGCATCCTTCATAGCCTCTAGAGTGCTGGCCTGATCTTCTCCTCTTGTGGGACTGGCATGGCAATGTGGTCGACGTTTTGACCTACTAAACCCAACTGTCATGCTGTCACATAGACATAGTCACTAAGCAGACTAGTCAACCTATAGAAATACATATAAATGCCCTTTAACCTGGCTTAAAACCTTGGCAGTCTGTCGGCCCACCCGCGGCAGACACTGATAGCTATCCCTGTGGATGAATCAAACACCCTTTTTGCCAGGATGATGCAGGGTAAAAACATTATGATCTTACCATGTATACATAATGACGGAAAAAGGAAAATGCAGATTAGGCTTAACATTACCCCCGCAGCCTATTTCCTCCCGCTATGCCTAACCCTGTCTGTGGTCCTTTCATCAGCTGGTGATGGTGTTCACACCAGGCCCTGAAGCCCTACTCCTGCTCTTATAGAGGAGCCGGCAGAGCCTGGACAGCAGAGGGAGTTCGACTAACTCCATATTTACATAGCCAGTCCTTCCTCAGGCCCATGGCCCTTCTCACACTAGATCCAGTCCTCCCTCAAGCACTAGAGCACTTAGTGGATGTTAGATAAAGTGCGTAGGTGGCCCACAGGGCCCAGAGAGAGAGTAGTGGGATCACATTCATCCTCTGCAGTAGTCTCGTTGGCAAGACAATAAAGAGAACGCACAGGATCTTCCCTGAACTCTTCCTCAGCCTCTTTTGGCCCCTTTCCGGCCCGTTCCTCCCACTAACTTACAGGTAGGGAGATGTGGTAAGCAGACTTGCTGTCCCACACTCAGCGTTCGGGATATTAATTTGGGTCACCCTTCAAAGGAGTCTTTCTTGTTTCTATGGCAACGGCATTCAGCAGCACGAGGCCCTCCTGCTTTCAGGCCGCCTCTGAGAAGGAAGCTGCCAGGAAAACGTCATCAGCGCAATGGGCCATCAAACACAGAAACACACTTTAGGCTGCAAGCTTTCAATAAATCAGTCCAAAAATGATACTTTTGGCACAGCAACGACAACATTTATATTTAGCTCTACAGCATAAGGAACAGCAAAGATGTGTCAAGCCCAATAGTGCTAATTAGGGTGTGCTGACAACCCACTATTCAAGCTGTGGCAATGGAGTGTAAAAGACACTCATATGGAGAGTGACGGTCGATAGCGGCACTGCCTAAGCAAAAACCACTGTATTGAGTTTCCTACCGTTTTGTGAGAGTAGGAAGAAGACTTCTACAGAGGAATCTTTTAACGATAGGGCAAAGACCTATTTGGTCAGTTACCAGCTAACTTTTTGCTAATTCAATTTTTACGGTATTTGTGCAATGCCCACCAATCTGTTGGTGAGTTGTTACTTGCTTGAAGACTGCGCCCTCAACGCTCTCTTTATTAGGTGAGTAGCCCCTGGCACAGAGTATTAAGTGGATATTAATTATCCCTAGGGCACTTATTAAAGAGCTACAATGTTAACAATCCAATTCCCAATCTTACGGCCTTCAAGGACCTCTGCATTGCAATCTTATGGGAGTTTTCTCTCAATTTGTCCCAAAGGACACGCACCTTAGCCTTCATATGGACGCAAACACTCAGCTACTGCAATCACATGCAAATGCACAAACAAAATGTCTGTTTAACGCACAAAAAATAATACTACATTCGCAAGAATGTCAGTTGGTTCACAGTCAGAAAAGATGACATTGTAATGATATCTTTGCCTGCAGGCAATATGAGTCTAAATGGGCTCGTTCTACCCAATTAGACAACTGAGCATCAGGACTTTGAAGAAGAAAACAAAAAGGCGCCTCACATACAAACAAAAACAATTATTATTTTAGGGGGATCTTTAGTGCATTAAAGAGCTACCAAAATGTTTAAGAGAAGGAGAATATAATGCTCCAGTTCTCATAATATGAGAATTTTATCTTGCCCATAGTTTTCCGTTTGACACTGCAAGAGATCCAAGCTAAACATGCATTCTGTGCGGTTAGCAAAACAATTAAATGTCTCTGAATTCAATATGATAACGTTTCCCATGGTTTTAGAGGCTATTGAGTTGGAAAGATACAGTAGTAGCACTACATACTATTGCAAAGTCACTACATCAGAGAGTGCATAACATTGTTGCAGGGTAGTTGTCCTACTTTGTACTGTAAAATGTTGGTTCTCTGCTCACTACATGTACATTATACTGTGATGTTAGTCAAATAAGAACACGCCGTTCATAGTGCAACGGAATTCCACCATAGCCCAGAAGGAAAGTGTGGGGGAGAAACTGAGTGGGTTGGTTAAGAAACAGACCTAAATACGCAGCAAAGTGAGACACTCAGACAAACTAAGCTCTTGCTTACTATACCAATGACTAATGAATGATATCTGGACCCATTTGAGTATTACTTTTGCTTCACTTCTGGTTAATGAAAGAACTCTGCTGAGGGCCGTTTTAATTTTCTTTGCCAGGAATTATAAACCATGCCTTAAAGAAAAGTGTATATATGTATTCAACAGATCAAAACAACCTCTGCTCACTTCAATTTCTAAATATACATATCATTGAGGCCCTCCATAGCCGAATCAATCAAAATAAAAGGTCCCGACGTTATCTACGTTACCTGTCAATCTTAAAGTTTAGCACTGTCAATCTGTCAGTCAAAGCCATTTCAGCTGGCACTGTGTGCTTAGTGTCAGAGGTGAAGTTTATTGGCATTCTAGTGGCTACCTGAATTGTCAAAACATGCTGCCTGATCCGGCGACGCGTAGTGTCAGTCATTAATGCACAGCGAGGGCAGCATGAAGCCAGGGCACCGCACGCTGGCCATAATGAATTCTAATCTCTACGGCCCATCGAAAGCTCCGACCGTGTTACGGATAACAGGATCAGAATTGAACTTGGCTGTCGGTCAACGTTTAAAATCAATCAGGGGCCAAAAGTCACGCCCAGCTGTACGTGAGGCGCTGCTCAAACCAACTGCCGCCGCATTCAATATCAGCCCGGACCAATCTCAACGGACACCAGTGTGCACATTCCCAGAATCGACATTAGCACTCGACTAATTCAAGCTGTAAATGAATGGCACCCATCAATGCATCCTGTGTGTCATCGACACCGATTTCGAAAGCGACATCATCTAATGACCTCCTTTTTTTTCTCACACTCAAATACCCCTGAAAAAAAGCTAAAGGGAGTCGTTATATATTATTCAGAGCAGAACAGAGTGCTTTAGTGAAACTCCAGACAGCGGTGAGGGAGGTTGAGGGATGGCAAGTGGGGCTGACGACGGGGGGTTATTTTCAGTCTTCGCCTGTGCATTATTCAGATATCTCATTGCAGCAAGGCAGGCAGAGACGTCAGCACAGCTTTTCTTTCTTGGCGCCGGAGCGTTCTCCTCTCGGTGTAGAAATAATCTTGCATTTGAATCCTAATTACATGGCATGACCTCTCGATATAACTTGGAATTAATGACGGGGTTAAAAAGTCCTTCGGTCTCAATCGGAATGGCTAGTGACTGAGGGAATTGGTTTAAACATCGCTTCATAGTTTCAGTTTCTTTAATTATTGTGGAACGCGCAGCAACATGCATATAACAGGAGCTGATGAATGAACAAATACATCTTTATATATGATCAAACCTTGATTTAATAGATACTAAGCACATTTTAAGTTTAGGATTACAGGATTTAAAATACTTTGGTGTCACCCTTATTGGATTTCAGTAAACTTTAAGTGGGAGTAGCAGGTTGTTAAAGGAAAGCCTTGTCTACTAATTTCCAGTCATCAAAAATCTGGCAAGCAATACTTTAACCCATTAAGTAGATTCATTATTCATAAGGGGATTATTACTTTCTTGGTTCACTTCCCATAACTGTCCTGATAGTTTTTTTTCTTTCCTGTGATCCAGAGGTGTAGGAAGTGCAAGGGAAGGATAAACATCATCAATAATCCAAGGGATGTCATCAACACAAGCAAAGCCCTAAAATCAAAGTCCAATTGCAGATGGAAATACCCATATAAAGAGAAGAAGACCCCCCCCCCACACACACACACACACACACACACACAAACACATGGCTATGCTAAAGTAATGCTTCCAAAATGGAAAGGGTGAATGGAGAGGGTCTCAAACACTCTGATGAAACTACCAGTGCATTGATTGATTTAAAGCTTTTCGGAATACATTAGGGTTTCTCTATCTTCCAGTCTGGTATCAGCCACAGTAGCAAACTAAACTCTCACACACACACACACACAAACACACACACACACACACACACACACACACACACACACACACACACACACACACACACACACTCACACACACACATATACACTGAAACACACATGGACAAACACTAAGTGCCTCTCGAGATGACTAAGTTGCGGGACTTCCTAACATGGAAGCTGAAAGTCCCGTCCCGTCCCGTCCCGTCCCGTCCCGTCCCGTCCCGTCCCGTCCCGTCCCGTCCCCCCCCCCCCCCCCCCCCCCCCCTTGCAATCTTCACGTTTTGCTAACAGAGGTGGAAGCTAGATAGGGGTCTGTCTTTGTGTACTTGGTGTCAGTGTGTGGGAAAGAGAGAGAGAGAGTGAGGTCTTTATCTTCGTCTAAGCCTATGTGGGGATAGTTGTGTATTAGCACCCTAGGGAAAGCTATGGTGTGGCTCAGATAAAAGCCTCCTCCTTACTCAACTGCAGTGCAGCCTTACAAGAGTGTATGGCTTCTGCTCGAACAGGTCACCATTTATGGCCACACTATTACACTAATGCCCTGCTGGGTTTTGGCACTTCAAAACGGGTCTCCATCATGGAAAAAAGTAGGCTAGGTAAAGTACCATGCCAGGGAAGACAGTCAATGATTAAAAGCAGCAGAGTGGTATCGGACAGAAATTTAAAGTAGATTAGATTGAATTCTGGATATGATATCCCTGCCAGCGGTGTTTCAGCATACATTATTTCCTCACTTTGTCTGGGATTTCCTGAATGTGCAAGGATGGTGAACGTTGGTATGTTGTTAACAGATCGATACAAAATCCATCATTCATCACATCATTGAAATTCTCCTTCTAGTTTGCTCAAAGCAGCAGCATTCGGATTGTATCGAAGCGTGCAAGGTGATTCCCGCACATCTAAATAATGAGATTCTGCAAAAAGCCCAGGACACCTGCTCAGTAATAAATCTAATGTCATGAGGATATTTCACCTGTCTGATGTTAAAAAATGAATATAGAACCACACTAACAACAAGTATCGAGTATGTCTGTGAGGCATGTGTCCTACCTACAGGATAAATAAAAGCGCCACTGGGTAGTAGTAGTAGTAGTAGTAGTAGTATATTTATTTCGGTCATTGTATAGAATACAAACAATGCTTGATAAAACAATATGTGAATGACGTATCTGGAGTACCTTTACTAGAGATACTGTTTGTTGTTCATTAGACACTGTGGCTTAGGAGGCCAACTTAGCATGGCAGCCCTGGGGTCTTTGGTACAGCAGGCCAATCCCAGGGGAGAAATAGACCGCGGGGGAAACAGCAAACCAACTGTGCAGCCAATCAGGTTCGAGGCCAGCAGCATGTTATTCAAAGAAGAGTAAGACGTTTGTTTTTCCCTGCCCACTGTCATCAGAAAATACAATACACAAAAGGCAAGTGAATAACAAACCAAAGACAAAGCAATGACAACTGGGTATGTGCTAAGCTTTTCAGAAAACAAATTATACACCTCTGCAAACAGAGAATTCCCACCACAAAAACAAATCTTGGCTGCTGTTCCTTGGCTCACTCAAACTCAGACTAACAAAAAACCCAAGATTATGCGAGCCAAACTTAAACAATAAACAAATGATGAATGTTCCCACAAAACATTGAAGACATGATGTGTATGTATACTACAGTGACTATTCTTTTCAGACTGACTGTGAAAACATCAGGTGCTTATAGACACCACTGTTTTCTCTGGAAATCTTATCTCCCATTGATGCCACAATGCCATCATGTATTAGCCCGTCACTCAGGCCTTGACATCTCATAGACCCCACGCTACTCAAAACAACTGGATTTACATTCAGGTAAATGATTACATTTAAAACAATCTTTGATATACACAATCTGCCAATATATAAATATAAGCTTTTGATGTGACATGCAAATCCACACTCATTGAGATGAAAGCCACCAGAAATCACCCAGTCTGTTCATCAGAACCGTGGGCATATTAATAAATTAAAGCCATTGCCGGTTCTTACATTGGAATGAGCTATCGATCAAGCTGAACAGATACTCTGCATGAAAGAAAAAGTGTGACGTCTGCCATGAATGAAGGAGAATTGAAAGCATGCCCAAAGGCTCCAAATGTTAAATGATTGAGACATGGGTCTTAATGGCAGCTTGGGCTCTCAGGGTCACCCTTTATTAAGGGTTGGCCCTCATAAAAATCCATTCAATATGGAGAGTTCGTCGTTAATGTTTCTCCAATAGGTTGTAATTCATGGCTGCACCAGGGCAGACTTGATGTCGGAAAGTGGGCCGCTAGAGGAAAAAAAAGAAAGAAAACGCAGGAAAGCAGAGAGTCCCGCAAAGCTCTGAAATAACGAGGAGCCGGAGCTGTCAAGAGCATGACATGAAAAATGAAGAAAAAGTAACACATTGAGAAATGTCAAAACTCCCTAGTGGGTTCCAGCAACCCTTCTGAAGAGATGTGGGTCACAGCGTCCGTGTCACACTGAGCCCCATGCTCACGAACATTTTGGTAAATCTGCTTAATGTGTTTCAAAAACAAGCGCACCAACTCCCCCCCCCCCCCCCCCCCCCCCCCCCAGCAGGGGGCAGGTAAAGATGTAATGTACTGTACAAAGGAAACAACAGTCCCTTTTTGTGAGCATTGACAATAACGCATCAAATAAAACAATAGAGGATACAGTATATCATGGTAATTGTCAATTGTAGGTTTTTCATTGTAGTCCTACACTGAACTCCGGAGGCCTGGGTTGCCACGGACGATGTGTGCGAGAAAAGTAGGCATCTAGTTTTACAGGGTAACATCTTGAAATGTTGATGCATGCTGAACGGAATCTTTAGTCTACAGTGACGGTGGAAACAATGCAACTAGGAACTCATTGAGTATCTTTTCATGGCCCGAATAAGCACTAGTCAGACCTTAAAATGCCGCTTTAAAGAGCAGTGGGGGAGGTATATCTCCGGTCTACAGGGCCCTGTTTACGAGCACTATCAGCTTTATTGTGGCTCTGTGTAAGGATGCCTAAGCATGGGCCTAGGATTTATGGACTTGGGAGTGACCTCCCAGTGCTGTATCAGGGTTTTATGGGTCACCAATACGGGTTGCAGGACCTGAATTACTGCCAAACAAGCTCACATCAACAGCTAGTTATCCATCTCAGGCTAAAGGCAACAGATAAAATCCTCACAGTCCAAGTGGCTGGATGAGTTAACGTTTAATTCTCGGGTATGATCTTGCAGTTACTTGTAATATCTCAAGATAGATCATTACAATTGCAAATATTTTAGAAAAGGGGTCTATACTGGGGACATTGAAAGGAAAGCAGCCAGGACCGGCACCAAAGGCTGAATTCAAAGTTTGAGTCCAAACGAGATCAAATCACCAACCAAAAATGTGACTAAATCCCCAATGTTGTCTGGTGTGATTCAGCTAATCACAGCAGCTGTTCATCTGATGGCATCTCTGGTTTTTAGAACTATTTCAGACAAGGATGTTATCCACCACAGCTCTGCAACCACAAACCCACAAACCGATTATCCTTTCAGTGGCATTTAGCATCTTGTGAGAAGACCAAGGCCAAAAGGGCTGTGCTCCTGCCTGTCTACCTGTGAGTCTGCGATAGCTTTCAAATCCCATTCTCAGGTGACATTTGAAAAGTGGTGTAGCAGGAGTCACAAAAGAGTAGTTGTTCTTTACTTATTTTAATGTCCTAGTTTCACACTGCCTTAGATCAACATGGACCCTTTCTCTGAAACCTTAGAGAAACACCTTCCTGCGTGGTCCTGGGGTAAGAATGTATGGGGTAAAGTAAATCTACCCATACCAGTTCCTCTTATCTTGATACACATGGTGCTACAATTGCCTTTATCTCCACTAAAAGTATGCAGGGTTCTAAAATGGAAACTAAACAGATCCTAATAGCCGAGATGCAACATTAACTTGCTTGTTTGTTCTAATTTGAATGGCACAAGCAATTTCTGCTGCAGGGAACATTTAGGCCTGCAGTAGTGCGAACAGGGAAGCTGCTAAACAATAAAAGCCAAGTGAGGTGCTCTAAAATATAAATATGATATTAATATGCAATAACATAAGAGAAACAACATACACATCTTACTGTGTTTAGCAATTGTTCTCCACTCAGAAAGAGTGATCTCTATGTGTGTGTGCGTGAGGGTGTGTGTGAGTGTTTGTGTCCCAAAGATAAAGCTTAGTTAATCATTTAGTTTCCTGTTTCCTGTTATCACGACATAGCTTGAATATATAATAATATAATGCATTGGTGGAGGAATGGCGAAAGTCTTGTGCGTAGCTTGCATGTCTGTTAGATGATGCAGAAGCAAATATACATTATAGTTGAGTTAGCAATTCTAGCAGCATATATACATTATCAATGAGATGACGGTGTGTTCATCCTTTCTATTGGTCACATCTACGAATGCAGTAGTCTAATGTGCAACCGTAATAATGTCACTTTGGAAACAAAAATAGTGTAATCATCATTACACCGGATAAGCATACAAAATAAAATAAAAAGGCCTATTCAAAAACATGTCTAAAGGCCAATGAAAAAAAGTAAACTTCATGTCCACTCTTCTCTCTTAGTCTCCACTTTGGTTCAAGCTATCACTTCCATTGCCGTGCTCCATTATTCGTCCTGGTCACTGCCTACGTCTCTCTCTGCCTCAGTCCTCTGTGCAGTCCTGCTCTCCATGGGCGCGGGTGCACATGAAAGCTCTGTCTCTCACAGGAGCAAGCTGTGTGATTTATTTATACAAGCCTCTCTCTAGAGAGTGAGCTGTTATTCTCTTCCTCCATCAGTAAATGCAATCCCACCACAGTACGGCCATGGCCATTTGTCATTATTTAAGCCCCCATTTGCCTCCAGAGTCAAAAGTGGCCTTTAGTTGCTCCTTCAATATCTCATTAGTTATCTTATTCGTGCTTAAGTTGAATTAATAGCGCAGGTATATGATCAAAATTATAAAAAGCAATAATTTATCTTGCACTTTGTCCGTGACTCATTACAATTTCTAATGCTAAATACAGAATTTCTTCAGGGATACTGTTGTGAATGGTTTTGTAATAGCTTTTGGTAATTGCCATAATAGGTTCTGGAATTCTGCGTTACATTTCCGCATAAAAATATTTCCCTGCTATATTCTACCATTTCATTAGAAAACATTGATAAAACATATTCAAGAATTAATTCTCAAGTCCTTTGAAACCTGATTCAGACAGACAGCCGATTCTTTCCCACTGTGCCGACAATGGATCAAAACTGCATTCCTGTTTCAAAACCGGTAGGGAAAATTATAAATTAAAAGCATTGGCTAGAAAAAGCTGATATTCAATACTGTCCTATTGTTTTAGTGTTGTTTCTAAATGGATTATTTTAGTGTTCTTTTGTTACATCATTGTAACAGGGCAAGCAAGCAAACTACTTAATTTTGGAGCAACATGAAAGAGAGTTATACAAAGGAAGTTGAGATTGGGTAGTGTTCCCGTTTAGTCAAAGATGGACTGTGTAGGCCCGTCAACCTGAGAGACAAACTTCAGTCTGGCAGATATGGAGGAGGGATATGACTTGAGACTCTACATCTCTGGGCTAATTACAGTCCTGAGTTGCCAGGCAACAACGGCGTGATCGGAGCCCTGGGGGGCCAGAGGTGGCCGATTGGTCTAACCAGACGTTGGCAAAAACTGTGTTGGATCTATGCCTTTCCCTACCACTACCCCAATGCCATTAACAACATTCAGCCCACACTCTATGCAGACATACAGACAGGCGGACATACACAGAGAACCATGTCGTCAACAAATACTTGAGCAATCGTCTTGCTAATTAACTCCTAACCATTCACTGTAGCCATGTGCTCTGGCGCATAGGTCAGTGGCAAAGAGCCTTTCATAGAAAAAAATCCAAGCACTCTCAATGAAATGAGTCAAATTGTAATTAACACCGCTTAAACATGTAAAATGCCGCTCTTAAACACACTGGGTCAACAACACTCATGTTTGATGTTTCAACTGTGTAAAGCAGTGAAAGCGGGCCCTCTGATAGTAATTTCACATCATGTCATCTGTGTATGAGGCTTTGCTTGCCTACATGGCAATTACTCAGCTTGTGTTTCTTCTAATGACAGTATGGACCCACTCGACACATGCACCCTCCCTCTCTCTCCTCCTCCTCCTCCGTACGTCCTCCTGTCACCCATCCCTTTATTGTGTTCTCCCTGTGTGAGTTATGTCCCTGTAAGAGACACAGACAGCTGTCCCCAGGCGGCCGTCTCATAATTACCACCCTTGTTTCTACCGTGGGGATGCCAACTGGCTAATTACCGGGAAAATAATCGTGTGTTTGTCAAGACCCCTGCAACGAAGTGCATGTAAACCACATCTCATCAGACACTCATATCACGCCCCCGCCCAAAAAGACCTCTGACACTTGTCTCAACAGTTTGTCTGCGAGCGCGTGAATTGAATGTGTGTGTGGGTGCGTGTGAGTGTGTGTGTGTGTGTGTGTGTGTGTGTGCCTGGGTGAGGTCACAGTGATCCCACTCTCTTTTAACACTCCACTCAATGTCACAATGATAGAGAAAGATTGCTTCCCGAAGCTGAGCCTGGGGTCGGCTTGGCTTTTGTGGGCCGATTTGGGCTCTCAAGGTGGGTGTCATGGATGAACAGTCTTCCATTGTGGGGGCTGCTTTTCCTCTCTCTGCTCACTTAAACAGCAAAGTGCAACACGCCAACCTCTGCCCACATGCACACAATCACTGCACGCAGCTCCACCCCGGGCAGATCACCGGGGCTAATCCACGTTGGCATGCACATGATTACACAATAGCTTTCTCTCAATGGCTTTTCTACTTTGCCCCACTTAAAGCAGTTAATTTGAGTTTAATTTCCACATCAGACGATATAAGCCGTATATTAGCGCCAATTGCTCACGCACATCAACATGAGGAGCACATGTGATTTCAAGCAGGGACAGTATGCTATGAAATCAATGCCTTCACGGTGTTATCAAGCAGTGGCTCCTCCTCCACTCAGTTTTCAGAAAAAAGAATGTGTGGTGTTCAGCCTCTGTTTTAATTACCAAGCAACCGCAACGAATCACCGTCGACATCAAATTCAAGCAATGGCTGAACAATTTGTCACATTTCAGAGGGGCCGATACGCTGCTTTGAGAGAAAGAAAATACACAAACACACAAACACATACACAAACTGACACACAAACCAACGCCCACATACACTTTTCTTCCAGCTAGTTATAGAGAGGTTCATTCATAGGTGGATGCCAGAGCAGGTTTGGTGGTGGTCTTCAATATGAAAGAGCCTCCGTTCTCTCCTCTCATTTTGAGCCCCAAGGTTAGAGGCACATCCAATCAGAGCAGCTGTGACCTCTCTGTGGGCGGTGGGGTCATGGCTTGACAGACCTCCCCGCTGCTGCCTCCCCCCTTAGACCACAGTGGATCAGCAGCACAGAGGCCATTTATATACCAACGCCACACATAAATAACTGGGCTGGGGTTGGAAAACAGAAACTAGGACAAGCAGAGAGAGGTGAGGATATAGAAACCCACATGCTTTAAAACACCCGCTAGCCGCGCATTAACTAGTTTAAAGACTAGTTAGTCGACCTCTCCATCTAACACTCCCCACACCCTTGTGATGGCAGTGTGGTTTTCTCCTTGCCCCTCTGGCTTTCCCCCTCTCTCCTGACCTCCTTCTGAGTGACTGCAGTCCTTGAAATCCACTCCTCAAGTCATTAATAACACTCACTGCTCTGTTTTTGCTGCCGAACAGAGCAACGCCTCCCTGTCACCAGGCAACAAATTAATTTCACTTATTTATCTACGGCGCCAAGGCCGGCGTGGCTGGAATAACTGTTTATAGAATAAAGGGACAAGGAATTATGGATGGTGTGTTCCTTTCGACAGGACCATTTGTTTCTGGTACATGACTCGAGATAAAGTTCATGACAATAATTTTCATAACAAAAGCCCTTTGTCAACTCTTTTTTTCTTCCTTCACTGCATGTCTAATGTTTTGTTATAGTTTGGGGAGGCAGGTATTTTTTGACACATTATTTTGTCAATATGGCTGTAGTCAAAATGCCAAACTCACAATCTCAGGAGTGAATTTATAGATGCCTAATGGTACGGGCCGTGTAGAATCTGTCCGTCCAAGACAAATTTCAATACAGTTTGAAGAAAAAAACTAAATGACACTCAGCAAGAAGCATGTTGGTGACACTCAGTAAATCATCTTCTTTGGTTCACATAACCTCGCCACAAGCAGCCAATGCATCACTTAGGGCCAACCCTATGAGCTCTATTCCCCAATACCGGCCACATCCTCCCTCTCCTCCCAGCCCGGCCAAAGTCCTGGTCCCAGAGCGACCACAGCACCGTCATCCCACCTATAATGCACCAGCTACAGTGACAGTGAGAAATGGTTTTAATAGTCTGGGAACAGCTTGTCAGCAGACTAAAAGCCACCATGTTAGCAGACTTTTCTCTGCTCCATCTCCAGCTCCCCAGGGCCCGAAGGGATGTTCCGAAACAAGAATCAAATACCAGTTTCATCCACTGTTAATACAGTATGCGAGGCCTTGTTGTCTATTCATTTTGATGTGGCTTCACAATGATTTATATCACCAGGTTTGGTGACTGGAGAAAGATGTCGATACTTTGAGGATGTACTGTATAAATCGAGATTGTGTTTCTGAAGTGTGCTTACTTTACTCAGCAATGACTGTCTGATGGGTTTCGTTATGGTGCCGTACAATAGCTCGGGGCTTGAGGTTGCCTAACTCAATTGGTAATTACCCTAAAATAAAATGAATTCAGAGCAGATGTGTTGAGGTGCTATTTAATTATGTTACGAATCTGACTGAGTGGCTATAACGCTACATTGCCAAAACCTACAGCCAAAGATAGCTCTGAAACAAGCACACAATCTGACACACCGAAGCAATTTTGAACATGCAAATGGAAGAATGCAAAGGAGAAGGAGCCACGGGAGCTCAACATTGTATCATTGAGATTGAGACAGAATACTTCAGACTTCAATTTCCCAGTGTAATATCTCCACGGCTAATGGTTTCTCTTTTTCACATTCCAGGAACTGTTTGGAGTGGATTGAAATTATTTCATCGATGTTCTGCCTGTTCTGCCTTGGCACCAAGCCCAGGGCCCTTGCATGTCTGCCTCACATCAGACACATTGAAGGGCAATGTTTTAGAAAAGAGATCCAATTGAGATTAAATCAATTCGGTCCCAACCGAAAGTATTGTATGATATTACTGGGGAATCAAATTAGATCACTCTTACTGCAGTGTGTGCCTCTGTTTACAGTCAAGATGAAGCACTGCAATAGGGGGTAGACTGTGTTTCTCTGTGATAATTGCACAGTGGACTATCTAGCCATAGTCTCTCCAGGGAAACCGTGGGCAGCTAGGGGAAAGGTTGTTATATTTCACACTTAATGATGTGTGAGAGATCCTCAGCCACCATCTACAAGCCTACTTTAGTCACTGGCACAGCCTGTAAAATACACCACAACTACGGATGCGGCGGCAGAACTGCTAAATGGTACCGATCTCATGTTACCGATTGGTGCAACAGCAGGGACTAGCATTTTAAAACGATGCTCGATGATACAATGAAGATAGGGTCAAGACTACCATTTGCTGCTTTGTCAATTCTCCATTTCAATATCGCGTTACAAATCTGCTACAGATTTTGGTCGTATGCCTCACTCGTTTCATATTTAACTTACGTGAACCCATTTTTACAAGCGAAGCATCGATGTAAAAGAACAAATGGCTGCAACTGCAGAAAAATGTAACAGTATACGTGATGTTCCCCTACTTGGGTGTTCAATGAGACTTTGGTTCATCATTCTAAAAGGCAGCCAGCTGCTGGCTGCCAGTGGATGACAAGATGGCAGTGGATCAGACACTCCAGGAAAAGGTATTTCAGGGTCTACTTGGTGTCATGTACCCTTCTCTCCCAGTAGAGCACAGCAATGTGGCAGCAGCAGTTCAATTTGATTTGCTTTTCTGAATTGGATAATCAACAGAGGTCAGTGGGAAAGTACAGTGACACATTCCTGCAAAAAGATCAACCCATTAAAACAAACCATGTCTGCACGGTATAAAACAGTAGCCGCCGGGTCATTTGTCCAATGTCATAACAAGCATGAGTAGTATGAGAAGACAAGGGCTGCATGGATGTCTGCACAGAGTGGAAAGAGGCATGTCAATCACTATGCACTCTGTGCTCAGTCTGACCTTCATCCAGCGTTGCTTGGAAAAACATTTCATAGGAGCGTTATCACACTTGAGCGGTTGAAAACATGGGGTATGCATCTAAGTGACTGAATATCATCCTGGCCATGGTAAAGCCTTTTATGCTGTAAGCTGGAGCTACCGTCCATGGTACTGTTCTCGTGATGGTTGACGATATTTAAAGTAAGTCCATGGGGAGGTACAGCAGACAGCCCTTACCAGGAAAACAGGTCCTCTGACAGCTCCCAGGTGATCCTCTCCTGAGCTCAGGTGGCATATTGCTAACCTGCCCCATTCTCCATGGGAATTATGACCTCTAACGGCAAAATATTTACAATTAATAGCTGAATATTCCCATAGGGCCTTGAGGACTTAACGGGTATGCCATGCACACTAATAACATGAGAAAGGTTAATTAGTTAGATTATGTTTAGTAGACATGTGGTGCTGAAACTAGGTTTATTCCGTAGAAATATGCAGTGGCCTTGCTAAAGCAAGTCTCATTTATGGGAAAGGTTTTGAGACAACATTAAAAGAGCAAGATTGTGAAACTGATATAATCAAGACTTGATTTCTAGGATAACCTTGTTTTTAATTATTATTTTTATTTATCTTACAATGTCTTTTTGAAGCAGTGAATAAAATAATATTGTATCACGACATATCAATAATGATAATAAACACAATGCACTGTGGAATCATTTCATGGGGGTCTCATTAAAAGAACGGACTTTAAAATGGGCAAAGCTATTAAATTGAGATAAAGTGCATCACAAACAATTTCACAGGAACAACACAGTAAAATGTATCACCTATTTTTCTAGTCTCTGATGACATTTATGCTCATGAATAATAGATCCATGTAATTGTTTCTTCCGTCTAAATTCCCCACTGTATTTTAGCCTATTACATTTTTCTTCTTTGTGATTTCAATCATCTTAATAGGCTTTATTGTGGCCCATAATGTAGCTTCTAGTGTTCCCACTGCAATGATATAATATTTATGTCAAATAAAAACAATGTCTATATAACTGTTAATGAGAAGATATAAAAAAATATTCAACTTGAAGCTCAATAATTAAAATGTTTGATTTTGTTTTAAAGATCATAACATGACTACTTACTGTACTTGAATTGTCACAAACATAAGCAACCCAAAAAAAAGATCCATTACTTTGGTTGGTTTCGGCACTGTTGGGGAACAATGTGACTTGGTTTGATGCAGGCCTATTTCTGTGGAGGTTATAGCGCTGTGTCTATGTGACCTGTCAACGACAGAGCTAATGAGAGCCCCAACGCCTCTGCGTTCCTCTCTGGCCTCGCTCTGGATGACCTATGTACTAGCTGTGGGGAAGCACACAGCTACGTGCCCGTGAAGCTAACCTTGGCTTTTCATACCCCACACAGCATCACACTCCTCCTCCTTGGCATTGTACAGTTGTAGTGGAGAAGGCGGGCTAATCATGCCACTAAGATGCTGCTCATAGCCCTAACAAGACCAACAAGAAGCCGCAGGAAATTAGCATCACTGGCTAAGACCTGGCTGCTGACCTATATCTCTGTAACTGAGTCCCTACCGTCCTATAAGTCCCCTATCTGTCTGCTCACCAGCATAATGCTTGTGCCAGCCATATGACGTGGTTTAAAAAAAATCCTCTTACCCAATTTTTCATTTGCTAGGATATGTACTATAACTGCATAACTGTAATGTCTACTAAAGTACCTGAACAATGAGGAGCAGCTTGTGCATGTGTGTCTTCCCACTGACCGACAAAATAAGTTAAATTCTAATCTAGCCAGCCTGAAAGGGAGACAACGGAAATAGTGCTAAAAGTTTGATGGCAATCCTTTGAAGAGGTTTTCATGCTTTAGTCAGGCACAATACTAGGCACAGCAGCTTGAGATCAACACAGGGTCACACAATCTCCCACTACTGTATCTCTCCCTCCCTGCATCCAGCTCTCTTCCTGCACAAGTGTGGGCGATGCACTACAGAAGTTCAAGGTAAAGGGGGAGAATAAGATTAAAACGAAAAGGGAAAACAAACAAGGAAATAAGAAGAAAGGGAAAAACAAGAACAGAGGTGGAAGAAGCTTCTGCAGTTTATAAAAGCGCTGCATTCCCTCAGATGCAAAGTGGAAAGAAAAGGAAGTCTCAGAAGCGCAGGGCGGCTTTAACTGGTAATCCAAATCGTATTCAAATTTCCTTTTTGCTGGCATGTGGGTAAATATTGTATAACATTACGTTTTTTCCTTGAGGGAATTCTATACAAATAGTATCTACAGTAGTGCTCAGAGAGCGTTCAGCATTTTCACAGATATTTAGCAATATTCAAACATTCCAAAACAAATTTGCTCGATTGGCCAGAATATCCAGTCGTACCTCGGGGAATTTTAGGTTTATAAGCTTATGTTTAAATAAAACCAAACAAGCCATGATTTTCAAGTGTATTATTGAATCTATCCTCACCTGCCTACAACCGGCTTAAAATTACAATTACAACTGGATGGCAGTTTATAAGGCAGTCTATGTAAAGAGGTTTTATGTATCTATAACCCCTGCCACTTGTCCATTAAAAAAGAAGAGAAAATTATTGTCATCTATGTTGTCACATTTTGCACGCTGTGATTCATGACACTTTTAACCTGAGCTGAAGTGATATTTGTCTTTTTTGCAAACTGACTGTGATAAACAGACACTTTGTTTTAAGATGTAAGACATGCCATGGCCTATTTAACAACAAGGATGAGATCTGCACGCAACCCCCAGGTTAATGGGATGATGCTTCATTATGACAGGGCCAATTGCTTAATTGTTCAGTTTGGGTTCTGCACAAAGGAAGGGTACGTGGGTAGCACACCTCGTTGGAGCAAATTGTAGTGACATTGTCCTGTTACGCAAGGGATGAATCACACCGTACGTGTGATTCATTTGAAAAAGACAGGAGCACAGTGAAAATGAGAAATACAGTACGAGAGAGAGGGAAAGAGGGAATGCAAGTATACTCTTAAAGTATGGCGCTGTCCCTCAGGACATGTTGGTCTTGATCGTAATGACTATCGGTGCAGGCCTCCCGAAACAAATTGCTGCTGACCCCTGTGGATTTTTCTGGGCACACTCGATTGGAAATGGACTATTCAATTTCCCACAGGGAGCCTTGCCATTCTCTAGTGTTCCTTATTGTAAATGCTTTTACTATTGGCTGTTGCAAAAGTCACGACAAAAATACTCATGTGCAGCAATTTCAACAGAATCACTTTTTTCTTATAAATTGTAATTTATGTGTAATTAATTACCCTCAACTATTGAGACACAAAAGGATGTTTTTGTCCTAACTGTTTATCATCAATACAGTGAAGTGGCTCTCATGGCACACGAGCAGACAGGGCAAGAGTTGGAGGAAAGCAATATGAATATGTATTACTGTGAGTCATTCCTCATGAAATGAATCACACTGTGTGCCAGCACCATGCGCTCCCATATCCTCCCATAAATAGGAACACTGCAGACGTAGAACCGAACTGGGCTGTTCACAAACTTTACCAGATCCCAGGGATCTTTACCCCAAGACACTTTATTGCTAGCCAGCATGCAGCTTTAAGTCGAGCTCCAGTCCTTTAGCCATACAACCCATTCAGACACGAATGATAGGATGCATGCCATGATAAAACTCGATAGAAAAAGACAATAGATATCCTACCCAATTTCCAATGAGAAAACCTTGTAAACAATGCTAGCTGTATGTTAAACAATAATTAACATACTGTACATGCAATAGGCTGGACTGGCATCCATACCTATAGTATCAGTTTGTATGGCTCATCTATTTTCTGCTCAAATTCCTCTATGCCTTTCTGTTGGCCAAGAAATAGAGTTTTTCATCACTGCAGTCTCTCAGCAGCATCGACCAGGAATATTGATCTGAAGCAGATCTCCTTCCACTCCACCTGGGGAGCCAGCTGAGCCTGTTCCCTATTGATCCAGCCTTTCTTTATTCCATATTCTCCCGCTCCCTTTCATCGGCTTTGGTAGAATGTATATGCCTGTCATCGCTTATAATAAATTTACTCTGGACAGGGCAATGATGAATATCAATTCAAAGTTTGTGATTTTATTTGTGAATCCCCATGACTAGATGGAAGATCCACACGTGGACTTCAACCGTTACATCATGCCATCAACCTGAGATAAAGCTGAACGTTAACGCTTACAGGGATAAGGATTCTGGCTAGGGACCAAGGATGTCATATTTCAAAGCAACAAATGTTTCCTCCTAAAAACCGCTATTTAGCGTTACTAGAAGAGGTCTCATGGATGGAATCCAGGAAAAACAGAGATTAAGAAACCCTCCATTTTCTCCTTTTCTCCCTAGTTCTCTGTTTTCCCTGAACGATATACTTCCCCCTTGATTACATTCCATTTTGGCTGACAGTTTACCTCACTACACAGTGGGTCTCTCCCTACACCTTTTACCATATCATTCTGTTGTCTCCTGTCTGTCCTCAGTCAGCCCCCTTGCATCCTTCTCAGTGGAGGCTGTGGTAATGTGCGCTAGCTTGAGTGCCGACTTGTCAATCCACCATGTCAGACCCACAAATCTCCCTCCAGGCAATTCCAGGCCTTTCTCTCTGCACTCAAGGAGTCTCCTTCCCGCTTGCAGTTGCATCCAACACCCCCTCGCGATGCACCGCTGTGACCCATCCAATAAAATTGGCTCCTTTGAAAGAAACACCGGTGCTCCTCCGAGCCTACACATGCGTTAGGAAAAGATATCTGTTGTTTGTGCATTTAAACTGCCTTTTAATCTTTCATTTATATCACATTTACATTTTGTGAATTCAGTGAATTGGTAGAACTCGCTGTAAAAGAGGCAGAGAAAGAATCTGGCAAAATGAAGTGCAAGAGTAAGACGTGTTGTAATTTAAAGGTTTCGCTGAGAAATTGCTCAAACAGGAGTTAACTTTAAATACTAAATTCAAACTCAATATCAACAATCCAAGCAGAACTTTGAGGATTTTAATTTGCCATCTTCATTTTAAAATGTCAGCAACATTAACTACCAATGCAGCAGTTTTGCTAATAGGTAGAACTATTAAGTACAATCCCTAAAATATGGAATTAATCAATCTGTAGGGTTCTTACTGCCAGATCTGAATCCAAGGAGGCCAAGGTGCAGAAAGGATTGCACTGACAGTCCTCAAGGTTGCGATGGTGAAACTAAAAAGGCAACGTTTTCAATTCAGCGCACGCAATATGGTAGTATGTTACCTGTCAGATAACAAACATATGCATGCATTTGAGGAATGGCATGTTGTATGCCGATTCACGCTATCATCTCTTGTAATTTTAAGGATCCCCATCTCACTTCTCCATGCAAGGGATCAATGCTCCATGTGCAGTACACACGGGCTACCCCATGTAACAGTAAAACAAACGATATCTGAGTACCTATGCAACCCTTTCTGTAAAAATAAAAACAGTTCATAGGTAACACAGAAAAAACTATACCGTTTGCCTCCCTTGCAATAAGAAAGCAACTGGAAAAAAATATGACTGTGGTTTTGGGATTCATTTGGACAGCAACAAGGAACTCTAGGAAGAAAAGGGGATTTGGACGCATACTTAAGCAAAACTAAGCCATGGTCGATGATGACAAGTGTAATCCTCCCCAACAGGCCACAAAGAATGATATCAATGAGCCGGAGCTTCTCCACATTTTCCAGCTGAAAGTTGTGTGGTTCACTTAATCTGTGCTACAGCTTGGCCTCAAATGGACAGACGGAATAAAAGATTGTACATGCTAATCGCCTTTATATGACAAAAGAGTCAAATTGTAGATTACATATATAGCGTGTTGGAATTCTCTCTCTCTCTCTCTCTCTCTCTCTCTCTCTCTCTCTCTCTCTCTCTCTCTCTCTCTCTCTCTCTCTCTCTCTCTCTCTCTCTCTCTCTCTCTATCTGTGTGTGTGTGTGTGTCTCTCATTAAAAGGGACCATGTACAGTTAAAAAATGTGACAAATTTTGCAAAGGCACAGTTGCACCTGTAAGCCTCTATGTACGGCCTGCAGGCCCTCTTAAGCCGCACATGGAACTTCGCTGGGATGACAGCAATTAAATTCCCCAGTTACAGTGCTATTATGACTTATCATCTGCTCTGTGGAGCAGGATTGAATTTGGAAATCTATGGTCAGCTCGTCAGGTAAAACTATTCTCATATTTTCACCACAATGGATCCAAACACTCCAGGTAAAGCCATCATAAGGGGTGAACGTGAGACGGCTTGGTAATCACAACAAATGAACTGCTGTAGGACCAAAATAACTGTTGTACTAATGAAGAAGGCAGATAATAATTGTACATTGATAAAATGTGCTGGTTTTATAACACAGTGCACTGTATGTGACAGGTGACAAATGACTATGGCCCGGAATTAGAAACAGTGTGCAGTGTCAGTACTGTGACATGTCAGCACTTTTCCTTGTGGCTCGCCTTCTGCCGGGCTGGTGGTGTGGTGCTATTGAAGTGAGAACATAGGGGCATCTGAGGACTCCATCGATGCTGCCAACCCACTGTGTCCATTTAGCTTATAGTACACTCTCCTGATTAACCCAGAAATGTTTCTAATGCAATGCGCAATATAAGCAATACTGTATGTATTTTATTTGATTGGAAAATGCTTCTGGCATGATTACTGTGTGGTGCTAAAGCAGGTAACATTGAGGGCAACCACAGCTGATGATAATTTTTTGTTAGTGCACCCAGTTTCACAGTGTTTGAACCATCTCAAACTTTTCCATTCCCTAAAAAAAAAGACGCAATCCAATCTTTGAGTCATTGGCTTCTGTGATGCAAGTGATGTGTATACCAATTGGTTGCAGTCATATAGGTGTAAGAGAAACAGAAATAAATTAATAAATAGCACTTACCTTTGAAGATAGGTGAACGATCTTGTACTGTTGCGCACAGGTCCATGTGATTGTTTTTGTAATTAATTATGTATGTGCTGGCTCCTTTTGTGTATGAATTACACATTTTCAATAATTAAAGGGTTAAAAATGAAACCATTGTGTCTGTAGCTTTGTATGTTTGGAAATATTTCTTTTAACTCTAGAGGGCACAACAATAAATCAATCACAAACGCTGTGTATTATTTTATAAAGACTTGCTGTGTAAGTTTTAACCTTACCTGCCCAGACAATGTTCTCATATAAGAGTCAAAGCATGCGATATGCGAACACAGAGCTTGCTCACCGCAAAACAATGTAATTTGGAGGAAACGTGAACACAAATGATGTAAAGACTGTGACTGACCAATGAAGTAATATCAAAGGCAATAAAATAATAAATGAATCAAGTCATGTAAGAGGAACACTTGAATTAAAATATTTGTTATGAAACCAATTGTCTTCACATAGGAAAAACAGAGGAATTGTTTTGAGCTATCACAATATGCAGTAGTTATAGTATTTAGCATATAATTCAAGTTTTCTACACAGCAATGTAAAATGTAAATGAACAGCAAGTACATTACATTTCAGAATTCCCCACAAGAACTACTCCGTACATGTTTTCCTGTTTTTCTTGATGAACCGACTATAAGGAATCACAAAGTTTTACCTTGTAGGCTCAGTAGGGACCTTTGAAGCCAAACTTCCCCTCTCTGCCCTGAGGAGGAGAGTCAAACGCAAAGATCAGAGGTCCACTTACCCCAGAGGGAGAGGTGAGGGTCACAGCCAGGATGGGGGTCCCCACAAAAACCATGATCAAAGGTAGCCATTAACCCAACAACCAATATGTTCAACGGAAAGAAAGCTGATACCATCGGCCATTGTTGTTACCAGAGGAGCAAACCAGTGTGTCCATACCCGATTGAGGCTCTGTTATGATTCCCATGCATCAAGCAGTAATGAAACACTGCATCTCACGAGTGAGCACAGGGCAAAAGCAGCACCTACCTTGCGTACCATGTCATACACATTATTAGTTCATCAAGCAATTCACATCATGTTTATGACTGTATAGACCTTTTAACTAGTATAAGATGCCACAAACAATGGTTTGACAGCACAGATACATTGAGTTAAATAGAAGTTGTTAGTACCTTTACTTTTACCTATGAGATTTGATGAAATGTTCCATGGAGAAAGCAGTTTCCAGACAAAAGGGAGAACAGAAGGAGAGGAGAAAGACACCGATAAGTGTCATAGTCAAGTGGGAGGAGGGCTGAGAGGGCCAGGAAAGAGACAGGATAGAGGTGTGGTGTTTGAATGTGAAAGGATGAGAGAGACTTGTGTGGGTGTCCAGTGACTCATAATGGAAGGCGGTCACAAGTTGGTGATACTTAAATCTTTGAGTGCTGCATGCTGGGTTATGCATTGCCATTAGATCAATATTAAGTAAAAATGAACCAACCATTGAGCTAACCATGACAGGCAATTCAGAAGTAAGCCCAGGTGAACATGTCTAAAGCATCATTTCAGTCATGCAGGTTATGTGTAGTTTTATCGCCTTATATAAAGGAAATATGAGCCAGGCAAATCAAATATGATATGAAAACCTAAAGCGCAGTAAATTGAAAGAAATAATTCCTGGGAGGACTAGCCGATAGTTGGGTCAGAAGACGAATAACTATAATAAATGGCAAGGAAAGCAACTAAAAAAACAGTTAGAGCAAAGTTGAATATTATTAAATATGAACCCTAAGAACCCCAGCAGTGCAACAGTGAGGAGCCGACACAGTTTCACAACACAGAAGGACAAGGGGGACAAACAATGGAGGCGAGAGAGGAAAAGAAACAGAGCCCATACCTTGGTCGCCCATCATCAGGTGCGCCAGACCTTTAAGGGAAAACAAGAGCACAGTCAGCAGAGAACAAGGGATAACGGGAAGGCTGCTTCACGCTGACATGCAGGCATCTGTTGCAAAGCAGATGTCTTTCGATTTTAGGGAGTGATGAAAAAGGAAAGTAGGGGACGGAGAAAGAGGAAGGGGTTCAGACAAGGTGGGTATGATGAGCATTAAAACCAACCATGTCGTTGGCAATGCATCATCAGTCACTTACTAGAGGTACTTCAATAACCAAAATTGAGATTAGTGTTTTGTTTTCCCAACCGCAAACAGGATTAACGCTCTTTGTCATTTAGTTTGAAACCGTAGTAAACATTGTAGAAAGGGGTTTACCAAGGCTCTCTCCATTGGTGTTGAAGAAAAATAAACTGACCGTCTGAATCTCGACAGTCCAGAAAAAAGCATAGAATTTACAAAGTATTTCCCGCTCTTTTAATGCAAATATTTAAAGGCAATGTTGAAAAACAACCATTGCTTTTAAATTATATGGCCAAAATGCCTACCATATCCAAACCTGAAAACAGCGAGGGATACAAAACCTACCTTAATAAATATTAGTTTAAACACATTGAGCAATTTATTTGTCTGCTTGGAATAACAACAAAGTTGACTTTGTACTTCCATTGTATCAGGCAAGATAAATCTATTCCAAAAACTATGACTGTCAGTTTTTGAAACTGTTACACAATTTCACAACTCTTTGCCAACGATTGAAACGCATTCTGAGTATATTCTCTAAAAAACCTAAAACTCAGTCTTCCCCAATTAAAATAACATTAACACCTCATAACTTTTAGCAACCGGAAACATAAGCATTATCACTGTATGTGCCAAGATAGATGAAAGTGCAGCAACCATTTTGACTAGTGGCTTTGTTAGACTGGTCAAACAAAAGCGCAAATATAAATTACAGTCAGCACTTATTGAGTGTCAATTTAGACAGAAGTATTTGTCTTCCATTTTGATGTGGTTATTATGCGTAGAACTGTAAATAACTGCTATGCATTAACTTGCATAACCTGTAATCAGAGAATTTCTAAATCGAACAAAGGACTCAAGAATGCAGCAACTAATGTATGAACACTGAAATACTCTCGAAAAATATCTTACAAAGTCGTGAAAAGATCATATCTAAAAAAAATGTATTCATAATTAACCGTAACCATAACAAATCTTAACAAATGACCACAAACACTTGACAGAATTATATAACAAAGGAGCCATTTCGAAAAGCAACTAACTTACCATGTTCAGAAAAAAAACCTGATCATCCCAATCATTACCATTTGGGAACATTAGTGTGAATAGCCATGGAAGTAAAGAGAAACCACAGCCACAATAAGAAATAGTAAGCAAAACACCCACCTTTGCCATAGTTATCTTCTGAGAGCACTGACGGGCAAGGAGAGAGAGAGGAAGACATTCATTAAGCAGCATGCAGACTTGTACTGGCCGTTGCATGTCGTCACCATGCAAGGCATCAAAAATGACATGCAAGTGCCTCATTGTAATCCCTGCTGAGGAGAATGTACTTGTTGCAGGGGCACAGTTACTATTGTTCTGATTTAGACATCATTACCTGCTACCAACAACAAACATTTGGTTTGGATTTGGAGGCATATTTTTTTCTTTTTTTTTTACTTGGTTATTTCTTTGATCAAAGATCAACCCGGTATACAGGACATTATTTATAAAATATAGTCCTGAACCTATTTAATACTTGAAAGGATAACTGTGGCACTTTAGTGCTCTAACTTAAGAGGAGGAAATACTTATTACATTCATTTTCAAATGTCATTAAAGAAGCAGAAGTATAAGGTTCTGAATATGGGGCATGCAATGCTAAGGGCTGTAATGCAGGGAGTTAAGTTTAGGATTGGCAGACTACTGCTGGTCAGCCAGAGAATACCCTCCTTTTATTTGTTTTTACATATTTAGAAACCTCAACTGGTTGGTTTAAATTTCTCAAAAGCATGAGATACAGTTGAAACTCAAAATATTGTGAAAAAAATGATAATGTGAATATAAGTATGAGGCAGCCTAGTGTCAAGGTATTCATTGTTACGCAATAAGTTTAGTCATCTGTGAACTACTACAATAGGCAGTGAACAGACACTAAAATTGCCATAAAAGGTCTCTCCCAATTAACTGTAAAAACGGTGCTAGTAAATGTAAGGGCTGTGTAGGTGAACAGGATCATGGAGCGCAGTATTTTATCACTACAAACTACTCTAAGAACAAACATTTTTCGTTTGTTTATCTGTGCACAAACTGGCATGCTACATGTGTTAAAAAATCCACTTGAAGGAATGTGTATACTGAAGCATGCATATACACTAAAAAGAGAGAGCGTAAAAGCATGGGCCTCCTACAAAAGAACAAAAATAAGTCAGTTAACATGTTTTTATCAAACTAAACTTATTTGTTTTCAGATTAGCATGAATACCTCTTTCTATGACTTTGGATGACTCAGCCACATATATAGCAGACAAGTAAAATAAACTTGAGGTGAAAATGGTAGCCATAAACACCTTTCTTATTTATTTTATTTTATTATTTAAGCAGATGAGCCTAATTGAAATAAATAAAATCACTATCATGATGATGTGACCACTAAAGATAAATAATGCATGCATTCAATTTTCAGAGCCAGAAAATACATACATCAACTTCTGCCAATTAAAGTAATGAGTGTTTGAGTAGGTCAGCAAGCCTAGTTCCCAACAGAAAATAAATTCCTACCTCTTGTGAATGGTTTCTTGCCCAGAATCAAAGGAATTTTGACCAAACACTTACCAGTACCACCGGCATCCCATCCAAATCAGACACCATGCACCACAACCAAACTGTGAGGTTAGCATTTTGTGAACAAACAACGTAGATATGAAAGAAAAAAATACAAAACTCTTAAAAGAATTGTTGGATAGCAATTTGTTTGCTTTGATATTTTGATATTTTTGTGCTACTGTAAGTCCAGTCTTAATCATGGTAGAGAGGTGCCATGCACGATATCGTTAATATTGTGAATATTATGGAATAATTGGGAACTTTGTTCACAAAAGGATAGCTTGATGATTAGAAGCATACTGCCTTAAAGCATTCTGGGGTGCATGCAGTCCACTGGCAGAGGTGGTTACAACACTAGCAATGACTGGAGAGAAGAAGCGAGGCAGTTTACTGATTTTGATACCTCAAAGAGCCAGCCTGGTCTCACAAATCATGCCGAAGTAAAATCATTGGAACACAAATCACTTGGGTGTTCTGTAGTGTAAAATAGATCGAGACAACGCAGCCTATTTTATTGCCTAAACCAAGCTATTGCTATTTAGAAATAGGTCTTTTATATTAGACTTTTTTGTTTTTCCTAGACTGTTCTTCTTATATAATCCACAGCAATATGGAAATAAGTGTGGAATTATTTTGTACAATAGCCTATATCAAACAAGGGATCAGATATATATATATATATATATATATATATATATATATATATATATAAAAACGACTTAAGGGGAAATCCAAAAAGACATTTGGAACAGGAATATCCAAGTACTGCAGGAGGAATTAATCCTAATAAACAAACAAGATTATTAATAAATATAAATGGTGCCATGCTTTTATGAATTCATTGACTTGTCCCCTCAGCAAGGTGAATCGGTCGCTGATCCTAACGGTAGCACATTTCCTCAAAATCTAATCTAGATCGCAGAAGCTTAGGAAACCATGTAGGCCAAGACAAACCGTTTACCTTTACCATTTTATAGAAAGGAAGCTTTCATTTGACAATACTATCAGCTGAGGCTGATGGCGAATACCATTAACACAAGCCCCCCTATACACACTGTCCCCTTCCCAAATGTGCCCAGCTGGTTATATCCTAATCCATGAAAGTAAATCCATCTAATCCCCTTGACAAAGTGATCCCAGTGGCATTGTGCTAGTAATACCACACAACAATTCACTCAACTCCCTGGCACAATCTACACGTGGTGAATGACATCGGGAAAAACAGAGCCTAGCCCCAAAACATACAAGATGTTGGTGTTTACGTGGCTTTCTTAATTTGCCTATGTAATTTTTATTTTATTTAGAGTTTTATTTTTCTTGCAGGCTCTAGCAGCCTTCCATTGGTGTCATGTTTTATTAAGAAACTATACAAATACAGCATTGAACCTTGACCTTTACATAGCCTTTAAACACAAACGTACAAGTGGAACGTCTGATTAGCACTGAAGTGACAGGCAGTAGAGCAAATATGCCATGCTAGCAGCCCTCGCTGTGCCATCATAAACCAGGCAGCCATCAGACAGAGTAACAAAAGGCCACTTTGACATCCATGTCTGTCCTAAACCATGTTTCTATTGACCATCAGCTGACAAGACATGAAGGCAAGATTGTGTGTTAGGCAAGAGTGTGTGTGTGTGTGTGTGTGTGTGTGTGTGTGTGTGTGTGTGTTTGTGTGTGTGTGTGTGGGTGGGTATGTGTGTGTGTGTGAGTGCGTGCATGTGTGTGTGTGTGTGAGAGAGAGAGAGAGGTTTGAATTTACTTATCAATAAAGTAAAACTGTTCTGTGAACACAATACTTTGAATGGGCTTGATTAAACAGTGAAAAGGATTTACTGAAAAATAGAGAACAATATTAATGTTAAGTGCTTATATGTTATTTGTGTATAATTTAATAGAGCCTCACAAAAAGGACCAGAAATTGGTGTGATTACATGAGCTTTCAGCAACTTGTTAAAAATCAATTATGTTCAATTGGACTTCTTATCTGGAAGTTACAATCATTGATTGGCAACTGCTCTTGCAGCCAATCAACTTTATAGCGTGGCCTTTTAAATCTGTCTGAAGTATATATATGGCCATGTATCAAGTTATTATACACTAGGGTTTCTCTAGTGTTGTTGTCATACCAGTTGCCATATACATATGCTGGATGAGTAATTAGTCAAGCCAGCACATGGAAAAAAGATCGTAATAAATAGTTTAATTAAACATATTCAATGTTAGTGCTGTGCAAAGCCCAACCCAACTATCTCCGGCATGTTTGATTTGCACTCATTTTGTCACTAGGTGTAGTTCATTATATTACAGTACACAAGGCAGAGAAGATTAGGATTTTAGCGTACTCTTGAAAAATGTATTGAAAATTGCTTTCTGGCTAATAATCCTAATCCTAATCATAATTTAGTCAGTGAATGCTTTGAGGAAGCATTTTTCAATCTAACCCTATGTGTTTTCTGATGCTGCATGTTTCATATCAAAGCAAATATCTACCAAGAGTGTTTTGATTCAACAATGATTATACCACAAACCAAAGGGGACTTAAGTAAAAAAAAAAAAAGACAACAAAAACAAACTAAAACCCCAGAATAAGTCATTTATGAAGATCGAACAATGCTACTAAACGCAACAAAATGCAGGATCCCTTTAGTAGGTTTTGTTGGTGGGCAGGGGTCTGTGAATTCCGACAGGCTTCCCTTTTCCATAGCGTAATGATTGTCAGAACTTAGTGTTGAAAGGAGTAAAATATATAACAACACTAAGGGAGAAAAATACAAACGCCTTGAAGCAAAGGTCAAGGCTCTCAATAGATCAATTTGCAGTTAGATTACAATTTAGGCCAAACGAAGAGTAACGAGAATGGTGTGGGCCCATCTCTCAGCAGTTCATTCTGCCCCTAAATGCATCTAGTAGAGGAGTGTTAGTGACATTTTACAGCTCACCATCTCCCTCATTACCCTGCTCAAACCAGAGTTAGAGTGGAAAGATAGGGAAAGGGCCAAGTGACCGGCCACTCTGATGGAAATCGATACCACCGGCGGCAGCAGCGCTGAAACATTGCAGGATTCGTAGTCTCACCAGACGATTCCTGAAATAACCCAATGTGGTTCCAGAGCATTCCATAGCCTTTTGAGTTGCCTTCAATTTGTATTTGTATACAATTTTGCAGAACAAAAATATAAAAGGCCATTTGCACTCTTTAAAAAAAAATGTATTGATTAATGAAAACTGCTAATATCTTACCATACTGGTTATTTATTTTATATGTTTCTCATTGTATTGGAGCTGTTCTCAGAGGCTCGACTTCTTCAAACAGATTCCATCAATATGACATTTTCACCTGCCAATTACTGTGTAATAATGTAAGTCTAATACTGGCAAATATACAATGTGCTTGGTGACTTCAAATCTAAAATGATTCTCAAATGAGATGGATATAAGACCACCAATCTTTTTCTGTGAAGACATCCTTGATCTGATTACAGTCAGAAAGAATGAATGGTTGGAGCTGATGTGGCACAGAACTCTCCATTCCTTCACATCTTGTGGGTCGGAATGATCCTTCAGGATAATCGCATAGTAGCTTATAATTCTAATAACCTTAATCCAAGGCTGGACAATAGCTGGGATAGTATTACAACTGTGGGGTAAGTCTGGTATGCAGTAGCCGATCATCACATTACTGTGTGGCCTGCAAAAACATCCATGTAAACCGAGCTCAATGGGTATGTAATGTAAACACATCTTTAAAAAAAAAAAGAATCTGTCACCTTTGTCATTAGTTTTGTATACCTCGCCCTTCCTTATAAGTGACGCCTTACAAAATGAATGGGAATATGATCTATTTTAAGTCAAATGTGTGTGCAAAAATATCCCAGGAAACCAGTCAGGGACGCAGTATATTAGGTTAAGGGTAACGTTCTGATGGATGTATGGTACGTGATTTATAATGTTTTACAGCTACATCAAATCTTCATAGAATCTAATTTGTTTGCATCTGTGTGTAGTTTTTTCTTTATCAAAACCAATTTGATGTTCTGAAGTAATCAAACCAGAACTATGCAACATGATATAAGCTTAGGATTCACTTTGGCTTAAACATAAATATATGATAGGGTATATGATGTAAATTGTAATTTGTATTTGAAGTGGAAAGAAAAGTTTGCAAACATCAAGGCAATGCTGTATTGTATTAAGGGTTATGTAGGCCTATACTGCATCGACAGCAAATTCAATTAATCAGTCCATATGTTTTATTGATTATTTCAGTGCTTTTTTGTCTATGGTGTCAGACAGAAATTCCATCTTAGGTTAGAATTGCTGTCAAATAACTTCACAAACACCTTTTGACAGTCAGAAGCTGATGTATTTAAAACAAGGCAACCATACTCTGGGGAAATCCCCCTAATCTTGTCTTTTGATTCCGATATCTGTCTTTAAGCTCACCATGAAGGCGGTATACTGTTAATCTTCTTGTGTCTGAGTGATGCCGCAGGAGGCAGAATTATACCGTTAGAAATTCACTGGTGCCCCAGAAACCACTCATTTGAGCCATAGCAATAACAGACAAGGCTGAAAGTTGTTATCATGCGTCACTATAACGATAGCTTTATAGCGAATGAGAAAAAAAATACGTTTTTGGGGGGATTTTTAGACAGAATTTCGTAATTGCTGGAGAGAGCAAGAACACCTATTTTATTTTTTTTTACGAAAAACTAAATGACAGTTATCTGTTATTAGTGGTGAAAGTCATTCTATATTTCATAAAAAAAAGCTGAAACAGTTATTTGCATATGAGGAGAGGCATGAAACAATTGTAAATCATCAATACTCTGACATACTTTCTAAGCTGCTGTGTTGGTCTTCTATAGTCTGCAGGATAAAATATAACAGACATAGCAGAAAGACAAAGAAACCCCATTCTGCCATCAAACAGATATGTGGCATAAAGTAAAATAACAACTTATATTAAACATATTGTAGCCAAACAATTGGACATACCATACATTGGACATACCAAAAATACGAAATTACTCATGTAATTGGCAATACCCAATCTTCTGCAGCATAAGGGTTTGCTGTTTACTTATTAAGGCCTGCTGAGGTTATCTCTTGCACACTCTTTTTGATATTGTCAATACTCAAAAATAATCTATTTTTCTAGCTACTCCCTTATTCCTCTCTGTCTCATAAGCTTTATAAGAAACACAAGCCAGTTCCCAGACATAGTCTACATTGAGACCACAGAGATGGTTGAGACTGTAAAATGGTGCTTGAATAAACTTTGACCAAGAGGACAAATTACGTGGGTTAGTCTCAACTTGAAGGAGATTCATGGAAGTGCATGATCATTCAAATACCAGCTACAATATAGATTGAAAAACAGTGGTTGTGAATGTTGTCTATGAGGTTAATTACAAAAGAATTTTAAACATCTCTGAACAGTAATGTCCATAGGGCTAACTAAAGAATGTACAATTGTTAGAAGCAAAAAGAGCTGTAATGATGATAATTATGTGATGCTTCACAGACTATTATTATACCTCAAATTATACCTCTTCATATTGGTTATCACCACATTATGCTTAGAAGTTGAGCTGTGCTGGTATTTCATTGCAACTTTTTCTGCCAAAACTAGCTGTGTTATAACAAGGCTGATTTCTACTCTATATGAATCAAGCAGCATTTTAAATAATTAAATGTTAATGAAATTGTTTATTCAGGGATATAAAACACATTTGGTGGGTATTTGATGTTTGTCCTACTTTTACCTGGGTGGTTAGGGCTTTGTCTAAAGAGATGGAAACATTTGGATATGATTCAATTTCATTACGATAATATGCAGTTGTGCAATGCTTCCATGTTATTTTTCTAATCAGTAATGAGAGACCAGATTCTGAGAACTTATCCAGCACAGACCAGTGCATTTGAATAATTGTTTCAACCAAACAAAACAATGTGTGTGTGTGTGTGTGTGTGTGTGTGTGTGTGTGTGTGTGTGTGTGTGTGTGAGAGAGAGAGAGCGAGAGAGAGAGAGAGAGAGAGAGAGGGAAAGAGAGAGAGAGAGAGAGAGAGAGAGAGAGAGAGAGAGAGAGAGAGAGAGAGAGAGAGAGAGAGAGAGAGAGAGAGAGAGGCGGGAGGAGGGAATGTAGCTTTGTGGAGGCTCATGACGGTCATTGCCAGTGAGTAAACACGTGAGGGAGATTTTAGAGTACGTTGCGCAGACATTTGCACAAGGTTCATATATTGTCCCCATGTGTGTGTCAGCGAGGTGTCGCTTTGGCTATTATAAAAGGGGGGTTGAGGGTTTTGTTAGCAAATTCTGCAATCCTTGCTTGATCAAGTATTACAAATAAGCCCGAAGTTTTCAAAATACAATACAACTGTATAAATGTATTTTTTAGTTAGGAAAACAATCTAAAACAAATATTGGTGCAGAGATTTGGAACCTCCTGATCAAACTGGCTAACCCAATTATCTGTCTTTTAAAGAGTCTATTAAAATGCTTAATTCTATGTAATTCGCCATCCTATTACACAAAAGGTGTTTCTGTTAATTTGGTTGTGCAAGCAGAAACATGGAGGCAATTCAATGGCACTTTTGGGGTGTGACACCTGTGTGTGAGGGGACCATGACTGAAATGGGGTGGCCATGTATAGGCTTAAATACTGTTGTGGCATAACATTGTGTCAGTGAATGGATAGTAAATTAAATAATAATGCTAACCTTTCCCTAACACAGCACCAACCTCGCTTCACTAACTAGGATTATTATACCGTACAATATATCACCATATAATGTGATCATGTTGCGTGAGCTATTTGCTAAAATCTTTTGATGCTTGTCAGCATCATCTCAACCAGCTGTGTGGATTAAAATAACCACTTTATATATGGTTTAAATTAAAAAGGCAATCCTAAAGGCAACAGCTTTCATCTAAACCAAGCAATCATATCAACAACTGGTTGATACGTGTTTCTAATACCAGGAACAACAACCTTGTATCCTGCGCTGAACCACAAAACATGCTTTTATTATTATTGCTTGTCTGAGAGAGAGAGAGAGAGAGAGAGAGAGAGAGAGAGAGAGAGAGAGAGAGAGAGAGAGAGAGAGAGAGAGAGAGAGAGAGACAGAGAGAGAGAAATAGAAAGCAGACTGCTTCTATCTTCTAACACTATGAGGGTCCCTTACAATAAATCCAGTATATCAAAATAAAGATGAAGCGAGAGCGAGACGTAGCCCGTGTATCCAGAGGAACATGAAAAAGCAAGGAAATTCTTTGGTACAATAGAGTGCAGCGAGTAGACTGTAAGAGCTAATATGAAAATTGCTCAAGGTCTAGGGTGTTCTGACAAAGAAGTCATGGAAGGCCCTCGTCTGGGGTGTTCTACCCCCCTGTGTGTCCAAAACACAATGAGGTGACGCGTGCTCCAGCCCTATGCATGTCACAGCCCGGAGAATAATCCTGGTGTGAGTAGTCATGACTCACATAATCAGGGAGTAACACAGACGTCCCGGGAGGAACCTGCTCGCAAAACAAAACGAAGATCTACAGATACCCAGATACTGGATTCAAGGATGAGTTGCATGCAAGCTAGTACATCTGCAGTGCATAAGCCATATAGAAGTGCCGTCCCGGGGAGCCAATTTGAATTTCCACCCAGTGTGACCCCACTCCACTGGGAAATACTCCTTCCAGTAGGAAATATTCCTTCAAGACCACACTTCCGCTAAAGTCAGTTTGGTCTCCATGTTTCAGCCCAAAAATATAACTATCCTCTAAATTTCCAATTTCAGCTAAAGTGACAAGGGCCTAAAGCTGTGCAAACAGTGTGGCAGGACAAACAATAGTAAGCATAGAACAACTACAGTCTACTTAACCTGCTGAGTCACACAGTCACAGTTTAAATTGTCTTCAAATCCCACATTTAGTGCATGGGCTAAGGAACATTTGCAACATTGTTTTAAAGTTAAATTAGATAATAAAAAAAATATAGTGTAGGCGAGACAGGGATTTGATGTAATATTTTGACTAATGACTTGTGTTTGTATTATTAGGTTATTTTTCTTTTGGGTATTTAGGGGTTTGTTCCTGAAGTTTAAGACAGAACTTTATTACAGGCCTTTTTTCTTTATTACCTTAATGTAATTGCATGGCTCATGTCTTATTTGTATTTAATGCATGTATATATGATTGAACCTTTTGCATGTAAATGTTATGCCTGTTTATTTAAAGGAAAGTCATTGGAGACTGAAAACTTCATAGGTCAACCGATCCCCAAAGAGTCATTTCAGGTTAGTGTAAGTCACCTTAGAGAGTAGGAGGAACAACTGCATAGTTTGCTAATAAGGCCTTGCAGGAGCAGATTTACTCATTACTCATATAAACAACTATGACGACATGGGTAAGAAAGTATCTTTGTCAATTAATGTGTTTTACACATGCTGTATTATGAGTAGAGATCAATGCTCCAGAACACTACATTATACTCTTGAAATTATCCGTTATTAGATCGTTCTAATCAATGTTAAACCAAAATGATTAGGGTAGGTTGTAGAAAGACTATGGTTAATATTACATTTGGGTATCTTACCTTCACCGCAGTCCTTTCCTTGAAAACCAGTTTGAGAGCAGTCACATGTAGGCTCGTCGTTGATAACACTGCAGACTCCTCCATTTAAGCACTTGTTGGCTACGCCACATAGGGCGTTTACGACTCCTTCACTGTTGAGAAGAACCGCCTCTGTATCGTTGACCTTTACGTCTGTTATCCATCCAGTGAACGGTACTTGGTCCTTGACCCCAGCTGATGTGAGTCGTAATGCCACAGATCGTAATTCCGGCGGTATTCCCCCAAGAAACAAATGGCTGAAGACAGTCATATCCCTTCTTTTCGACTTTACTTCAACCCATTTTACCTCCTTGTCCACAATAAGCGTTGTGTTCTTAAAGTTTCTCCTTATTGTCACTGCATGCCACTGGTTGTCATTTACTGCTGTGTCCAAAGTAACGGTGGCAGGTTCAGCGCAAAATATTGAGAATCGGAGACTGAGCCTACCATTCTGCATTAGAAGTTCTAAAAAATCGCAGAATCCCTCGTCGTCAAAGTAAACTAATAATCCATGAAAACTTTTCGTTTTCATGTTAAAACTCATTTCACTCTCACAACATGCGTTCCACATAGGAAATCTGGCCCATTGTCCTTCTGCACCTGTGAACTCAAGGCTGGTGCCAATGTCTACCACACTGCACAAGAGAAGGCCAACCCATATGAGTTGGGCACCATGCCGGATTGCCACAACCATGATGTGACAATGTGTTCTTCTGTAGGCCTAGTTAAATACCGCCTATATTGTTTTCTACTGTCCGCGTCAATCAAGCCAAATTAGTGATGAGGTTACTATTATCTAAATATATTCTCTGTCCAAGCAGAAATATTGGTTTCAACTGACACATTGTATATTATAAGACGAATAATTAATATGTGCTCATGGTTACGATAAAGGTCCAAACTAATCTCCTGGATTGAATAGCATAATTGCCTTAAATTGGACCATTTGGCACTCAAATGTTGCCTTATTAAGATATGTGTTTTTATTTTTCTTGTGATATTCCTATCTTCCGAAGTGTAATGGGAATTTACAAATGCATTAGGTTACACTACATTAACTTAGTTCTTCTGCGAGGAAGCTCCTTTGGGTGGGAGCGCACGACTTTAGCTTAATAGTGTTGAAACATCGGTGTGAGTCGCCATTTTCATGCCAGCAGATTGGGGCGGACTTCAAGAAACGAAGCTTGTGGCTTTCTGCCATGCATCCTCAGAAACAAAGTTTATATCTGTTTGATAGAGTAGCAGTGATTGACAAACTAAGACAAAACTCAAGGCAGACTCAAATCCCACAGCCCAGATTAATCTGCAAAACAAAATAAATAAGATGTATTTAAACATTTTAACCGCCATAGTAAATTGTTGAATACTAGATATGTCGCAAATTGAAAATACCAAAGTATAAGTCTAATAATGCATGTTGCTGCAGTATAGGCTACCACTACTACAGTTGCATTTTCAAATGCAAAACAAAATTACATCTAGTTGTTAAAGCCAGTCAAATTCTGTGAAACTTGGATATCCATTCAAAACTCCCACACGTTTGTGTATTCGATTGCAGTCTCCAAAGTAAAGCCGTGCGTAATTACGCAATTGTTTTGGCTTTGAATAAATGCCTGCCAAACCAAAACGAGCGAATGCAGGTCCAATTTGCTTGAACCAAACAGGCATATGGGTATATAACAGTGGGTAACCTACCCTGTTACTGCATTCTAATTGAAAAACTTCGTAAACCTGGTTCACATGAAACAAGCTAAATTAACACCCTTCGTTGGACAATGATTCTGTCAAGAAATATGGATATTAATTGTACTCTATGAGATAAACATCATGCATACTTCTGCTGCAAAATACCCACTACACCTGCAGCCTACCATCATTTTGTCGGCTTATAATTACACATTTGACCGCTCAATATGACTATAAATTTCCTACCTACATTACCTTAGGAATATCAATGGAATATAACAGAAAATCAAATAAAAACTCATCGACGTTGAAGAACCATATCAAGTGGATATTTGTATGCAGTAGCCTACGTGCATGCCAACATCGCCTACATATAGTCTACTGTAGGTATTCTTTTTAACGTTACTCCATATTCATAACTGTTAGGCTGCAAAGTTAACATATCATTTTTCCACGATTATTGAATCAATGATGTGAATGCAATTATGCATTATACCACATCAGTTATTTAACATCAAAGACAGATAACTTAAAACAAAGCCTAACCTAATGTTTCACTGATCATAAGTCATGCTATTTAGTCCAATACAAATATTCATACCAAACCAGAAACTTCATGCTCAAAATATGTAATCCACATTTATTTTGATTGGTTGACAATGTCCCACTTACTGGGTTTTCAACTCACCTTTTTCTAAACCCACTATTTTTTTCAAGTCAGTCACCGCAACATCTAACAAAAAAAATATGGTCCACTTCTCTGAAACTCCTCTACTCTTCTATATATAATGTCAAACGGTGGCATTACCTTAAATATTCCCTTATCGATAGTTTTTTTTCTTCCGTCAAAGGAATGGAACCAACAGGATAGCGGGAAAATCCAGTATTTGTGGGAGAAAAGGTGCAATCTGCTCCCCGCTGAGCTCATCCAGCGACTGTCAGAAGCAAGAGACAGCAGGTCACGTGTCTCTATGCTGTCTGCTGGGGAGGGGAGGGGCCGAATGTTGCAGCACATTGGAAAGCGCCGCTGTCTGATACCCTTTTACGGACGTTGACAATCCAACTGCAAGGCTATTTGCGTGGAATGTTGTTGGAAAATAACGATGGAATGATTAACAAGTAGCAAATGGAACTTGCATGCAGGAAGGAATTTGTTAGCTACGAAGTGATGAACAGAGGAAGATGATTAAAAAAAACAATAATCTTAGCAGCAGAAGGTTTTTTTCAGCGCTGCACAGTCAAGGAAGAGATGGCGGTGCCGATAAAGTATATTAGTGCAGGGAACTGTTTCAACTAATACACATTTTTAGCTTTACGTGTAGCTGCATTGTGATTAATACTTACCTATTTTAGGTTATTTGTATGATCGCCCGCAGTCCTATTGCAGGATAGACTAACACAACGTCAATGTGTCAATGATGTGTAACCTATGTATTATGTGTAACGAATACAATTTAAATCATTTTAAAAGGCTACAGTTACTCCATGAAAAAACATAGTAGAAAGCAGGACAAGCCAAATAAACCCTCATACTAGCATTTGACCACAAATCTCCTAAGACAGCTGTCACTAGCTGTTGTTGTCTAATCAATCTTTAAATTCAGCAGAAAAGAAGCAAACATTCCTCTACCCAACAACAATTTCTTTTTTTAAATACAGTAAATAAAAAAAAAAAGATTTTGACACTGAGAAAAGCAACATTCCATTGGCTACAGCAGAAAACCTTGCAGGTATTGGTAGATAGTTGTATAGAGCTTTGAATGGGCTTTCTAGTGATTAGCATTTTTTCAAGGTTTTTGGTGGTAGCCTTGGTTGTACCACTATGCTGAAAGTTATCTGAATACATAGAGATAGTGCATTTAAGATTAATGGGGGTTTAAGCTTTCCTCTCAAGGTTCATACTGGTATTGGACAAGGCAGCACTCGCTGAATCTCAATGTCTCACCCAGCATCCACACTCAGCTAAAGGTTATGTCAACAGTTATCAAATACTGGGGTTGACATAACCTTTCAATTAGTGGTCCGTATATTTCATTTATATAAATAGTGGGGGTTTTAAGTAGGCACTGGTAAATATAGCCCTCTAAATACCTTAATTGCTCAGGGGAAAAAATGCTAGAGAAGCAAATATGTGCATACATAGATGATGCACATACTTTGATGTTTTATGTTATTTTCTTGTCTGCCAAATGTTTTCTAACCTGTACAAAACCAATGAACATCCATTTGTGCTGTTTTACGGTAGTTTCCGTTTTCCATTTAGCTACATGTTAAAAGTTTCACTATAAACCTATGCATTTAACCAGAGCCTAAGTATAAAAAAAACAAAAAACGAGCATTCAAACATTTCCATAACGATTCCCGTTAAGCCATGTTAAGCTTTTGTAGGCTACATGAACACCATCTATTCACAATATATTAATATATTCACTAGTGCATTTGTAAAATAGTTCTTAGATAAGAAAAAATAGTTGTATCTAAATTATGATATACAATGAATAATTACAGCATTGGAAAAATTGAATTATGACTAATGGGATTCACTAGCCAAAGTGAATGTAAAAATTATCAAGTCGAGTTCGGACATGTACATCCAGTAGACACAGAAATAAATAAAACATAAAAAATACAGAACTATTCCCTTAAGATAAAAGCTGCTTCTTTCAAATCACTGCGTTCTACTTTAGACTACTACACCAAGGACAACATATCTACATTACTGTCCATTCACTACCACACATCTTTGTCAGGACCAAGGATAGGTCCTATTTTTTTTAGCCCACATTAACCTGTAAGGCTTTCTGTATTTCACCAAGACTCAAACCAGTTAAATTAATCAGTTTGCCTCACATATCGAATAGACCGCAGTAGTAGTATGTAAAACAAGATTTTCATCCAAACCAAAAAAATGCGCAAACAAACATTGCATGATTAACTTCTGAAGTGTGTCTGTGTATAGAGCACTTTAAAGCACCTGGTGTAAATAAGGTAATGCATCTTTCCTCATTGTGCATTTGAGATGAGAAGCCATGCATGCACATGACAAGTGCACATGGTGTTTGTGGTGCAGCACCGTATCAATGTTCCCATATTGTTTGCTGCTATAACCGGTGACAGGATGAGCGATGCAGTAATCAGAGGAGACTGAGATCCCTCATCGGCCACAGCGGAGCCCCATCCCTCATACACTACGTGCGGGGCGCGTCTTCACTGCTCATTATTTCCATTAGCCAGCCTCTAAATGTGTCTCTCAGGTCATCTGACGTGCAGGAGTCAGATTGAGCAGGGAGTTGCGTAATAGTTTTGAGGAAGAGGTCAAGGCTCTACCATGTCAGCCCCAGAGTTTAGCCTCCCTCCATAGTGGAGGTGTTGAATGATTCCCCCAGGGCACATAGGAGGGCTTTCACACCACTCAGAGAGAATTAAAAACAGCAGTTAGATGGGGTGAAGACCGGCATGATTCTCCTTGCAGGTTCACTCTCCAGCGATGGGTCCTAAAGAGCACCTGCGTTTGCCAAGGTATTTCCTACGGTGTACGTGGACACATATAGGCACATCTGTGTATTGGTTTGTTCTCCCCAAAGTGGATACAGGGCAGATGGTTGTAAGAGAACAAACAGATACCTGAGGTCACACCTGCAGGTTTGTCAATGAACAGTCGACTCCCCACAGACAACAGAGCAGCGCGAGTCCACAGCACCAGCGTATCATGGAGGAGACAGCAGGTAGAGAGCCAGCGCCAGCTCAGACCATGTTTCCACACTGGGGCATCTGCCTGACCTGAAGAGACCTCGGTCCCCAAATGATCAAATGGTCCCATTTTTTCATACTACCAGCAGGCCAGCTGGGACATATTTTCTCTCTCTCACTGTAGAGAGAGTGTCTGTCTCCCCTAGATTAGAGATGATTGAATTTGGAAATCGGCATCATTACAGTTATTAGATTAGAGGAGGGAGGAAAGGGGTTCTCAACTCAGAGTTTCAATCAGGGGGAATTAATGAAATTGAGGAGTGTGTAGCAGAATGGCTTGGCCACATACATGGCTTGAGAGGGGTCTCTCTGATTGTATTGACTCTTGCATAATGATCCGACAGAAGATGTATGGGTAAAGCATTAGCATCTAAAGGAATTCGATTAAAAACCTGGATCTCAAATCCAAACCAAACAGTCTGGAACAAATTGCTTTGCTCCCATATTGACAAAAGATTTGAGGATGAATATATTGACTTGATTGATTTTCCATCCATACTGTTTGCTCTACAGACTATCCCTCTTATGCTCATTGTATTGAGTTGTTTTAGATATCTGCTTTGAATTTATTATTGAGAATCAGTGCATGCATGAGTCACTAAGCATTCAATCATGAATCCTTTAGAGTCAACAGTGTTTTTCAGGATCACAATTATTAAGTTATTTGGACCCATTTTGGCACAAGTTCTAGAAAGGTGTCTTCTCTATTTTGTCCAGTGTAGGACTACAATATATTCTGTAATGTGGCCTCAGTCATTATAAATCTTCATGTCTGTCAAATTGACTTTTGACAATTACTCCAAATTACTAACAATGAATACAATTGATTTTCAATGAAAATGAAAAACAGCATATTCTCTGGTCACCTTCTCTTCGACTCTTGGAGGCACTATTCAGGAGATCTTGAATCTTGAGTCCTTGGGGGAATTCCACAGCTATGTGTAAATAAACATGCAAGGTCTTTGTGTGTGTGTGTGTGTGTGTGTGTGTGTGTGTGTGTGTGTGTGTGTGTGTGTATTTGTGTGCGTGTAATCACTCCTCATTCCTGATGAATAAATGATTTGAACAAGAATCCTCCATGGTATTTGGTCCAACCTTGACCTTGGTAGAGTCAAGAAATGGACATTAATCCTCACTGAGGCAAGAAGGACTATTATGTATTTTTCATATCCTGGCCCTATCAAACGTTGCCATTACAGGATTAATTACAGCAGGTATCTGGGTAGCATTCCAGTGGCCACCTACTTTATCTTTTTCTGATCCAAGTGAAGCAATGCTGTGCTGTTTGATCTGTTATTTTGCTCATCAGTCGCTGTGCAAATTGTAACAATCGATGATTTCAGTATGCGTGGTGGCAGGCCATGTTTATGTGACCTTTACAAAGATCTTATCTAGATAACTCTGGATGTCTCTGTAGATGCAGCACAGGCCATAGAACCTTTTCATTAATAGGGTATAATGTCAGCCTGTGTGCATTGATTTGTCAAAACGAACACCTGACACCTTGCTGAATGGCAAACTTTTTTTTTCGCATCAAAACTTGCTCACATGAAATTATAGGTTGCAAGCATTCGCTACCTTGCTTTTGATAGGGAGTTTCAAAAAAGTTAGCTAAGCCATCGACCTTGCATGCTTATGTGGAATAATATTAATTTGAGTGCAAGCTGGTGTGAAATGGCCTGATAAGATGAGATTGTTGACACTTCCGCTGATCACAAACAGTCATCCTACAAGGGATGGAAGCCTCTCATCCTAACTGCTGCCATGGAGATCACTCTCTACTGAATACATGCTAAATATATGGATAACTGAAAAACACAAACAAAAAAAACGTGCAATCAAATTTGAACCACTGCACACTACTTTTTTTTGTTGCACCACTTTGTTGCTTTTTTCAGAAAATCTAATATTTTTTTATAACCTCAGAGAACAATTATGAATCGTATATTACTTCATATTTTGTTATTCTCTGGCAGAGAGAAGACGAGCCGACAGCTGCTAGGCCAGTGTGTCAGCCATCCCAGTGTCTGCGTCTGGGGCTTAGTGATAGAGGAACTGCCAGACAGCCATCCTCAATCAGTGATTAATCACCAACGGCCTCCACTGTTCTTGTGCTTATGGATTTCTTGTCTTTCACTTCATTAGATGGTTTGATCAATGGCATATTCCACAGAGAAAGATGCTCAGGGGTGGTGTAAAGAGAGAGGTGGAAACTTAAAGTTGGAGAAAGAGGGGAAATAATACGGCACAGTTCGTTTTCTCCCTCAGTGAGGCAAGTGAACTGATGACTCAGAAGGGAAACTGATCCGTCTGCACTGGCTTTAGGGATCGAGCTACTGCTACCCCTGACAGGGGCAGAGGGATAATAAAAACCTTGACCACTGCTACAGTACTGTATATAGCCACCTTGCCAATATTCATTTTCAGGCATTTATTGCATTGACCTATTCTACAAAATAATTACACATATGTCCAACACAAATATCTTGCCATTCACTTTATTAAATACAACTGGTTATTCAGTGGACCACTGTGGCGGACCACTATGATGTGAACCCGTACATACACATAAACTGTCACAGTTCTGAACAAGGATGTTGTGACCCAAATGCAGGAAGGAGTACCGAACTAGAAATAACGTAATAAACTAAAAAAAGAGAACAAGGAGGCAGGAACACTTTGTAACAGCTCTGCAAGGAGACTGGTAAGTTTACTCGGTGAGACTAACAAGGATACACAGCCAGGGAGAAAAACATGCAATTACCCACAGGGATACAACACACAAGGACATCTTAAATAGGCAGAGATAACACAGGTGAGAGTAAAGACACAGTCAACACAGGTGCAAATCATAATACAATAACGAGCACTAATCTGCCAAAGTTAATAGAGGGTGAAGGCACCCCCTAATGGACCACACCGACCCAGAACCATGACATGAACAGTGACACATACACACATAAGAGCTAGGCTAAAAATAACAATTCTTTGGGACCGTTGATAACCTTTCTATTTCTTTTTGTTGTTGTTTTCAGTCTAGACTGCACCATCTTATTTGTGGAAGCAACATAATAGCATTAAGATCAACAGGCCAATGATGAATGTGGTAGTCGAGCCTTTGTGAGGATTATCCATTTCAGCTGGGATTCACTAAACTGGTGGTTTAGGGCCCAAGCTATAGCTGACCTGAGGAGGAAATTACCAAGTCCATTTTGTGACCCTGACAAAGACAGGATTTCAAGCGTTCTCTATGAACTTCTGATGCCACAAACATTAGAGTTCATGTTGAATTTGCTAGGCTGCTGTGCATATGAATTTAATTTTGTCATGATAATGGATGAAATTACCTATTTAAGTAAATGTCTCCGGTACTGTTCTCACACACTGAAGTCCATCACAGCAATCTAAAAAGAGGCTTCTGACTATATGTCTATATTCATATAGACATATAGGAACTTTCTTATACATATTTTAATATATAAAGAATTTAGGATGTACATATCTGCCTTTAAGGGCTACCCTTACCTTTAAGATTCAACTTACATTTTCACCTTCGAAAACAACTTTTGTCAGGATTAGCCTCCACTCACACATTAATTCTATGGGAAAAGTCATTGGGGCTTCTTCATACTCATTAGATTGTATGGTCCCCATGGGTGTTTGCTGGTAGTGCTCACTCTCCTTGGCTGAGCTGACTAACTAAAAAGGTGCAAGAATTTAAATTGGAGGATGGCATCTGTCTCCCCATCATCGCTTCACAGCCCAGAAACCATTGTCTCAATCAACATTCCTTAGCTTTTCTTGCAAAACAGGCTAATCTATTAAACCAGGTGAATTACACTGGTTGACCAGATTAATAGAAGAGTATAATCTTAATACCAACAGAGTACCACCATGCATATGGATGCAACAGTCTTTTATCGCATTGCAGCCCAGGCAGCAGTCCTGTCAAAGGACCAGGGGCTTGAGTTGGTGACCTGGAAATAGCTTCTCCCACGCCCAACGTTGGAGAGGGCTAGGAGCCTTGGCAGCGCCCCGAGGTGCCAGCCGGCTCACTATGCCAGTCCTCCCCGCAGCCAGAGTGACACCCGTGATAAGACAGAGCAGCAGAAATGTCAGGGGATCCGTGGGGACCGGGCCCTGGGAAAGGCACGGCCATGCAGATCTGACAACGGACCACGGGGGATGCAGCAGACCAAGTGGAGACTCCCTGTTTCACTGTGGCTCTGCTGCAGCTGGGAGCTCATTGGTCACTGTCCAGCTACTGGTAATACAATCAACATGAGGGAATGTAGGACTGTGCCGTGGGTTTACAGAAACGGCAACACCAAATTGGCATACGAGTTGCGATCAAACTTATGTGAGAGCATGTTTTTTTTGTTTTTTTTATGTATTAGTTGAAATGGCATGGCATAGCCAACACTAGGCTTTAATTCATGAAAGTTTCGAGTTTTAACATTATGTTATCACATTTAAACACGAGATACAGAAAAAATAACTGGATGGTGCATTTGTGATCCATCATCTACATGTTATTTACTGGAACACCAAAATCAAAAACACACACCAAGTCACACAGTTTATTTTACTCCTATCTCAATCTGTCAACCACCAATTTCAAGTAACTCTCTTACAATCTTGATACAGTTGGGAATTATAATTAACCTGTTTTCATTTAACCAAGCTGAACACCCTTAGATCCAAATGATGAAAACGTTGTAGGGTCGCTTACTTGCAATTCACACATTCAAACTGATAAAAAATACTTTGGCATGGAATCATTTGTCTTTTCATTCAAATGTTGAATGAGCAAGCAGATTGTGCTTTTTTTATTTCCAGTCAATTGATTCACTGATGGTTTTCTGATAAGGCCTGTATGAGATAGAGTGTCCGCATGGCTAGATAAACATTACACAGTCCATTGCCCCAACCCGGAGTCTGATCAGAACACCAGTGGGCCTCACTTTCAAAGGAGTGATATCTGCAGACACCGTTATGCCACACTCTGGATTTTCTCTTTAAAGTGCATTGCCGGGTGGGATGGCGTCTGCAAACCTTTGTCCCAGTTAGGTAGTCAAGGGAAATTTAGGACATCGGCGCTCAGCGTCATTCACATGCAAGACCCTATCGGCTCTTTTTTAAGGGGCACATTCTCTGAAGCTTGCCCAAGAAAAGGAATCTGTTCTAATTTGTGTGTGTGTTTGTGTAATCAGTGATTATTGTGATTCAACATGATGATTTTGATTTAGTCATAGTGAATATCATTTGAAAATGATGCATTAAGCTATATTGGATCAGTATGACTTCTGGAGAAGTCACTCGGTGTGTTTCAGGACCTAGAACGCAGTGTTATAAGGCTGATTCAGGACTGCTCCATTCTCCTCAGCCCGCCATGCATGAGAGCGCTGTAATATCAGATGTTGTATTGCGTGCCTGAGCTCTATCTTTTTGCTCTCCTGCCCCTCTATACCCCCAAGCGCTAAGCCACAGCTTGTTTAGCAGACACAAGTGTAAACACTAATAGGGTTACGTTACTTCTTTTCCAAGACCGCACAAAGCTTCGTTTGAAGACGCAACGTTATTTTTAAAAGAATCCCTTTGGCAATGTTTTGACTCGCCTTTTTTACCTTTTCTTGTTGGCTCGTCTTTTCATTTGGCTTGTAAACGACCCAGTGTTCTAGGTTCTATCTAGCAAGACAACTGGAGTGAAAGATTGTTTTGGGTTGTATCTTGTCCATGTAGGCTGGGTTTCTCTACTGTGTTTGTGTGTGTGTGTATGTGTGTGTGTTTGGGGGGGGGGGGTTCTGGGTACAACAAGGTGCGACATTCTACTTTAATTTATTTCTATCATCCTATACTCACGGTCAATGAGATGGGCCATGTGCTGTCGAGTGACTACGAGGTCAGCTGTGTGGGCTAAGAACGATGACTGCTGTGCTCTGGGGCAATTAGGCAAACATACTGTGTCACCAATGGGCCAGCAGGATTTAGAGCCCTGGCCAGTTGTTATCGGCCCCATTCTTTTCTGTCCAGGATTAATGTGGAAATGACTTTTACATGCCTCAGTAACCCATTGCATTAGTAGAGAGACTTAACAAAAAGTAGCCTTTTCCTCTTTTGTTGCTGGCCAGTAAAGCACTGAGTAATGACGGCTAAAGCCGGACTGGTAGTAAATATTTACTGTGAATATACCCCGGGAGAGAGAACATTCAGAGGGCAATCGGAAGGAGAAATAGGCGAGACAGCATAATGAAAACGATTAGCCATATCTGAAGAGCCCTCCTAATGTATTCCTGCACTGAATTCTCTGTGAACTTCTGCTACTAAAATAGATTGAGCAAGCAAGTCATTAAGCTAAAGTTCCGAATTGAAATAGCACACCAATTTCCCTCAAATATGAGAGTTATAGTTTAATGGAGACCCCAGCTAAGCTGCGTTCATAGAGTGGAAGATGTCTTCAATTAAAAACAGTAAAACAGCTGCGAGTTTGAGGCTGGCTGCCTCCACCCGTCTGGGTCTGAAAGGAAGAGAAATCAGCCGCTTCACAACCATCTCACTCCTCTCTACTTTCTAGCGGGAAGTGGAGGGGAATGCCCCATTCAGTGGCTTCGTCAAACTGCCAAGCAGGGCAGGAAAAGCAGCACACTTCATTAACCACTCGTGCAGCAGAATATGGTGGCTTTTCCAGACACCAGGCACAGATCTGAAGACTTAGGAAGCAGGCTTTCGCTCAAAGCACAAATTACATTCAAGTGAGGCCAAGCTTGTCACTCCTATCCAGTACCATTTCCTGGGGAGTCTGGGCTTCAGTCAATCAAAGCTAATGAGCTGAGAACCCCTGGCCGTTATTCATCAGCTTCTTGACTCTGGTCTTTTCATCACCCTACATGTCAAATACCTCAGCCTCAGCACCAAAACAAAGGGTGCTTCGTGAGCAAATCTGTTTTCTTTAAGTAACAGTTTCTCTTTCTATCTCTTATACACACAACCACTTTTCCAACACTAATGTTTTAGAATAATTTACTATCAACTAAAAAAGGCCTACATTTCATGTTTACACAAACAACAGTGCACACTATCCCTAGTAACATGACATTTCTCTTATTTGCTTTGATGTTGGTCTTTATTACTTGCACAGCAATCAATTAAAGTATTTTTGTGTTTTGCATTTTCAAATAAACTGTACTGTTGTAATTAAATGTCCAAAGATACTTTCACACCTTTCACTGGCAAATGCATTCCATTTACAGGCAGGATAACACCTGTACGTTGTTGACTAGGCTTGACTAGGCTTGACTAGGCAATTCTCTAAATCTGAGGGCGTGTTTTGATTCGATAATTAACTAAACTTTTGATCTAAATATCCTGGTCAGAAAATAGAAAACAATTATCCAACGTAAATGAAAGTTGCACACACACACACACACACACACACACACACACACACACACACACACACACACACACACACACACAATACAATACATAAACTCTTATTGTGATTTATTATCAAACCAGGAATGGTTTGTTTTGCCAAAAAACAAAAAGGTTGGTGGATGTATTATTACATTCGTACATCTGAGGGATCATATCAATGGTGAATGTAAAGTCTGATTGTCTGTATTTGCACATTTCCAATGCCATTACGTCTCCTGCGTGTCTCTGTCTCATAGATGTATAGTCAGACATTACATTTGACCATACATTTGATCAAAACATTTTTTTTTACTAATTTAGAGGTCAAAAACAAGACTTATGGACCTTGGTGTTTGTAGACATTAGTCATTGATTAAGCTCCTTCCTGGATTAAACTACAAGAAACCGGTTGCAGTACATACAGTACATGAGGGAAAATAGTGTGAGAACTTATTTTAGCCTTTTCCATCCGTTTTCCTCCGAGTGTCTATTATATTAGCACTCAAGACATTGGCTGGCGATTCTCCTAAAATATTTAGTTTCTCATTATTTAAATCAAGAATACTGTGGTGGTAATGAGTGTCTGTCAAGCAGCGGGTCGGAGAATACCCCTGTGTGATGGACAGGTCTTCTGGAGGCAGCAGAATATATCTCCGCCACGGATGACACTGATAAAAATAGACACCTAGGATGGATCGAAGAGTAAGCGGCAGCCAGGCACACACATCTGATACGGATCCCCGACAGATATGACTGACTGAGAGTTCCTATAAACAAACTCTCTCTTTCAGTCGCAAGAGGATATGCAGACAAGAGAGTCCCTGGACTTGACTGATTCCACAGACAGACAGTCACGCCTAGGTGTATCCGCCAACACATCCTCCTTTCATCTAGTTGGAGAGATATCCGCAATTAGCTGAATTATCCCAGTCAAGCCTGGATTTAATGTGCAGACACTAATGACGTTCCAAGGTTAAAGTGAGGGGTCAATCATCGATTTGTGCTATCTGCCTTTAATGCCTGTAATGAGACTGGGAAAACAGGCCTCGGTACAAAGCTAAATAACGGGGCAGAAACCCCTCAGTCAAATTCTGTATCGTACTGCATTGAACGTTTGGAGATAGGCCTTAATCCCAAATTATAGAGTAGCTCCGATTTCATCTGCAGTACTGATTTCAAGTTGATACCCCAAAGAGGATAATTTGATGCAAATTACGGTCAGAAATCCCACAGACTATTTTAAGGGCATGTTTTTTGAATGAACACAAACATATTATGCACACTCGGTGGAGACATGAGGCACGTGAAGGCTTTAAACACATGAATGAAAAAGCAATTACAACAGCGCATGATGGACATTCACAGAGAGCGGGAAGAGTGAAAGGAAGGGAAGGAAGGAAAGGAAAGGAAGGGAAGGACAGAAAAAAAGATAAATTGAAAGAGTAAAAGAGAGAGCAAGAAGGAGTGAAATGATAAATGGATGAAACGGTTGGTAGGAGGAGGGATGGAGATGGCCTCCCAGAGAATGGGTGGCTGGGCCAGGCGTGAGGAAAGAGCTTGAGATAAGGACTGCATGAGGATTATTCAATCAATCACCTACAGCCACATCCTTACATAACCTCACCACCGAAGACCCGCAGGAGCAACTGCCTCGAGAAGTAAGAATGAAAAAATTGAACGGGCCACCTCTGCTCACTAGACTGGTGTGTCCCACAAGCGTTTAAATGGAATGGACAGATTGGGGCCAATGGGGATGCATGTGTGTTGCATAGTTTAGGCCAAAACGACAGCTTTTCATATGACCCCAGGGCTTCGCGGTTGTCATTTGAATCTTCATAAACCCACATTAGTGCATTTGGCATATATACTTTGGTATCAGAGGGAAGACTGAAACTCAGTCTTTGTTCTCTTTGTAGAATGCAATATAAGTGCCAGGTGCAAA
>CM030184.1:8849836-8877815 GCA_017639675.1 Aplochiton taeniatus
AAAGCTTTTTCATATGACCCCAGGGCTTCGCGGTTGTCATTTGAATCTTCATAAACCCACATTAGTGCATTTGGCATATATACTTTGGTATCAGAGGGAAGACTGAAACTCAGTCTTTGTTCTCTTTGTAGAATGCAATATAAGTGCCAGGTGCAAACAGCTTTGCACAATCGGTATCGAACAAGTTTTGTTATGGTTTAATGAGTCCAGAGAGTTATGAGTGCACTTATTGCTGTTGCCTATCTCATCCAGAGATAATGTGTAATTAAAGCAAGGGCTTGAAGCTTATTACACCAGAGACCGTCAACCTGGTGAGAAAATAAGCAACGCTAACATGTCACAGCCTTGATTGATTAGTCTGAAAATTGCATTGTGCTGAGATTGCATCAGGAAAAAAAGCACAGATATTGCATTAAGTCTTGATCTTGGCAGCCACACACAGTGAAAATACGGTCCTCCTTCTTGATGGGGTCTGCCAAGGGAGGTGACAGGTCGAAAAAAAATAAGTGAAAAAAAGAAACAAAATGACAAGCCGGCTGCAAAGAAATTTGGCCACACTAAGGTATTCATTTACATTCCAAGAGCTAGGCCAAGAGCAGTGAAGAAGATAAAAAGCACCCAATATAGCTGTCCCTCTGTTGACTAAGGGGAGCAATCCCATATCCGCTTGGCTATCAATCCATACACAGATATTGAATATGAATATGGATATTGGAATCAAACGTGGGTGTCTAACAACCTAATTTCAAAGCAATCCCGCGATTCTGTAGATACCTCTCCTTCAGATTTTCTCGGCTCGTAACCATATTGCCCAATTTGGGATGCCTGCAGTTTTATGTTGCATGTTTGACTACATAATATGAAATGTAAGTGATAAAAATGGGTCATTCTTGCGTTGAGACAGAATTAGGCACACTGCAGTAGACTTATACATTCCCTAGTTACCTCCTATCCTCCTATCTGCCATTCAACTTGACAGCTACAAAACCACCTAGGTATGACTTGATTTAAAGACAGGCTCCTATTGCAACCTGGCTCACTGTCTGTCAGCCTGTTTATGTGGGATTGGATAAGGCTTTGGTCAGTTAAGGGGGTATAGCACTGGCTCTACTGAAGTGTCCCCACAGGTGACTCACGCTGAGAGGAGAAGGCATGACTCAGAACAGAGGGGAAAACACACGACATCAATTCAAAAATCCGCATGACCTCTAGATCATTCATTTTGCAGATAAAGAAATTGAATATCTCTGTCTTTTCAAAATGTACTCTACTGAGTTATCACCATAGCGATAACACTCCCCTCACCCAACCCCCACCCCCTCACCCCCATTCTCAAGTTCTTCCACAATCAGGGCAGTGCATTATTCAGTCATGGCAGTTTATGTATTGCTTCCTTTTTGTCTACCCACAGGTATGAATTATCCTTGGACAATATCTTTACCATCTTTCTCCTTCCACCTTTTTCTGTCTGACTATAAAGTCTGCCATGACAACGCGCCATCCTTCACTGAGCAGTAGATAACACCGTAACAAATGCCTTGTCTGGTTACAATAATGATCAAATGATTTTTTGGTGTGATATTAGGGGAAAAGGTATGAAGATTATCTTTTTGACCCGCGAAGGTTGTATAACAACAGACAGATCATGTAGAGAAAAGCTATCAGATACCACAGCGTGATATAATGGTGCTGACCGCATCTTGTGATGTGACGACAAGATGCAGAGAATGTTCATTTAACACAACTCATCCAGAAAATCCGTTTGATCCTTTCAGGGGCTGTTGTTGATTACATACCGTGAGGGCGGACACATGACAACACAGAGGTATTCTTTATGAGTGTAGTTTGAATCAACCTGAAAAGATTAAAGGTCTCCCATCAGATACCTGTCAGATGTTTTACAAGCTCTTCTGATGTTGATTGTCGTTAAACTGACGTGTAGAAAATGCAGTAATGATACAACACATGAGGTGTTAAATGTATTTAATGACATTTTATGTGTAATTTCTTTGATGATTCAGATTGTATTGTTATATTCAAGTTATTTAAGTATACCCCATGATGTCTGTTTCTATCGTTCTCAATAGTTGTGGAGGCATTATTCCTTTATATTGACATGTTTATAGACTTTCAGTATAACATCTGAAATACCTTTTGGAGCTTGTGTCTGTTATAATTAACGTGATTGTATGTTGGAGCTATGTCGCTACTAGGCACTACAGCACTAGGCTGCTGTTTTCTCAGTTTTTTTATCCACTGATAAATGTATACACTAATCCAAGGAGATCGACACCTACATGCATGTTCAGATCATTGCTAGTCGCCCACCCACTGTAAATAAAAATATCTCCTTTTCAATGGCCGTCTTCTTGAACGTGATTGGGGAATTCGCTGTCAGATGGCACCTATTTCCAGTGTTGAACTTAACATCATTTTAATGAATGGAACAGATAGGACTGGCAATGGAGGAGACGTGGAGTCTTATTGATCCTTGGTTCCATTGATTTCCCCCTTTTTCATAGCGGTGGTGAGAAGGGTAGGTTGTGCATGGACTAGAGGTCCGTCTCTGAATGTGAATTGCAGAAAGCTGGGCACTGGAGTAAGGTTGTGCATGGACAATGCCTTCTAGCCCTGCTCCAGATTGTGTTGTGTTCCAGACTCTGTGTGCTAAGGGGCTCTCAAAGCAGATGCGCTCTGACACGTTACAGGGGGCAAATTGCCGCCACTTAATGAGACTCTGGAATTATTGGATTCCAGTCCACTTGATGGGACACACAAACAGACATGTTGGCTCTGTCTAAAAGCTTACTTAAAAGCTTCCTGGATTCCCTTTCTATGTGTATGCAATGTACACACCTAATGCTAGCGCAGGTTCCCCGACAAACAGATCAATTCCAGCATCAATGCCAATGTCAATAAGCATATGGATTATGGTGCAAATATACAAAGATGTGGACCCTGTAAATTATTTGCAGCATTATTGTCATCATCTCAATCCAAATGCTTGTAGCAATCATCTGTATACTGTAAAATACATTAAAAACACTTGCAATCAAGCATTCAATGTTATGACTTACCCTGTAGTTTAATCACATTGTTTCAAGTCATTGACATTAGCCCAAATTCTGTGTGTGTTACTTTGAGTAGGTATCTTAGGTGTAGGGGAACATGTAAGGACTACCAATATTGAGGTACCACTGAATTGTCCCTACCAGTCATTTTTTAAAACAGCTTTTGTTAAGTCAATGAATCCACTCCAGTGACTCCACAAAAGAATTATGTCTTACCAATATCTAAACCAAACCTCTGCCCTTGCTCCTAAGCGAGGATCAGGCTGCCATTCCCAATGCAGATCACATCACATCCGAGGCGGTGCAGTTCGCTGGTAGTCCCTGGATCAGGGCTTGAGATCGTCCACTCCTCAAGGCCCGATCAATAGCTGGTTTCCCTTACTAGGCAGTCTGGGGGCTATGGAAAAATGATGCGTGTTTTGTTTCAGGCATTCTCCTCCACTGTTTTTTAATTGTAAACTGCTTCTGTTACAGCTTGCACTGTGTGGGTGGTTGTGTGTGTGTGTGTGTGTGTGTGTGTGTGTGTGTGTGTGCGTGCGTGCGTGCGTGCGTGCGTGTGTGTGTGTGTGTGTTAAAAAACAATGGCTGTAACAAGGGTATGTTGAATGATTGGAGGCACCTCATGCTTTGGTAGATACTGTGCAGCAATATATAGTATGTCATTATAGAAACAAGCGACCAATATTCTGCCTTATAGATAATCTGGCTGGTGGTCAGGTAACCAACTGTGAAACTGTGTTTCTTAATAAAGTTTGATCATAGAAATCTCTTGTGTTTTGAAAGCTGATTGTTTACAAATGTGTTTCCCCAATCAGAGAAGATGGCACACTTGCTAAATTACATTTGAGGCTAATAATCTTGGTGGATAAAACAAGTTAATCAACTCAGACGGCAGCCAGGACTTTCTTTTGGTTTACTGGGAAAACCAGTAAAACAACAGATTGATGTGTGCCTGACGTCAGCTCAGCCAAACTGTCCTCTTCCTAGTATCTGACTATGAAAAGATTCCTTGGTGCTGGAAGAGGTTTTTAGTTTTTATAAGTGCTCCTCGAGGCTATGATAGGTTTTTTGGCAGGCAAAACCAATTGTACAAATTATTCACATTATACCAACAGAGTTCATATGTAACAAGACCATCAAGAAAATTTCCTACTGACCTGTAACTACTCTACCTGGTACAATGCTGTAACTGACCTTAAAATGTATCTCGATAAATGCAGTTTATTTTACTTACTTAGGACAATTGTATGCATCGTAACTGACTGACAATAACTTGCTTTTAAATCTCATGGAACAGCAAGAAACCACGGAAAGTGTGTGAAATAATAAAAGCAACATGGGCTTAGAGGGAGACAGAAATAGCCAGGAGGACCAACAGGGGGACTCTGGTCGATTGCATTGACCCTTTGTGTGAGGTATAGCTTTTTTGGGTGACAGAGGGAAGATGATTCAGTTCCTGTGATATTAAGGGTTTTGACAGAGTGAGTAATTCCCTTGCAACTGCTAGTCTTTTGTAATAGAATCACTGCTATCACTTCTCAGCTAGTCTGAGTTGTGTTGGCAACGGGAAAGTCAAGACGCTTGACCACCTTTACCAATCCAATACATCATTAGGGGAAATCATTACTAATTGTTGTTGGTAGTTGTTTGTTGAAACCTATTGTTTAAATTAATATCAGTCTCTTTTCAGATAAATACTAACATTGTCACTCTTACAAAAGTGAATTTTCACGGATGTTGAAAAAGTAATTTTACTACAACCAATGTTTTCTCCCAAAAACTAAAACAAGCGTTTGATTATTGCAGGATTTTTTCCTCTGTCAAGGTAATGTGGATTGAAAATGTTGAGGATGAACCCAAGACCTATCCAACATGATCAGAAGAATGAGAATTGGGATAGGACACAGTACATTGAAACAGTTTAGCATATAAAGTAGCAGTAATACAGCTCTTTATACAACTAGCTGATAGCAGTTTCATCTAGGAATGGATCAATGGTTGTAGCTGTGAGATTACAGTAGCCAGCCAAAAGGAAAGCGCAACATGCTTCAGGATTTGATGCGAGCCCAGGGAAACACATGAGAATCCTGATCTCTGGCCTCAAGGGGGGGTTCCAACATGGCCAAGATTTCCAAAGGCTTGTCGTTGTTTGATGTTCTCAGAATGGGCAGCACAACACTTGATGTTTCCAAAGCATTTACTTATTGCAAAACAGTCAGGATACGGTGTTATAATATTGATTATGACTATAATCCAAAATTGTATTTTAGAAAGCAATATTAAGAGAGGATTTGGGTTGAGAGCAAATATATAATTTGGTTTGTGTGTCTTGTGTGTACTTAATTGGAAACTAATTTGTAAAGCACTTTGGGTCACAATCAACACAATCAATTATTATTGTTATACCTATGGACAGTGGCGCAGGAACGATTTTTATAATGAAGGTGCTGGAAAGCTAGATAACAAAAAAATGCTTGCTTAAAAGGCAATCTATGTTCAGTGTATATGTATATATGTTCAGTCTATGTGTATATATGTTCAGTGTATGTGTATATATGTTCAGTGTATGTGTAGCGTACATGAGAAAAATCAGCACCCTCAGTGAACGGGATTTCTTTCAATCATTCTTTCAAATTCTTTCAAAGTCTGATATTCTTTTTTTTTTAAACGTTCTTATGCTGTAGATAACACTTGCCAACACTCATCAAACCAGCATCAAGTATCATACTGCCAAGGACTGTATTCTGACAGCACCACCAAATGTTTCAACCTGGAGAACCTCCCGCACCCTTTGTTACCGCACCCTAATTCGTCTTGTTGATTTGTTCCTTCTGAGTAAGGCTGAGGTAAAGCAAGGCTGCACTCAGTAGGAAAAACACTCATATGTTAATGATGAATCGAATGAATGCAACCAAATTTCATTGTTCTACTTTCAGATGCATATCTGATCATTTCAAAATAAAAATGATTGTTCATGTGTTGAGAAACTAATGAAATGAATATACTGTACATTGCAATCTCCACATACTAGTAGAGCACACATCTGTAATCTAGCACAGTTTTTACAGTGTACAATTTAAACATATTTTAGATTTAATGTAATTTGAAAAATGTGCATGAAATTAACAAAAAACAAAACACTTTTTAATCATATTTAAGATGTGGTTGCCATCATGCTTGATATCTTGATATCTTTCTCAGGGATGCCATTACATTTCTTTTCTGTTCAATTGTATTTGATCCTTTAAAATTAAGCAACTACGTTTAAAGGATGCTTAAATTCACCAGATGTGAATCGTCACAGCCTCCAATTAAAATAGTTGGTGTGAACTTTACCCTCAATTCCAATTTAATCCAGTTTAATTTCAAAAATAATGTGCTGGAGTCCAGAGCGGCAATAACAAATAATTGGGTAGCTGTTCTTGTACATACAGTAGGGACCGTTCAGTACAGGAGTGTGCAGATGGAATGTTAACACGGATTGTAGTTACAGTATAGAACAAAATAGCTTGAAAGGAAAGCTTTCTTTAATCAAGTAAAAACACACATCCTCCCTGGTGAGGGCTCGCACTATTGGATTCATGCAAAAGAAAGTAAATTCATGTTAAAAAAAAAAAGGTTCAGAGAAGATTTCTCCTCATTAGACATTGTTTCATGCCGTTACCATGGCAATGGTTATTGTTTGCTCAAATTCACCGTAACAAGCCTCCCTAGTGGATTCATAACATTAGTCTACAGTACACTGAGACAGGATGGCATTTAAGACCGTAAGCACATCACCTACCATGACATTGAGTCTGACTATGAAAGTGGTTGCTGTCCATGGTCCTGAATGCTTCCAATCTACAGGCTAAATATGCAGCCGCCTTGGCCTTGTTCTATAAAAACTATACATTCGCTTTGGAATATATTACCCTAACCCTAACCCTTTATACATACATATGGCCGTTCTGTGACCAATGGCGCGCATTTATGTAGCAGTGTTTGAACTGGTCTTAATGATGCAATTATTTGTCCATTCATGGGATATTGTGTTTAAAGGGTAAATGACAATATCAACACACTTATGTGTTCAACTGTGCCAAGGAGCAGATTTATTGCCAAGGCAAGTCACTTATTTGTCCCCAATGTAACGAGACACTGTTATTTTAAGCAGTGGAAACAACACAGAGAAAAACATTTGTTTTCTGTTCGCAAGCTACAGAGACCCAAGAGAGGTCAGATCCTCTGCAGCTATTTGCCTAATACTTGGTATCGTTTTTCAAAACTGTAAAGGCCCATTCAAAACCAGCCTGTGCACCGTGCTATCATGGAATTAATCCTTCCCCCCCTTGCATAGCACTACCTCAGCTGGATACTGCAGAAAACAATGGAGGATGTGATTTCACCTTTATTCCAAAGATTTTTTTTTTTTTTTTTAATCATGACTGGTAATGTGTCTGAAAGAAATGAAACTGCAGTTGGCTCCAATAAAAGTGAGACTTATTTGTATTATTGCACCTTATGAATCACTGCAACTAATTGTGTTCAGGAATAAGGGCACAACATCATTGCACTCAAATGAACCTAGAGTACATTCAGGTCAAATCAGGTGATAGGACTTGTCAGGTTGGGGAGTAGGGACACGGTTGGTTCATTTGGCTGGATGGCCAGTGGGCCCCTGATCTTACGTTGGGCACCCTTTGACCTCTCTGACAGATGACATTTCCACCCGCTCAGCCTTTCACTAGAGCAGCCGGTTAAAAACTGAAGGTCAGACGCTTGTCCAGGCCGCTCACACGGAGAGCTGCTGCAGCATGACAATACATGCCTGTCGAGGGCTTTTGTCTTGGGGAGCAGTGAGAGTGGGTGATACATGGATGGCTCAGAGGGAGTGGAAGGACGAGCGATGTGTCCCCAAGTCCAGCGCTCCCAATCTGTAGTTTGCTTTTCGATGTTGACTCCATGTTGTAACCCAGCTCACAGGGTGTAAGGAAATGCATTATTTCTACAAAGGTTAGCCAGTGTATTTTGGTTTCCTTAGGTTAAAGGATCCATGCATTCTACAGCACACCGGGGTCCCAGTGCACTCTTCTTGAAACACTTTTAAATACATGTGACTTACTTCAAATATTTAGATAATTGTATTGTATTTTTCTTACTTTGAGTCAGTAAAAAAATCCCCTTCAAACTTTGACCTCCGATACAAGTCAACAACTGTCAATCAAATTGAGCACTTCTGAAACTATCTGAAGCTATCCCAAAGTAATAAAAAGGATATTAGATATGATGATACTCGAATGACAGGCTCAAATAAATGACGGCTATCAATAATATGATTGGCAAAGAAAATGACTACTCTCCAACCACAACTCAAAAGCAGATAGAATAATAATACTCTTAAAAATCTTATTTCATTTGGACAAAAGCCGACATGCACTCTGTAGATTGACCCAAATGAACAGTGAACAAAGATGGATTGGCGCACGAAGGACATTAGAAAGGGAAGAAGGATGTCAAAATCAAATTGAGGAGGGATGAACCCGAGACGAGACAAAGGCAAGAGTAATTGACAGTGGGAAGGCCAAACTGGGGACGATGTTACGGTACAAACACTGTTTATCATCGTTGTTTAACAGTCTGATCAGAAATACGGCGTGTGGGCACCGCCATTGTCTTCTCCATCACCTGTCCTGGGGCTGGGAATTATTTAGGACGGGGAGATTACCAAGGTGATAGGATGGCCTCTGGTGCAATCTAATGAGGCCGTGTTTGTTTACCTCCACTCCTGCACTGCTTTCAGGGGAATGTGCCAACGTTTGGCCGACATGAACGCCAGTATTCTGATAAAGGTCAATGTTAGTCAGACGAGCTCTAATTAGCTCGCGCTCTGTGCTCTCCACCGTTACCCCGTGGTGCCAGCACGCCCATGCTCAGCCTTCAAGATGGGGCCATAACAAAGACGAAGCTGTTCACTCAACAAGCCGGGGGAGGGGAGTGAGAAGGAGGAGGAGGACCATTATTAACAATGACTCACTGTGATGAGTGTGGTTCAAACTGCCAGCTGAAGAAGCAGCAATAACGGTGGTGACATGGGGGAGATAGATCACCTGGAGGAGGAGACAGAGTCTGTTAAAACAGGATTATGTATATTGACTACCTACACCACTGTGTCAGTGACGATACGATAATAAGAGCACAATGATTCCGGCTGACACACTCCTGGAGCAAAGTTATTTCAGTCAGAGTCATTAATAGTATGATGAAACGTAGTTTCCTATATCAATCTGTGCATGTGTGTGTGGGTGTGTGTGTGTGTGTGTGTGTGTGCTTGCCTTTTTTGCGTTAATTTGCTCTCATAACAAACATTCCCTCATCATTATGCGTTGCATGACTTGATCGATGAGTAGTGTTGTTTTGTTCATTTGTAAAGATTATCAAAAGACATCTATGTCCTTCAGATCAATGGATGCCCCGGAAAGCTAGCTTCACAGTCCCATCCATTCCATTGAACTCCCACAGCTGCCAATCAGGGCCACACTGGACAAGGTAAACTTTCAAATCTATATCACCATATTGCCAAGGGAGTTTGTTGCCTCACTGCGACTAAATGGTGAGTTTATTTCATACACACAGACATGATTATCGTCAAATTTACTAGTTAAATCTGGTAAATCAGGGGTGAAATTAATTGTTTGTGGTCTATTAGTTAGCACAATAATATCAATCCATTACCAAATGAAGCATTGGAGCGTCTGATGGTTAGTAACCTCTGGCAAACTCACAGTATTAGCATTATAAGATAAGAAGTAAAAATGTATTTTCATTTCAAGATACTAATGTGCATGCAATAGGGGGAATACTATAATACTGCATTATACGGAATCATTATTCCATAATATGGTGCACAATACTTAGATAATACTTGACGGGAACTGACAAAAAAAGTTTTAGGATTGGCCATGCTCCCGAGGATAGTAACGAAAAAAGAACTAGGAAGGGAGGGGGTATTATGAAGTCGTGCAGCATCGCTGGCGCTGGCCTCCACTCTGGTGAGGTGCCACCGGATGACAGGATAGGAGGTGACAGAGGCCAGCCTCAATGCAGTGGCTCGGTAGGGCTATTTCATCTTGTTCTCACCCGCAGTGACTGTACAACCCATGGAGTGCATTGTGATCGCTCATCTCAGACACAATAACAGCATTATGCTGAATCATACCCAAAAAGGTCCAAAGTAAAGCTTTACATTTGTGTAGGATTAAAAAGTTTAGCATAAAAAGTTTAGACATTAAGTGACTCAAGGTTATGGGCTAAAAATATTACTGAACGTGTGGGAGGAGTGATGTCACCAGCATTTCTCTTAAACTCAGTCTTAACTTACCATGCATGCATCTTCTTTTCCAATCATCTTTTACCTTTAACTTTTTGTCCATGGCATTTGTCTTCATGGTGATGGTCTGTACAATGGAAAAGGTCATTCCCAGTTAAAGATGTACAATTGTACAGTAAATACAAAATAACAAAACAAAGGCAAACAGCTGAACTATGATTTAAATATAACTCACTGTAATGAGCTCCTCTATAAATACCTTGCAATATATAAAACTCCCATCCATACAACTCTTAATTCTTTCATGCATACAACCATAATAATAATCTTCAGCTAGTCATTGCTTTTTATAGCATTCAGCAACAAGTCATGTGGTAGGCGTTCAATGATGAAGTCCAGGGTGAACAGAACACTTAGTCTTCTCCTTTGTCCCCTTGGATTGTCTCCACTTTCATCCACTTTACTGGGACAGAGTGGTGAAGGAGGCTGTGGCAAATTTACTTCTCTGATGCCCATTTGGTTCCCTGGGCCCAGAGGATTGAAGATGTCCGCTCTGCCCTAGAGTATACTGTAATGCACTTTTGCTGTTTATGCAGCATGGAGGTTGCAGTGAGAAGACAGGGCCCAGGGTCTCATTACTGACTGCCATTTTGGCTCCCTGGTGTGTTGGTCTAAGTACAGCTGGGCTGTGGGTGAAGGGAGTTAAGGGGTCTACTAGCAACCTGCTGGGGACCTTCCCTCTCTCCTCTATCGATTGTTCTGTCCAGCCTGTAATTAGACCTCAGTGAGTGCTAGCAAGAGTGTGGGTACAGACAAATGGGAAAGTGTTGGGGGAGAGTGCAGTCTTCTGGTGGAGAAGTGCCAGCACTCAGGGTGTTGTGTCAATAAAAGCAGAAAAGAAAACAAGAAGAGACGAGACACATGCAGCTCCGCTCACACAACCGTTCATTCTCTCTCCTTTTTTTAGCTCCAACCTTTAGCCCTAGGGGTCCAGGAAGTGATTGAAAGAATGGACCGATAAGGCATAACAGAAGGAGAAAGAGGATGGAGGGGTGATGGAGAGGGGAGAATTGTTGGGATGTGGTTTGGTGACAACAAATTTCCCTTTGAAGTGTACACCGTTCTGTCCTGGTTTGTCCTCTGTGCCATGGGAAGTTGTTTCTTTGAAACTTGAATTTGGGTTATGTTTTGGCTCAATAAGCCTGTTTTTTTTTATATAAAGGGACACAAACCAATAGGTTCATACTTTTTCAATATACAGAATAATTGAATGATGAAATAAACGTTGATATTTTTTTATTATAACAGTTTGACGTTGCTGTTGCACAATCACAACAAATTCCTTTGCATCTTTGAGAGGCAGGAAAGAGTTGATCCTATACATAGATCTGCGGCTTCCTCCATCTTGTTTGTTCCTCTCACTTTTCCACTCTCCCAGTTGAGAAGGACATTTTATGTGTAAAAAGCTTTGCTATTTCCCCAGACCCGGCCCACTACATGAAAATGCTGGGGAACGAATCTTAGAGGGAGGACTCCACTTAGCAAATTCCTCAAGGTTACTAGACATGTTTCAGTGCCCAGACGCGGTAAAAGCTTGGAGAAAAAAAAGAAATTAGAAACTCTACACTGTCCAAAGAGGTTGCCACCCAAAGCCATGGAAAAGCATTTAAAAGTGGTTTTGCATACTGTGTATGTGACTGTGCTATATCAATGTGGCTCCCTCAGTTGTATGATAAATAATCATTCACATATCAAAACCTTTGCATCTGGGTTTTTTGGGGGGTTTTTTTTGTATCTGGTGTTTGCATATATATATATATATATATATATATATTTATATATATATATTTGTTTTCTTTTCATTCACTTTATTAGGTTGTGGCTGTTGTGACTCATGGGCCACACTGCCCAGTTGGTTGTACTGTAGGTCATTATCACAGTCTGAGGCGCAATCTACGTTCACTTACAGTCAAGCTCACTCAGTTCACAAATCCACGTACCCCACCTCTGCTCAGGGATCAAGTGAGTAAGTAGGTATTTTCCAGTTTTTCAAGTAGAAAGCATCAAAAGTGGCCAAACCCCTCCAATGCAACAATCAAAACATTGTGATAACATAATTGCTGATTTGACTTTTAGTAGACATTACGAATATGACACTTAAACAAATGTCTGGCCTCATTCATCCATGTTATTAATTCCGAGTAATTTTAATTGACACTGGGAACAGTTCAATTGGTGAAACTAATTACTAATGGTACTTCAGCTATGAAATATGCAAAGAAAGCACACAAATCACCCAAGCGCTTTTGTAAAGCATGTTTGGTCATCTGTTTCAGTAGACACGTATTCCATAATGTGATGTGGAGAAAGAGAACGAAAAGAACAATATGCACTCCCCATGCACGCCACAATCTTTGCTACTGCAGGTCCTTATGTACTACATTACACTTATTTTAGAGTCAAGTTCCGTTAGGATTTGTTTGCAATTTGAAACAGAGCTTTGGAACCTGGCCGTGGCAGTCATTGTTTTCCTACATTACAACGTTACTTTTCTATGAGTATATGCATGGTTATGTATTAAAATACAAACACATATGTTTGTATTATTACCTTAGTTAGTTTACATAATTGAACTGAGCCTGGAGCATAAACACCCCCTCTAAATCTGAAGTACAGCAATTTTATGACTACAATGTTTTGACAGACTTATTCTCCTGCAATTCAACCATTATCGTATACAATTCATGGTCAGGTGAATTCCTCATCCCTGGAGTAACTTTAAATAACCCCTTTTACCTCATGCAGGATGGCTAGTTTCCATGGATATCAACATGCACACGAGGAGATAAGCTTTAATAAAAAGAGGCATTACGTGATCATTGTCTCAAGGCCTGGGGTATGGCAATGAACTATACTTTAACCAGAGTTTCATGAGAATATAAACAATAGGGCAACCTAGCGGGGCCCTGATGCAGTGAGATGCCTTTCATGTAATTGAGAAACCCTTCAGGGCCCAGAGATTTTGTGTTTCCATTGGAACTTTGGAGGAACGGAAGCGTCACTATGGAACCGCAGGGATAGTATACAGTAAAGACTGTAAAGACTTAATGAAGAATAAGACTTGTGTAGAAAGGCTGTAAAATCATTCAACGTCTTACAGCTTACCGTTTACACTGACAGGAAAGTGTGGTCAAACTCTCATTGGTAAACCTGTAAGATAACGTATTTTGAAAGTGGTCCCTTGAAATTGTATTATCCTTTCCCTGGTGACGTAATGCTGACCTGCTGTATAACAATGTAACCAAATGGTCTCCACAGGGTGCCAATTGATCACAGAGGTCAGTATTTACAACCTAATGGTATTTATTCTGATAACACAAAACAATAGTATTTACACATTACATTTGTTTTGTCTATAAGTGTCTTATCTGTCATCATATGTTTATGTTTTGTGTGGACCCCAGGAAGAGTAGCTGATGTTCTGCATCAGCTAATGGGGATCCTAATAAAATCTTAAATCCTAAACCCATTGGTCAGATATCTTATCCTTATCAGGAAAGCCTCTTGCACATTTCTAAAGCTACATGTTGGAACACAATGTTAGTTTCAGTTTCTTAGACAATTGATACTATTACTATTACTATGTAATATGTATCTCAAAGTGTTTTCCCATTATATCTGAACAAAAATGTATGTAGAACTAAGTACAGTGTAGGCAGCTTTTTATTGATATGCAATTTACAAACGCAAACACCCAACCGGCCGCACACACACACACACACACACACACACACACACACACACACAGACACACACACACACACACACACACACACACACACACACACACACACACACACACACACACACACACACACACAGGCAACCCTCTCATCCACCCACCAACACACATCTGACATACACACACACACACGTACACACACAAAACACAAGCACACAAACAAAAGATGTGTATTGAAAAAAAACTATGCACAATGCTTTATTGGCCATCAAATAAATACAAACACATAAGCTAACATTACGATGATGCTCAGGTAACTTCCTTGAACTCGAGTGACCCCTAAATGTTTAGTGCGACTGACTGCAGTACATCATAGAAAACCTTAGAACCCTTAATAGCCATTATGCTTTTGAGGAAATAAATCAAAGCTAGAAAAAGAAGAGGCTGACTGCATGGATTTCTAGTAATGCCCTGCGACAATAAAGAATGAAATGCCATTCGTTGAGACAAATTGAATTCTCTTATCGATGAAGAGAAAAGAGAGCGGTCTCTCTAATCAATTGTTTGTACGTAAATGTTGTTTTTGCTTCCTGTTTTGCAGTGCATACTCTTATCTCCGGTGTCTGAAAAAGGCCAGATAGCTGAGCAGGAGATACAGAAAAGGAGCAAAAGCAGTGTGCGCAGTGAACATAATTATACATGTTTGGAGACAACCCCCACATGGCTTGAAGGAAGCAAAGTGGCCATGATGCTGTCAATAAAAGATCTCCTTCACATGCACGCCTAAGATACACGCGTCATACAACTTGGGTCGTTAGCAGGTGGATTATGTTTAGGTACCATTAGCCATTTTTTGTGGAACATGAATCCCGCATCCAAACGTATTCATCTTCATTTCAGACACTGGCCAGTTCGATATGTTGCATTTAGTTCTGACAACACTGAGAAATTTGAGTCATTCACTGTCTCCTAGCAACTCATCGTTGTATTTGTGGTGAAAAATCACTCGTTAGTTTAATTTAGTGCTCAGACTTTTGTGGTCATTACTATTATTCAGTTTTGTTATTTTCAGGCTCTAGATTTGGCTTAGCATGAGACTAACAACAAAATATTCAGCAAAGACTGCTGTAGGTTTTGTTTGTGCACAAATGATGATGTGGGACAAATGCCTTTGTTTTTGTTTGTTTAGATGTCAGACAGTTTAGAGGTAACCTAGAAAAATGTACTAATCCTAAATGTTTGAAGGTTCAATCAATTTCCCTCCCTTGTTAGTAGGTAAACTTACATCATATACAGAGGCTATGCAAAATTAACTAACTACTGTATGCTTTCCTTGTGGTTGTTGTACAATAAGTAAAGACTTGGTGTGCGGTACAGACAAGTTTTAAATTCAACTTTATAGGTAGACCCATTCCAAAAGCCCCACATGTTTACCCGCAGTAATGGGCAGATTATCTGTGCCAAAGGCATGAAATTCAGATCGGACAGAAAGAAAATACAGGGACCGAGCGGTTATACAAACAGAACCGATCACACAGAATATGAAGGGGAAGAGGGTGGACGGGTGAGCCTCGGAGGAGGCAGTGAGGAGAGACGCTAGTGTGCAAAGGGGCCTGCGTGAAATAACAGATAGCAGCAGCATCAGAGGACAAATTAATCAAGGCTGATCAACAGAACGAATCAAGAAAACGGGCAGGCGCGAGGCCTCTGGAGGTTTGGCCAAGGAATCAAATGTTGGAATCAAAAGGAAGCACTATGCTGGGTGGTATCATCGGCTCCCTGGACGCAAGTTGAGAGATCTGAGGCAAGCATGGAGGTTCGGGATCAATAGAGGTGGATGATGTAATTAGGCCTAGAATGGGGCCAGCCATTTCCACCAAAATCAAAATGTTCACAGAGCTCCTGCTTTAGCAAAAGACAGTATAGCATCAATCACATGTTGCGAACTACATTGTAAAGAAAGGAACGTCTTCTAGGTGGTTAAGATAGAATGATGAAACTCATCTTTGAAATGACCAAAGGTAATTACCTGCCGTTGCTATCTATTTATCTATCTATCTGTCCATTTAACCTGTCTATCAAACGCTCCCAGTAACACAAGGGAAATCTATCTGGTCAATGATGCCTCAAGGGGTTGAGCACGCCTGATCAAACGAACCGCAGGGTGAGTAGATATTAAAACAATATCACAAACATTACTGTGGAACCGAAGCAAGAGACTGGACATTCTTTATTGCAACGCTGACTGATAGGTTCAAAGGGTACTTAAGTGACGAGAAAAAAAGACAGGTAGTTTTCTCCAAAGTAAAGACGCCTCTTCTCTTTGAGAGACGAGGGATGGTATTTATTGTACCCGACCTGTATGAATGGTAAACTTCCTCTGGTACAAGTAAAGGCTTTTTATCCGAATATCAGATAGGGTAGCTATAGGCCTATGTTATCCTATGTTGCTCTGTAACCAAATAACAGCAGCCATACATGAAAGCAAGTGGTTTTCTCAGAACAACACTTGGGCTCCAATACAGGTAGTTCACACCATTCTACTCCATGTCCTCAATCCATACATATCCAATTTACAAGAGAAACAAAATAACACATTTCGTGTAGCTGCATAATGACCGGTGAAGCAAAATAAAAACAGATTGATTTGCCCATGAGAGCCCACTGTTTAAGGCCCCATTTCTTCGCAGGTAGAGTTGGACCTAGGGGGTTCCAAGCTAGCCAGACAATATTACCATACTAACAGGGTTATTGGCTTTGGCAACATTGTTCAGCCATGGAGTGGCACTTTGGAACATGACACAGTCACTTATGGTGAGAACTAAGAGTTCTCAAACTCTAATAAACATTCCCTCTTTTAGGGTCCATCTTTTGTTTGAAGCATCAGAGAGTTTTTTTTATTATTCCTTTTAATTGGGTTCATTATTAATTACAATGGACTAAAGCAAGTTATGCTGCCAGCAACAGGCATTCAAATTAATGGCATTTCTTACTTTCAATAGCATATAAATGAGGACCTGTTTCTGTCACATGTATGTAACCTAATAAAACGCAAGCAACATATGACAATTGAATAGTGCTTTTTTGCGACTTTTTGGTGCCTGAGAAAATGTGTGCAGTTAGACCGCCATGATAGACTGCTCTGGCAGGTTGTTTGTTGCTGATGACACTGTGTAACTTGTAAATTGAAACCAACTTTTGTTGTAAACTTTTAACCAAACTTAGCCCAAGGTGCCTAACTAATCTTTAAATGCCATGGTGAATGGCTGTTTATCTGTATCAAAGATGCCTTCATTTACAAGTTCAGATTAGATGCCCTTTAAAATTAAAGACACTAATCTCCCTGGTTGGCTGGAATAGAAACCAAGTGCTGCATTGGCTGTCCTAATTACCCGTAGAAACAACCTCTTAAGCTCCTCTCGCAATATGCTGGGAAGCCCATGGGACATCAACAAATGAGAAAATAATGAAAAAGCAATGGGCTATGTTCTAACCCCTGGACGATAGCGTGGAGACAAAAGGATGCCTCATGGTTTGTCATGATGTGAAAGAGTGACTGATCACACCCACTATACGTTTGAGCATATGGAAGTCACTAAATGAGAATAGATCCTAAGTATATTCAGCCAAACCCACCATTCATAGCTCAATGCGGCATTCAACGCTCAAAGAATGGAGAGCAGGTTTAGCAGCTTATCGACACTTAGTCACCATACTTTGGTGGCATCACCAATCATTGTGACATTTCTAAATAGATTTTAACCTGCCGTGTTACCGCTCGTAACTGACAGCTGGATGATTGATGGAGATGGCTAATGAAATCAAGTCGTTGATTCGTCTCCTTAAATGTAATACGTATTAAAAAAGGTTGTTTATTTTCTTTGCCCTTTTCTGCAATTAGCTCCATCCCCGGAGTTGCCCTCCATGTAGGGCGGTGATGCTGTAGGTAATTTAGAAGATTGTAGAAGCATGTTATTGGGCCACTAGGGAGGACCTCTTTTATGTGGACTATGTGTGGGATCCAGAGTGCACAGTGAAGTGAGCAGACAGGAACATGCAATGGGATAACTTGCTCCTTTCTTCCTTACTTGTCTTACCTGCGAGCTATCATTGGTACCATAGACGAAGGCAAAAGACAGCCAGAGACTCTTGGAATATGGGCAGGATAGAAAGCCCAGAGAGCAGGGATAGACGCCTGTCACTCTGGCCCATCTGTTTACCACACGGCCTGGACAGCAGTAGCCACATGCTTCCCTCTCTTGGCCACCTCTACCTCTCTCTGCGTCCTGCCCTAGGGCTGGCTGAGAGTGTCCGCCGCCTCTGCCATCAAACCATTTAGCTTCCTTGACTCTCTGGCTGAGAATACATTTGGCCACTGCCAGGCCTTGAAGAGGTATACTCTTGGCTACATCTGTCCACTTGGCCCACTTGCATTTATGTGAGGAAAAAATAAAAGTGGAAGCAGAGATACATCTTGCACCTTGCTACCTAAGCTCTGAACACCTCGGTAGTGATTTCTGTGCCCATGACAACACCTACCACAGCAATGTCAATAAACACTGCTTTCAGTCTAGATTCTCAAATAACAGCTCTGATAAGGAAGAGTAAACGTGAAGAGTAATATGCATCTTCCGGAGTGTACAGTAGAGAATGAATATGAATTTCAGTGCATGCTAAGTGATTTGTTGTAGAGTTTATAGAGTGTAGAGTGTGGTGTTTCTTTCTAAAGCGGCAAATGTGTCCAGCTTAAAAGATGGAAATGAACTAAAGTGAGAGGGGCTGTGATAGTTCTTGATCAGTCAGAATGAATCCGTATTCCCAGGACTGTTCAATCATCAATTCTCATCAGCGTAATCCTCACCCATTCTCACACCCACCATATTGTCATGCCCCGAAACTCTTTTGCACCTACAGGCTTAAACTGGCGTCTCGTTGCTGTTTACATAACATATCCTCCTTCCACTCCCTCTCATGACAAGGTTGCTTGCATAACTGTGTTGACATCCCACAGGTTTTAATGTATAGCCCTGTGCTGTACTCCATGTGCTAAGAAAGCCCCCTCACAATCTGCATGAATTATGAAAGCTAACTGTGATGTGCAAAGGAAAATAACAGCATTTATACGTTTTTTCTCAGACAAAAAATGGGATTGAAACAGAATATTGAACCCGGGCTCACCTCTTACGTAATACCGGCAGTGGACATAGGTTTTACCTTGGTTGCGGCCTCGGTGTGAAAAGAGTGTTACATTATATAAATGAATCCCTCTATTTTACAATAAATTGATATGCAGGTATGTTTATCATACATTTATGGCTGCTTTTAATGACTGCAAAAGCTGAATGCAAAGTTTGTCCAGCTTTAGTTTTTTATATTTTTAATATATTGTAATTCCTCCCCTTTTGTGCTTAAAACACCTTATGCTCTATACTGTGCAATAAATATCAGGGATTACAAGTATGACAAAACAGGTAGGTAATAAACAGTGTTATTTTGAAAAAGACAGCCTTCTTGCCTACAAAACAGATTATGCAAATTTAATCAATCTTTAAGTGTGTGTCACGGTTTTCAATTTCTCACCCTCTGAGGGGAGTAGTGCACCTGCATGCTTTATTCTCTCTAGCAAAGCCTGTAAATATACCTTAACACCTGGGGAAAATGCTGAGTGGCTGCCACCATTGGATGTAATAATGACATGTTCTAATAAGACAACCCCCCAACGAAGTTACTAATTCCTACGAATAAGCTTGCCGAGTGTTACTGTATAATGCCAAGGAGAACACGCCCTCTCTGGTTTTAGATTGAAGAAGAGGAACTCTTTCATGTAAAATTATGAAGTCATGTATTCATGAGCAAATTATTAGTAAGTTAGCTTCTTCATCCTTCCCGTGGATACAGATGCTCAGATTTAAGCTAGAGCAAGGTGGTTATCTCCATGGACATGAGGTGTTATGGGTCAAGTGTAGATCCCCATTCACCAGAAAGCCTGTCCACCTTCCCCACAGGGTCAACATTAACGTAATTGCTCATAATTCGTGCCTTTTGCAGGGAGAATCCAGTCCTATGGAAATCCCCTCCCTATTCCTGCAGCTGTAATTAGCTCCCTCTCCACCGGCTTTTTTTATCCCCTCGTTGCACCAGCATGAGGAAAGCAGGAGAGAAAAATAGTGGTGAAATCAAACATCTTACCATGATTTTCAGGTCTTCAGGTCATTTCTACATCACTCCGAGATGGCGCAAAATGTTAACAAGTGCAACTGTATTTAAAGGCACAATAGTAGGAGATCTAACAGTCGAATGGACTGATTGCATTGTGAGTGGTTTGAAATCTTTAAATGCTAAAAGAGAGACAGACAAAGCTGATAAACAAGCGTACCTACAAGGCTGCTAATAAACACAAGGAACAAAGTGTTCCAGGTGGTGAGAGGGGGTTGGGCCTGGAACCCCCTTTTTAGACATCCCAAGAACAGCGCCCTGCGTGGATGTACACAGGATGACAGAGACAGCACGGATGGACCTCCTAGCAGCAGGCTTTGATCATTTATAACCTTCCCATGAGCTCACGCTGCACAACTCGGTGGGGCGTCTCTTTCAATACAGCATATTCTTAGACTGAATCTGGCGTTCCTGGGGAATCAAATTACATTCTGTGTTCACTAGGGGGTTGTGACCTCTTAATCTGGGAGTTGTGTGGCACAAAGCTTGCTTCAAACTACGGTATAATTAACTTTTTCTTGCAATATGAGATTGTAAAATAATTACCTTATAAAGATTTGTGCTTTCAGCTCATCATTATTCATAAGGCTTGGTTTTTTTGACATGAACATATAGGCGTATTTAAATGTGGAGAATTTAAATTGGCATTCAACTCTTATTGACTGCGCTAAAATAAAGTCATGAGCAAGGGACAGCAATGGGGGGACTGTAGAATGTTCAACAAAACCAACCTTGACAGATGAGATCATTAAAACCCAGACCACATACAGTACATTCAAGAACCTAGGCTGCGGCCTATCAAGATGGAGGGATGAAATTCTTTCCTCGCCTTTACATTCATGTAATGAGATTCCGTTTCCAAGCCCTTTACAGAGCCAGGAGCATATTTGCAATGTAATCAAAAGTGGCCTTTCATGGGAATTTGCATAATGTGCTTACTGGACTAATTGTGTTAGTCATTTTGACACGCCATTGATCATTTAATAACATCAATGTTAAGGAGCTATTGGAAATAAGTGCTGGATCATGCTAATCTTGAGCTACCGATCTGCAAGCAGGAGTAAGGATATCCTTCTCTTTTCAATGAGCCAAGCAAGGTTTCAGATAAGCTGACTTCCCTCAAGGTGCTGTATGAAATGCTTTACCTGAATATCAGCTAGTACAAGATACCACCTGCTTGAATTTGCTATAAAGTTGATAATTCATCCCAATTGGTTAAATATGTTTCAAGCCAGGATAGAGTTATTCATGCAGCAGAGAAAGATATGATTACATTTGTGAACCACTGCTCCGATACCACAGGTGAACAACCCCAGCCTTAAAGATTCTTCATGGCCTACTTTCAACAATGCTTTTGTATCCATGGAAGGTTACTTACTGAGCACAGTCGGAGTGCTGCAGTCGTGATAAAGGGAGCAAGAGGCAGAGAGGGTGAAAATGAAATGGGTTGAGTGCACAGACAGAGGGGTAATATTTCCCGGCCCTGTTTTGTCTGGTGGCCGGTATCAGCAGCTGCCACTCTGATAATTGCTGCCCAAGGCCTAGCAGCACTCCTTCAAGTCTCCTTTGACAGCCCAATTTGAAGCAGGGCCCAGGAATTGGTCGCAGGTAGGAGACTGCAGGGCTAACTATGGCTATTAGTGATGCCACAGCGCGATACCATACCATAGCAGAGGGTTAGCAGAAAATCTTTGGAAGTTAGAGTGGAAAAAACGTTCACAAAGGAATATTTGTAGTGATACATAGAAGTAGAGAAGAATCAAATGTTTTCGGAAGCATGTAGCCCACCTCTTGACAAATGTGAAGACCTAATGTTGTTGTTTTCCCTTTAGATATTTGACCAATTCAGGTGTGGGTTAAATATGATGGTTGTGATTTGCACTGTTGGGAGAGAGAGTACAAAAAATAGGGAAAAGATTTAAGTGAGGCCAAGAAAAAAAAAGACCAGGGTTTTCTTTGATTTAAGACCTAGAGGTTCACTTCAGAGCCCCATGGTGGCGTTGTGTACCATCAACGTATTCTGTCACTTAACCACCAGATAACTGATGTTCCATTCCCCCCATAACCAGAAGCCATCAGTCTGGAACTTCTGCTGGTGTCTCTGCGGTTGGCTGTTGGCTTTTCAGGTGAATTCAATCTCAGAGGTTCAGAGAGAGAACTGTTCTGTTCTGTCTTCTCTCTCTCTCTCTCTCTCTCTCTCTCTCTCTCTCTCTCTCTCTCTCTCTCTCTCTCTCTCTCTCTCTCTCTCTCTCTCTCTCTCTCTCTCTCTCTCTCTCTCTCCCTCTCTCTCTCTCTCCTCCCCATCTTTCTCTCCCTCTCTCGTTTACATCTCTCACCTCTTATACACTCTCTCAATGTGCACCAATATAAGGGTAACAGCTGTCCAACTGATACCAATATGCGTCAGGCTATATTGTATTAATAATACTGTTAGAATTCAAATCAAAAGTGTTTTCCCTTTTTTCTGACTGCTTTGGTGAGGTCAAACTACCTCTACTTTGCAGAAGCTGCTCCCTTAAGGAGAAAGCATGTCACCATTTCACTGGTGTAATCACCGTTTCCAAACAGCCCCCAACAGTGGAAGGGCCATGAGGCAACGTTCGGTGTAATCTTCTCTTAGGATGCCACAGTTTTCTTTGAATGTATCATTATTATTCTTTTGGGTACCTATACCTGTTTTCCATGTCACTTGTTGTGTTCTACCATCAACCTGAAAAAATTGACCCATATTCTTTATTTAAAAAAATCTTACCATGACTATTGGTAGGATAAAAAAAACAATCTTTTTCTATTGGACATGGAATCACCCCTAACCTGAGTCAAATTAGCCCATGTTTGCCGTTAGACGACCATCTTTAAGACCACCCCGGAACCAAACAGGCTATTAGAAATAAATGGAAGTAGAGTGGCAGCTGATGCGATTTATGACGGTCTGGCAGAGATGTGTGACTGGTTCAAGCCTGCCAGGTCTCACCTACGACTAAATGGAGATGAATGTCTGGCCAAGAAAGGGAAGAGTCAGGTCAACCTGTACCATTCATTCCCATGGTAAAGCTGATGGATGATGATCCCTTCCACACACCAGTACAAACTCAAATCAATGAGTGTTCAGAGGTGTTCAACCTGGCAGAGGTTCTTGTAGACAAACTATGGGCTTAACAACTTTGTGGTGGTGTGGAGCCATGATAGGGTGAAAACAATGGTAGTATCACAGCCATGGTGACCGGTTATATATGCATTACACAGTTTATTCTCCTCTCTCCTCCATTAGTTTAGTGTGCTGATCAGAGTGTAATGCGGGTGTTACCTGCATGCAGACATAGTGGTAGGGTGTGCGCATGTGGACAATTAAATATATTTGCGAGCAATAGTGCTGTGGCCTTTCGCAAGTGTTAGGCGAGCCCACCCCTCCACATATTTCCTTCCATCACCGTGCATATTCAACCATATGAAATAGGACATTGCACCCGAGCAATATCAGAATACAAATGTGTAATAACGCTATGGGTAGCGATGGCACCAAAGACAAACAAGCTCAGTAATGTGCTGTGCAGTAGATAAGACCCCTGGTTTGGTAGCAATCAGCGTGTTAGGATGTTGATGTTCCGTTCCCCCACCTGCTGGTCTGTCAGCCTAATGGGACAGTGTGGGGAAGAGGGGATAAAGTCCCACTAGCCTGCGTTCATTAAAGCAAGCTCGCTGCCTGGCCAGGAATAGAAAGCTAAACAGGAATTAATTACACCAAATGTCACATGGCTGAAGATTAGGTAGAAGACTGCTCATCTCACTAGGGATAACGAGAAAATCTTAATAATTAGTCCCAGAGGTAGAAATCCATCAAAACGAGAAGGAGCAGAGCGGGTGAAGCAGCCCTGAACACAGCGCTCACAGTCGAACGCACCAGAGCCACCTCTACCGCTGACTTGTTCACAACAAAACATGTCACATTGATGCCAAACGAGGAAAATTCTTATTCAGTCAAACGATCGAAGAAGCATTGTGAGTGTTTCATGCTGCATTAAGTGTCCTCCCCTGTAGTATCCATGCCGGTTTTACTCTACTGTACTCTACTGCACTTGTACTGTACTATAAACCAACATGAAAATAAGCACGCCAATTCCACCACCATTTCCCACCACGCCTATCTCAAAGGACACAGGAGCTTCAACTAACTTGAACATTTTCTGTGAAAAATAAAACCAGAATAAATAATGAACAGTAACATCTCAGTTCATTCTGTCCAACAGCTATGAATATGATTAACATTATGAACAGCAATAATCATCCCACACAAACAAGTAAGTGAAGTGAAGTCCAGGCTGTCAAGTGATCCATCTGCACAGGCGTGGTAGCCCCCTCTTTCTCTTAAACACAGTACAGTATTTTGTTCCACTTTACTGTATCAACCCCCCACCCCCTAGGTTCCTCTCCCTGTCTTCTCTCTAGATGAGTGCCACTGCTTCGTTTTCTGTGGCATCAAAGGTGCTGCTAACATCCCCACTGAGTGACTTGGTCTCCCACTGTACACCGTCTTTGGATACCCACCAATTAGGCTTTGCTGGCCCATTTGAGCTGTACAATGGTCAATCCATCTGAAGTAGAGCAGTAAGCGGGTAGTCTTAACATAGAACACACAGGTAATGTCTCAGATTCAAACTGTTGGACTATTCAACGACAGGGACATTCGATAGGGTGCCCTGTAGAATATTAAAGGCACGGCATGTGTAGAGATCTAGGAGGAGAGCCAGTTTCTGACTCTGTTCCTTGAAGCCTGTGCTTTTCTTTAGGGGAGCCAATTGTGGTTCGTCTTTATCTGTATTCCTCATGTGTCAGTCCGACAGCTTTCCTGGTTTCCCATTCTGTGGGGGACTGGACTTGATATGGATGGCCTTGAATAGAATGAACTGTCTATGCTATCAGTTTTGGGGGGAAATCAAGCAACCAGCAAACCAGTGTTCTCCATGCAGCCCAGGTAATTAAAATGGTTTTTTTAAGGGCTATCTAAAAGTATTTTAGAGTGTAGGAAAAGTATTTTGCATACAAACTCGTATATTTATGTACATATAGGATAGGTTGCCTCTTATTTAAATGTAACTGAGAGATTCAAATGACATGTTAAAGTTAGCTACATCCCCAAATTATGCCTAGCTGAAAGCATGAAAGACACCACATTCATGTAGTTAGTTTATCAACCTATACATCTTTACTTCAGTTTACATACAGTGTGTATATATATACATATTTGTATATATTGCCTAAAAAAGTGCTCAAATGCTACATCATAAGTGGACGACACACTTATGATTCAAATAATAACAGTGAAGGTGTAAAAATGGACATAATGCCTGGATTTAATATAATTACTAGGGTGATTACTGTAATACACAGGAGGCCTTTCTGCCAAGTGTGTATGAGGGTGTTTTTCTCATTGTTATATTGACCCTAAAATATATGGTCATGGTTTTACAAAGAGCGGCAAAAAAGGTTGCTTGCAGCCTCAGCATGTTTGCTGTTAGTCCGTCATGGTTTTAATTAATAGCATGGGAATTAAAAGCCTTTGCAAGAATGAAATAATTCATTATTCAGTAATTCTTCTGCCCTACGGAACTTAAACCGAGAGTGAAAAGTGGATATTATCTAATCAAGATGCATAAGAACTTAGCGTCATAACTCTCTACTTAAAGAGAAGAAGCCAACAAAAATAATTGGAGAGCAGTAAGGGCCATGCACCAAAAAAAGGAATTAAGTGGATGTACATGTCTTTGGATGAACACCAGAGTCTTGGCTCTGGCTTGATTATGTCCAAGAAAACATTGCAGTTTTGATGAATTATCAGAAATTCTATTGAGGAATGTAGCAGCTAGCCTCATGGCAGCTGGCAAACAAAGAAAGGGAGTGGATAAGAGTGGCATGTCTCTCCTCCTATGATGTTAAGCCAAACCTGGCTTGTCCCTTGCTCCATAAATCAGACATGTTTCACTAAAAAGGGATTGTCTCTTTTGTTTTGTCAGAGGGACTTTGAAGCTGGGTTTATTTAGGTGATGACCAAGACAGATTTCGGATTCCTATTTCTTCTCCAGAGATAATACCTTCCCTGTGGAGTATGGGGCTTCCCAATACATGAATCCCCTCAAAGCCCTGTGCTTGAAAAAAGAAGATTATCTACCACACCACTTACAGCACTGGCTTTCCAAAACACCAGCTTTGTTCTGCACACAGGATTCAGACTTTTTCCACTGTCTCCTAAAGTCGACCGTAACTGTATCAGACGCAAAGATAAAAAAAAAAGGACTTTGTGGACTCATTCATATATATTGTAAAATGTATGTTTCCTTTTAAATTATGTAGTCGTGGCCCCCTCAAAATACAGACGTTGAGCTGCCTCATCCTCTGTACCGTCCTAATCTCAGATCCACGTAACCCACAGGATGATTGCTTCTGTGGTAAAAGTGCTATTCCGTTTCAAAATGACCCTTTTTCGCCCCTAACTCTCATACTGTCTGTGCACTGTCCTTATATTAGGCACGGGCTTACTTATTTAATAACATTATGAGCACATTTGGATAACAAGGTTCAGCATCTTAAATCTTGACTCTAGATGCCAAAACCCCTTTTAAAACTGATATAAAATCACAAATGACATTTATTGATGATGTCAAACCTCAGTTCCGGTAAATTGTATCTCCTGATAAATATAACAAATGTAATTATACAAAAAACTATTGAAAAGACGGATGCATAACTGGATTATACAATCATAAAATGTATTAAATATGATTACCTATCATAGAAAATCAGTCTGTCTGTTCTCAGGGTTTGCTGTTCTCTGTCAACACCAGTCAGGTAATGTAAAAGCTAACAATTACACCTTATATCATTGGGATAGGTGGCTTTCTACTCTTGAAAATCACTTTCTTCTTTCCAAACAAAAGAAAAACAGCTATTAAAAAAAAGAAGAGAGACTCACTGGGCTATGGAGAGAAAATAACAATATGCTCTGTTTATTTCAAGCAATGAAACTCACAGGGAAATGGAGATGCAGTTCATTACTGAGCAGCTGGCCACATCAGTTGAAGTTGAAAACGCCTGCCAAGACTCGACACAACTCCTAGATACCAATTCTCTCAAAATTGTTTTAGTAACAGCGGTTCTAGAAAATACCATCCACCCCTTTAAATCAGAATCACAACATGGTCTTTTGTACCCCTGAATACTGTTATTTAGAGCAATTATAAACATTTGTATTATTACTCTAAATATACCATATAATAGGACACACCAGACCTTGTCAATCCACAGTCGATGGTACTCATAAAAACCTTTGCTCAATGGTGAATAGAAAACCATGAACACATTCAATGTTGAATTGTCAACGTTTTTCTACAGGCCCCCCCCCCCCCTCCTCCTGAAAACACCCAATGGGGCTAGTCAGAATTTTCCTTTTCTAAAGGCTATAGGTCAAATCTGTCTCCAAAGGCCACGGCGGACATACCAATATGTTGGTTATCCTAAGCAGAGCAGCAAAGCTTCTTATTGAGGGCTGAAAACTCTGCCCTTTTCCTACCAAACCACTAAAATACAAATTCACATTCAGAACCACAACAATTTGTTTGCCGATCGATAATAATCTATTTTCTGTTT